>JASAUF010000083.1:0-492702 GCA_030180095.1 Magnolia changhungtana | reverse complement strand
CACGATCCTTCAAACATGCTATGCACTGATCAATGTCCCATTGTTCCATTGATCTACAGAGTCTTCATTCGCGATAAGGTGCGGTGGACCCCAATGAAAACTAACGACACAGAGTATGAGGGGGACAATGAACCTCTGGGCCCATCAACTCTTTAAGGTGGCAGCACAGACAAGTGGGCCGTCAGCAACGTAGGAATATTTTAAGCTTCACAACCAGCTACGGATCGGATGACATGTTCGGGAGGCAGCAACAACAAATATAACAGGCACACTGTCGTTAGGATTTAGGAATAATACAACAGACTTGGAGCTATTCCAATACGCAAGGCTATCACCATTGGATCGCTGAGATATTATGGTCTGGGGCTTGAAAACGGG
The DNA here is from genome assembly GCA_030180095.1 of Magnolia changhungtana. NCBI lineage: Eukaryota > Viridiplantae > Streptophyta > Magnoliopsida > Magnoliales > Magnoliaceae > Magnolia > Magnolia changhungtana. The sequence continues at coordinate 492,324 of JASAUF010000083.1, read as the reverse complement.
AACTACACTGTAAATCTGAAATTCGCAGAGACAGAATTTCCAGATTCAAAACCTGGGAAAAGCGTTGGAAAGCGAGTTTTCGATATTTTTCTTCAGGTATGTGTATTAAGACATTTTCCTGGGCTTGTAGGTTCTGTTTTATACTCAAAATCCTATATGTTTGATAGACCCACGACAAGTGCTTCTACATGCAAACACATGCCAGTCTGGCAAGTGTAGGACATTCGATGCATCAATCAGGTGGGACCTCAATGTGTAGATCATCTGCCCCAAATTTGGTAGGCCAAACATTTAAGAAGAGTGAAATGATTGATAGGTTTCTGAAAATTGGCAACAGCTCACGTTGGAAGGATGGGCTGGATCATCTAAGAAGCAGGGCCTACATGTTTCATGTCTCAAATGGATGGGAATTGCCTGTTCCCCAGCCTAAAACAACTTCCGGGAGGCAGAAGCTACTTGGGCCCACTGCAATGTCCAGGAGAAATCCACTCCGCCCATTGGTTTTGCCCACTAACGTTGCTTAAAAATGAAGTAGATCCAAAACTGAAGTGAGGCATGCACCCCACATGAAACAGTGGGAATTGGAATTCCACCATTTAAACCTTCATGGGGCAACATAAGTTCTAGATGATCAAGGCATAGAGGTTTTCTTGAATTCCATGTAATTTCAAAAAGTTCCAAACATAACAATTACCATCTGCTTCAATCAAAATTCTGTTTTTGAAATTTTGATTTCATTGGGACAACCATTTCTATTGGTTTTGAAGCTAAGTTATGGTGTAGGGCAATCTGGCATGGAAAGACTTCAATGTAAAAAGAAGCAGGTATTGCCTTCAAAGGCATTGAGAAGAAACAGTGGGTTATGGTAAATGAACATATTCTTGAAATTCATCTTCTTTGGGCTGGAAAGGGGACTCGCTGTATACCTTCTGAGGGCACTTACGGACCGCTATCTCGGCCATCCATGTTACTCCTAGTAAGATTTAAAGATTTATTATTATTATTATTATTATTATTATTAAAGTTTGATTCTATAATAGGTCTAAATAGAAATGCTGTTATTGCTCAATGCTCTTCGTAGAAATTCTATGTGGTGTGATCCCAAATATAAATGTGGTGATCGTGGGTGGTAATTGCAACTGGTTGTCGCATGGATAGATCATTGGCCAAAAATCATCATCATCATCATCCAAGTTTCTTTTTTTTTCATCTAAGCCTTATCCCAACTAATTGGGGCGAATGCATGAATCCTTTTCCACCATTCCACTCCATCAATATTGATCACGTGAAATTCCAGAGGCATATCTTTTCTTATTCCCTCCAGCCCATAGGTTGTCTAGTCTTTTCTTTACTCCATCTACCCACTTACTCTTAGGCATTTTACTTTCCCTTTTAGAGAGTCAAACTTGTACCAACTCACTTCATGCAATTTTTTGTTTCCATTGCACATGTCATCTAAATCTATTTTTCTCATTTTATTACCAATTGCTGCTACTCCTAAATTCTATCGAATACATTCATTTCAAATTCTATCAATCCTTGTCTTGCCACTTATCCATCTCAACATCCCTTCTTAAGCTACACTCGTGCTTTGAACATGTTCCCTTTTAGTTCAGTGGTACACGACTATAATATAAAACTCTAGAGGCACATTTCCATTTCTTCTACCATATGTTTGAATTCTATGGGTATCATTCTTTTAAATCTCTCCACTCTTATGAATTATCAACTTAAGTATCAAAAGTGTTAATTTCTCGTTCTCACTCCTATTGTTATTAAAATTACATTCCATATGTTTTGTGTTAGTCTAACTAATTTTAAATTCTTTACATTCTAAAGCACCTCTCCATCAATTCAGCTTTTTGTTTACACCCTATCTCAGCTTGTCAATCATGACTGTCATTTGCAAACAACATACACCACGGGAATCTTTTCTTGCAAATGTCTTGTTAACTTGTCTATAATAAAGGCAAAGAGATACTGAGCTTAACGCCAACCTATGGAGAAAGCCTATAGTAATAGGGAACTCGCTTCTCTCTCCACTGATGGTCCTCACACTTGTCGCTGCTCCCTCATGCATATCCTTAATCAGGACAATATATCTTTTGAAATTCTTTTATTTTCCAGCACCCATGAGATTAACTATCTAAGGACCCTATGGCAAGCATTCTCTAAGTCAATATATAAAGACCATGTGGAGATCCTTCTTCTTCTTCCTATATTTCTCAACCGATTGTCTAAGTAGGCAAATTACTTCAATGATAGACCTCTCTGCCATGAAACCAAACTGATTTTTTGATACACTCATGGCCTTACTCTTTTCTCAAATGCTCTTTCTAAAAGTTTCATAGAATGGTTCGAAGTCATAGTGAATTAGTGAATCAACCACTACTAATTGGATGGCTACAACAGTCCTATCTATGGACTATTAATGTGATGATTTACCAAATCAACAGTCCTAATAACCCTTGCAAGTCCATTTGTAGCATTCCTCTAAAAGTACATTGTAGCACATGTAAAAGTTTAACATTGACTAATCCTATTTTCTTGTCCAGATTTCAGGACTCGACAAAAGAACAAGATTGCTTTGGCTGTTGAAATTTTGGCTCCTGTTGTTCTGAGCATTGTATCTGTTTCTTTATTTTTGATTTGGAAAAGGAGTAAAAGGTTGAGTGTTGATGAAGATGAAGGTAATTCTGATGTTTGTAAATAACTAAAAGATTACAAAAATGAAATTTCAGAAATGTTCAGGTACTATAGTATAGTTCAAGAGTACATTAAAAGTTGTGTTTGGATGTACCACTGAATCATAGTTGTGTGTTTTTCCAAACCACGAGATTTGGTGCTAGGGCAATCCAAATGTAGCCTAATTCGGTGTTTGGATGCACAAGTACTCCACTGAATTGCAAGATCATTTCCATCTTATCAAGATGAAATGAGAATTCAAAGCTCAGATCCTCAACATGGATGATAAGGAAACTAAAATATGATGCTTTCCACTTTATTAGATGATCGATGGCAACTTGATAGTGCATCCAAACACATGCTAAATGTGTCAATCCCATTCATTGGGTTCAACATTTTTCAACTGGATTTATTTTTATTTCCTTAATTTTTTCTTGTGATTTCTAAAAAAGACATTCAAATCCAATGAACAATTAAAATAAACAAAACTTGGACCGCCAAATGGTACAAATGTTTCTAAGCCCATGTATGGTATTGAAGTGAACGTATAAATGCAACCTGCCATTTTATGTGTATCTGCAGAGTTTTTAAGAGTGGGTCCCAGACCAATCACTTTCAGTTACAGAGAACTGAAGACCGCCACCAAAGACTTCAGTCTGGCAAATAAGCTGGGACAGGGAGGATTTGGGACCGTTTTTAAGGTCAGTTTGCTTTTACTGTATGTAAACTACAATGATCAGAAGATTTGAATGGTCCTTGGCCTTAGTATCGCGATTGCGTGCATGTGGGGCCAAGTTGCGGATGAGGGACACCCACTCCCTGATGGAACAATCCTAAGCCTTTGATTAGTAACCTACGAAAAGACGGTATGTTAAAAACACAACTATTGTTCACATTCAATGGAACAAAAGCCAATGGGATCTTCTAATTTGAGAGATATTTGAGTCATCAACCATCTTTAATGCTGCACATGAAATCAACGGTCTGGATTACATCCAAACCATTCATTCCTTAAGTTGAGACCCATTTTCCTTTTCCTTTTCCTTTTTTTTTTTTTTTGCAAGGTTTCGTACATTTTTGTACTACTACAATTCCCAAATTGAAAATGCTTTTAAGAAAACTACTAGATCTCATTTGCACTGCAGGGCACATTACTCGATGGGCGGATAGTGGCTGTAAAGCGACTCTCGGTAACATCTCGCCAAGGAAAGAGTCAGTTTCTAGCGGAGATTGCCGCTATATCTGCCGTCCAACATCGAAACCTGGTGAAATTGTACGGATGCTGCATCAAGAGCTAATCGGCTCCTTGTTTACGAGCATCTAGAAAACAAGAGCCTGGATCAAGCACTCTTCGGTACGTTGCTGCCTTCTCCTTTCTCCATCAAACTATACTTGAAAACCAACACTAGCCTTATTATATCACATATGATTTTCGGGTGCGTTCGGTAGCACTATTTGTTAGAATTTAAAAAATTACAGGTGTTGAGCTCTCACCTTTTTAGAAAAAAATCAACTAGGATTTTTAGAGTGCAGAAGAAACTAAGATTTTTCAAAATCTAGATTTAATGTTATTTAGCCTAAGGATGCCCATTTGATATTTGTCAAACTTTTTATCACAAAAAATATAATTTGAAGAACTAAAATTACCTTAAGTTAATGAGTTAATTTGTTGATTGATGTAAAGTGAGTGGCGGATACTTTTGTAGCCAAGATGGACCAGAGAAGGCCCGATTGGATGCGGAAGTGATCAGGACCGTCAAAACCTTAAAATAGGCGTATCCCACAAATGAGAATGAGTTATTTGACATACCATATATGATTTTGGGGTAAGAGAAGCTACTTTAGTCAACTAACCCACTATGCTAGATTGCCCACACCAGATTTGCGAATTCCATTAGATCGACTGTGAAAGTCCTTTTTAATTTCGTTTTTACTATTTATAGTAAGTTTTAATTCCATCATAACTCTTGATCCTTTGAGCCGTTTTTACTATTTATAGTAAGTTTTAATTCCATCATAACTCTTGATCCTTTCAACTTTAGGAGTCGTGCCCAACATGAAAAGGGCTTAGAAAATTTAGGAGAATAATGTCGTTAGGCCAAATTGGACACTTACTATTTTTGGCCAAAAATCATGAAGTCTAGTAGAAATCATGACTGTCTATAAATAAGTAAGTTTACTATTCATTGTTAGTCATGTTTTTAGGGAGTTTGAGTTGGAGTTTGATTATGAAACTTCTTCCTAGATTTGTATCACTATTTAAAGGATTGTAAATTGGTTTTTATCATTTATCAATTTATTTTCGAATTTATTAGAATTTATTTCTAATTTTTATTTTTCCTCATGGATTCGAGGAATCTCTATGAGGGTCCGTGAGAAGCTCCATGGATTCAGAGTAATAATCCCCTGAGGAAGACAGTGATTGACCTGATCATGTCCATCCCTGCATTAATTGGAATTATAATGGCAAATAATGAAGAAATTGCCAAAATCCTGTGAATGTTGATCCAGGGTTCGTTACCTTTTGGAAAGAAAAGAAGCTTTCTACTAGGAAAGTCAGTTAACCATGCAAGGGCTGCAAGCAAACCTCGATTATTTTGCAGATATGTTAATTCCGTCCCGAGCTTAAGGCGATGCTCAACTTCCGGATGTGAATCGTAGGGCTACCCTAGATAAGTCGAGCTCTAGTGATGAGGACATCGATGGCTGCTTTGCTCGACGACTAGTCCATGGAGGTGATCGACTACATTGTGCTAAAAGAGACTACAGATGTAAGGTCAAACTTCTCTGTTTTAAAGATTTTCTCGATTGATTAGTTGAAGTAGAACAATATTTTGATTACATAGACATGCCGGAACATAAAAATGTGAAATTAGTAGCATTTAAATTAAAATTCGGTGCGTCTGCATACTGGGAGAGATTATAACTCTCACATGCCTGATAGAACAAAGCGCCCATCTAATCATGGCCATGAATGAGACACCTTCTTTGATTAGGATTCCTCCCTAGTGATTATGAGCAGGTATTGTTCCAGGAATACCAAAATTAATGGTAGGAAAATCAAATCGTCATAGATTATACTTGAAAAATTCCAATGGTTGGCAACGTAGAATGACCTGTCGAAAACTAAATCGCAGAAGGCATCACAATTTATAAGTGGGTTACGATCAAACATCCAGGACCGAGTTCAGATGCATCTAGCCAAGACCGTATATGAAGCGGTCCAGTTGGCAAGTAGGGCAGACAAACAACTTGCAAGAGTTCCTACTCAGCCATTTTTCTTTTAGGCCTCAACGTATGGTACCCACTACAGTGGGTATGAGTAGGATTCAAAATCCTTATGGTTGGTCAAGGCTGAACATTTCTTACCACTGTGGCCAATCGAGCCACTTATCAAACACCTATACTTAATGCCTTGGAGCCCACTTGACCATTAATGAAGAAGGCGCTAGATTTATAAAGATAAACAATCCATTAAAGATTGAGCTGGTGAAGAAGAATGGTTAGCTGAGGATCATAGCGAATCCTTGGTCGTGAGGCAATTATTGTACACTCCACGAAAGGAGTTACATCTATAATAACATAATATATTCCATACGCGATGTACCGTCAATAGCAAGGTCTGTGATGTAATCATAGACAGTGGCAGTAGCGAGAACATTGTCTCGAAAGTGATAATGGACAAGTTACGTACGGCTACCTAAGACAAAGCATTATTCCCATTAGTCGATTGGATGGATGAAAAAGTTAAACGAAACTAAGGTAATCAAACAATGCACAATCTCATTTTCAATTGATAAAAATTATAAGGATTAAGTATTGTGTGACATGGTCAACATGAAAGCATGTCATATATTACTCGGTCAACCATGGCAGTCTGATTGTGATGTGATCCACCAAGAACAAGACAACGTTTACGTCTTCATCAAGGATGGTCAAAAGATGGTCCTTGCCCCTATGGCACCAAATAACCACCCTGAAGCTTATAAAGTTAAGGGGAGTTCTCTCTTGATCATCCCGGATTTCATGGAGAAATCCAAGGAAACCAACGATGTGTATGTTGTAGTGGTAAACGAGGAATCAGAGCCCTTAAACATTCCTCAAGTTTAAGGTTGTTGCTAAACAAATTCAAGCAAATATGGCCTGAAGAATCACCTGATGGATTGCCCCTATGTGGGATATTCGATATCACATAGACCTCATTCCTAGGGCTAGCTTGCCCAACCACCCTCACTATCGAATGAGTCTGAAAGAGTGTAAAATACTTTAGCGGCAAGTGAAGGAATTGATCGGTAAGGGTCTTTCGAGAGAGTAGGAGCCCATGTGTCATGCCAGCGTTGTTAACGCCTAAGAAAGATGCGACCTGGTGCATGTGTGTTGGCAGTCGGGCAATTAATAAGATTACCATCAAATATCGGTTCAAAATAATATGATTAGATGACATACTCAATAAGCAAGAGGGTGCCAATGTGTTCTCTAAACTAGATCTGAGGAGTGTGTACCATCAGATTTGAATCTAGCTGGTGATGAGTAGAAAATGTCATTCAAGACCAAGACAGGATTGTATGAGTAGCTAGTCATGCCCTTCGGTCTATCGAACGCACCAAACACTTTTATGCGTATGATGAATCAAGTGTTTCTCTGGTAGTATATTTTGATGACATCCTGATATAGTAAGGATGAAATGGAGCACATGGAAGATTTCAGGTAGGTATTACAAGACCTCCAAGTTAACAAGATATACCTCAATTTGAAGAAGTGTAGTTTTTTAACAGACAACTTGTTGTTCTTAGGATTTGTGGTGACGTCCATGGGCATCCATGTGGACAATGAAAAGGTGTAAACCATCAGGGAAAGGCTGATCCCGAAGAACATTCATGAAGTTATGAGTTTCCATGAGTTGGCAACCCTCTATCATTGATTTGTGTAGAATTTCAGTACTATAGCCACACCCATTATCGATTGCATGAAAAAGGGCTAATTTTATTGGGTTGATGTGGCTGACAAGAACTTTGTTGAAATTAAGCACCGATTGTCCACAACAACGATCTTGGTTTGTCACGCCCCAAATTTAAAAACCGGGCTCACAAAATTCTTGATCGCCAAATCTGGTGCCGACAGCCTCCGTAGTACCCCATTCGCGGCTCCCAACGTCCATACGCCAGATTTCGATCCTGGGATCCTACAAGGAGGATTTTTCAATTTACATTTAACTCATAATAAGCATAACCACAAGTTTACCCAAGTCACAAAGGCAACATCATCATCACATATCCACTAATATAAACAATTGAATACAATTCTGAAAGGAAAATACATATATCAAAAATCAAAGCTCCATGAGTCCGCTGCACACTCCAAGCTCAATGATGTTGCAGCCTAACACCACTTGCACACATCTATCATGCATAAGCTTATAGAAAGCTTAGTGAGCTGAAAGTGTGCACAAGGTAAGTGCCAAGTAAGCAATATCAGAGTAATCAGAGTAAGCGGAAGTACTGACAAGTCCATGAGTCATACAATATCAGGGTACACAATACAAATCATCTATGCAAATGAGGTGTCAGAGCGAGCCAAATATTAGATGTCGAGGATATAATGTCATAAATCATACAATATCAAAATAAACAGAAATATACTGGTAAGTCTATGATTGTCATCAGTCGTACCAAGGCTATGCGATGCAAGGCATGAGTACTAATGACCATATCAATGCAGAAACATGGCAACCCAAAATACTAAGTACTATGGATGCAATGTGATATGCGGTGCAAATGAAATGACCAAGCTAGAGTGAAGTCGGGATGATAGTACGTAGTATCGCAGGCTATGGGTCCATCACAAGGGACTTCTATCCAAACTAGTCTCATACCTAAATTTGGATAGTCAGACTCAATGTGGTGAACTCTTAATTTCAGGTTAGTCGCGCGCCCAACCGAAATGTTGGTCATGCAAAGGTACACAACAATTAGTTGCACACCACTAGCCCGAGTGAATAGTGAATGAAACGAATGCATGAGTATGCAACTCCTACTCAATAAGTCCACATATTAGTACGGTTCCTCTCTGAGATCATCACCGGGGTCTAATACACTCTACGCCACCTGCCACCCCATCAAGCGCGCAACTGGGTAAGTGGAAGAGACCTCACTATCCGCTTGGCCGCATGGTTGCCAATACCTACTCTGATCGTCGATAGTCGACCCATTTCTCGAGCCGGTCAAACTCACCAGCTATGCCTACTCCCTGGGCGGTAAGGTCACACCCTCCCAACCGACTACGACACAGTGGGAGACGCGGCCTACTGGTATTCGCACTCGGGCGCTCATGTACATCCACTCTGGCCTCGACGTTGGGGCATCATCTGGTACCAAGAGGGTTTTAGAGATTTTCACCCAGGGCTATCTATGGCAGGCCGATGCTCAAACCAAACATTTTCGATGTCCCATCTGGCCATCCACGACATGCCTGTGGAGGCTACGGCCCTGATGTCGCTAGGGCGTACAGTAATCACAATACACAATATAAGATGCATGAGTCATACAATCTAGTCATGCACCAATCCTGAGCATATCGTGCACTCATGTGAGATAACCTCCGCCTATCAGGGAGTCTCATAACAACCTACCCAATGACATATGTAATGGTCAACCACATCTCATAACAAACATGCAGATGATGCGTATGAGCATGAATCATGATGCTATACGATGTCACATACTCATAATCGGTATTAATAACCTAAGATCGACTATCAACCTCGACAATGTGGACATTTAACCAACATTGCCCCCAAGAAATGACCCATATAAAGTCTAACATACAGTGGACTCATGGCCTCACACCAGGGCTAAATATACAACACCACGGGCCTCACTTAAGAGTTTAATACACATCGCAATGGGCCTCACTCATAGGCCACATATATATCAAGCGGGTCGCATCTCACGGGTCTAATATACATCGCAATGGGCTGCTCTCATGGGCCTAATATACATCAAGTTTCCAAGCTTCACCATATGAGCCGAAAATATATCATAATGGGTCACGCCCTATGGGCCTCGAATACATCATAATGGGCCTCAACAATCTAATCTACCAATAATTGGAATCGCCACTCAAATCGACCTCGATACTCTTCGGATCGATAATCGAAATCGGCAAATCCACACGACAATCGGAATCGATCGATAATCGGAATCGGCAATCGGTCACAACAATCGAATCGGTCAATAATATAAATCGGTAGAATCGGTCACATCAATTGGAATCGATAATTGGTCATGATAGATGGCCTCGATCGCTAATCGACAATCGGTCAAGTCAATCGAAATCGACAATCGGCCACAACAATTGAAAACAGAAAATCGGTCACGACAATCTAATCGATCGATAATCGAATCGGCAAATCGGCCACGCGGGGCCGAATCGGCACGGCCACGACAATCGGATCGATAATCGGGCCGATAATCGTGGTTGATAATCGACACCGATAATCAAGGTCGATAATCGGATCGGCCTCGATAATCGCACCGATAATCGCAGATAAACAAAGCGAGGCCCATAGATGATCACCATCAACCATAAGTATAAAGATCGACACTCGCCGTGGTTATATCAAATCCAATAGCAGCATGCATTCATCCGCTTCACGGTGAATGGGGCCTACTTATTTAAGCTTAACCCACAAAGAGAATGGGCCTAACAAGGCCTAAGGGAAGGTCACAATGAGGACGTCTAACTATCATTACCCCTCAATGTGGACATCTAACCAACATTGCTCCCAAGGAGTGGCCCACATAAGAGATTTATACACAACGCAACGGCTACACATGCATCACATTGGGCCTCACATACATCGCATTGGGCTTCATACGAGGGCCTCAAGTGTATCACAATGGGCCACGCCCATGGGCTTTGAATACATCACATTGGGCCTCACCCATGGGCCTTGAATATTAAGTGGGTCGCATTACATGGGCCGCATTATATGGGCCGCACTAATGCGCCCGATACACCTCACAATGGCCGCATGGCGTGGGCCCATCTTTCATCACGGGAGGGGGGTCGCACCATCTACCCCATTCATCTATTCTTAGGGATTATTTTAGAGTATTGACAAGAAATATTTAAATCATATGGACTACACTCCAAATAACAGTGGTGATAATGATTCCCACGTTAGAATTCTCAAGGCCCACCATAACATTTAATTCCCATACAATCTGTTCATAAGGTCACACAGACCTGAAATAAGATGAAAAACAAATTTCAAATTGATTCAGAACCGTTGTGACCCGAGAAGAGTTTCAATGGTGGACGTTCACTCAACACTGTTTTATGTAGTGTGGTCCTCTTGATATAGATCTGTCTTATTTTGGTCTCAAGCCTTAACTGAGCTCGCCCTTTGGATGGACGGTTTGGATGTAACACATACATCAAGCATGGGCCCACAGTCCAGCCATATGGGCGGTGTGATATAAAGCATTCATTACGATGGGGTTCCATACCCCTGCTGACGTCCTTGGCAGTGGGACCCACAGCACTTGCTGTCGTCAGATTGCAGTGGTCCCACCATCAAAAACAGATATTGGACAGCATTTGTAAAACACATACATTATGGCTGGGATCCACCGTCCATGGGCCGGACGGTGGATGCAGCGCATCATCCAGGTGGTCCCACCATCAGGATGAATGGACGGTTAGATATAACACATACCTGGTGGGACCCACACGTTGCGCAGCCTTATGCTTTAAAAAAAGGGGTGCAGATGTGGGTCCCACGTAGGGTCCACCCTCATATATATATATATATATATATATATATATATATATATATATATATATATATATATATTATAAGATAACTAATATAATATGATATATATATTATATTATAATATATATAAGGCAACGTCCAGGCCGTGGATGGCCTGGACATACACATACCTCAAGGATGGCCCCACACGTGGGGGTGTGTCCCACCGTCCAAGGACGGTGGACGGTTTGGATAAAACACATGCACTATGGGGTGGCCCATCTAAGAGGATGGGCGACGTGGGTGGGTCCCATGGACCGCACCGTCAACACACACTTCCTGTTAGCCACCCGTACAGGAATCAATGCCAAGACCTCAATTGAGGTATCTTATACTCCGTCTACCATTTGAGCCGTGGATCTGGGTCCCACTTTCTGGACGGCCTGGATCTCACGTGGAACCATAGGACTGCTGACGTTACAAAGGGCCCATCCAATGGGTGGAGGACGTGGGTGGATCCCACGGACCCACTGTCCGTTCACACTTCACTGTTAGCCACCCCAACGTCAGATCCCACTTCACTGCTAGCCACACCCACCTCCAGTACACACCTCATTGTCAGCCACTCCCTCTCCCATAGATAGTGCACACCTCACTGTTGAAACGAGGTGTCTTTCACTCAAGTCTGCCACTTGAGCTATGGATCAGGGTGGGTTAACACATCAAGGACGGCCCCAACCACACGTGTGGGGCAGGCCACGTCCTAGATGGATGGTTGGAATGATATACAAACATCATGGTGTGTCCCACATGGATGGGGTCCACCGGTAGATGGCATGAATCAAATACACACATCATAGGTGGGCCATTGATCATAGGAAGAGAGAGAGAGAGAGAGAGAGAGAGAGAGAGAGAGAGAGAGAGAGAGGAACGTGTATGGGAGGGACCCCACCACTATTGAGCCCTCCCTTGAACAATACATATATCAAGTGGGTCCTACAATAAGTGGACCCTTAAATCACAAAAAAAATAATAATAAGAATGTGGGTCCAAGATTACCCACCGTCCACTCCTTCTTGGTCCGATGGAAAGGTAGTCGCCTAGGCTTCAATTTTAACAGAAGATGATGAAACTTTGATGGTGGAGATGGAAGATGAGAGGGTAGAAAGTGGGCCACATACAAAACTCTCTCATGGAGGTTTTGGAGAGTTTGGACGTGTGGTGTTTTTGGGTTGCTTGGAAAGTGAATTTGAGAAATGAGAGAGAGAGAGTTGTAAAGAGAGAGAAGAGAGAGAGAGAGAGAGAGAGAGAGATGAGTGATGGATGTGTAAGAGACTTTTTGACTTTGAGGTAGATTTTGTAAGAAGGGGTATGGGCTTGTGTAAGAACTTTTGACTTTAGGGGTTGCTTGGGGATGGATGTGAGGTGATGGTGTACTTGACATGTACTTGACCCTTGATGAGATTAATTGATTGATTGAGGTGACAAGTTGTAGAGATTCTCTCAGAATTCACACGCGGGGCGTTTTCCTCGTACTGAATGCTGGCCCACTTCTCTTGGCCAGAGTCTTGGATCGGCGCGCGAGTCTCGGCATCGAAATCGCGATGACGGCGCGGTCGCTAAGGTATAAGTATTGGGTTGAGTCGACTCAGGTTGACAGTGTGTGAATCAGGGTCATGCACAAATGCCATTAAGGGTCAAGGTTGCCGAAATTCGACCGGAAAGACCACTTGCCTACTAATGGTACGGTCTAGGATACAAGTCTTACATAGTTCTTCCTAGTTTAATAAGTTGTTTAAGGTTGATTGTGACGCATCATATGTCGGAATTGGAAGAGTCTTATCATAGGAAGGAAAGTGAGTAGCCTTCTACAATGAGAAGGTAAGCGAAGCCTGAAAGAAGTATTCAACCTGTGAGCTTGAGTTATACACAATTATTCAAGCACTCTAACATTGGCGACATTATCTGATCCAGAGAGAGTTTATTCTCCACACTGACCATTAAGCCTTAAAGTTTATTAATAGTCAGGCTAATATGAAATTGTGTGCATGCTAGATAGAGCTGTACATGAGCAGAGTAAGCTCGTTTACTCGCTTGACTCGACTCGAAATTACTCAACTCGACTCGACTCGTCATGAGTTTGAACCGAGCATGAGCGGATTTTTTATACTTGTTTTGATTTCAAGTAGAGTATGAGCTGGGCAGTACTCAACTCGATGCTCGACTCGTGTGCTTAACTCGTACTCGAGGGTATATATACCCACCCAAAAAAAATAAACCCTATGTCCGCCCTTATTCCTTCCAGTCGTTTTCAGCAGCCCATCGAAACCCAAAACCCCCTTTCCTTCCCTCCAAGTGCCCGTTCAAAAAAACTCATTCCCTCTCTCTCTCTCTCTCTCTCTCTCTCTCTCTCTCTCTCTCTCTCTCTCTCTCTCTCTCTCTCTCTCTCTCTCTCTCTCCTCTCATTCCCTTGTCCGGTGTTGTTCGTCGTCCGGCCCGTCCCTCTTCTTCCCTCTCTCTCTCTCCTCCCCTGTCCTGCGGTGCTAGTCCTTGCCACTCATCCTCGCAGCTCGCCTGTGCCCCCCAGACGGCGGCTGCCGTTGTTTTTCCTACCACTCGCTCATTCATCCCCGCCTTCGCACGCACGCGGTCTGGCCGTTCTCGCTGCAAGTAAATTGCCTTGGTAATGTGTGGTGTTAATTTATTATTATTTTTTTGTACAAATTGTTAATATATGTCAGAAATTGGTTTTTTTTTTTTTGGAATATTGTGTGGTGTTGATTTATTATTATTTTTTTATAAATTATTAATATATGTCAGAAATTGATATCATATATTGCTAATATATGTCAAAAATTGTTAATATATGTTAATATAGCTAATATATGTTAATGTAGAAATATGTTAATATAGCTAATATATGTTAAAATTATTAATATATGTTAATATAGCTAATATATGTTAAAATTGTTAATATATATTAATATAGCTAATAGCTAATATATGTTAATATAGAAATTGTTAATATGTTAATATAGAAATTCGGACTCGGACTCGAACTTGACTTGAAAACTCAGACTTGACTCGACTTGATTTATGTTCAGACTCTCCGCACTCGGACGTAGAGAGCACGAGTAGGGAATCCATGCTCGATGCCTGAGTCGAGCCGAGTACGAGTAGGACTCGGGCAGTGCGAGCTGAGCATGAGCTGAGCAATACTTGGCTCGGCTCGACTCGTGTACAGCTCTAATGCTAGATGTGTTACATTTTTGTAAGAATTCATGTTTGTTATAAAGCACAAGTCAGAGTAGCAGAACAAAGTGACTGACGCACTTAGTCGTCATGCATCACTACTAGTTATAGTGAGCAATGAGTTGGTAAGCTTCGACTATCTCAAAGAGCAGTATGTTGAGGACGAGGACTTCAAGAATACATGGTTGAGGTGCCAAGAGGGTCATATCAGTGACCTACATATGCAAGATGGTTTCCTCTTCAAAAGGAATCAACTGTGCATCCCTCAAAGTTCTTAGAGGGAGAAGATTATTCAAGAGCTACATGGAAGTGGCCTTGGTGGACACCTTAAGTAAGACAAGACGTGGGCAGTTGTAAAGGATCGGTATTACTAGTCGTAATTGGTACATGGTGTGGGTAAAGCAGTGCAATATTGTCATGTTTGTCAAACCTCTAAGGGGCAGTCTCAGAATATATATAGGCCTCTACACCCTGTTCCCTATTCCTGATGGCACTTGGGAAGACATATGTATGGACTTTATGATTAGTCTTCCATGAATATAGTGTGGCATTGATTCAGTGTTCTTGGTGGTAGATCATTTCTCAAAGATAATGCACTTTATCTCATATAAGGAGACACTCAATGCAACACACATGGCGAATCTATTCTTTAGAGAGGTCATGTAGCTACATTAGGTCGTTAAGACTATCACTTTTGACCGTGACACAAAGTTCATGAGCTACTTCTAGTGGACTTTATGGAATTAATTTGGTACACAACTTCAATTCAGCAGTTCCTACCATCCACATATTGATGGGCAAACTAAAGTTGTGAATCGCACGTTGGGAAACGTCCTTTGGTATTATTTAGGTGACAAACAAAAGCAGTGGAATTTGGCCCTATCTCAAGTGGAGTTTTTATTCAACAACATGGTGAACCGATCAACAGGGAAGTCTCCATTCCAGATTGTTTATGGTTGAGTGCCCTACCACACACTTAATTTGGTCCCTTTGACCAAGCTCCCGAGCATGATCATTACAATAGAACATATGGATGACCAACTTGTGGAAATTCATGTGGATGTTCAAGCCAAGTTGCATGCCTCCAACGATAAGTATAAGGAGTAAGTTAACAAGCATCGACGACAAAAAGGTGCTCGAGGTGGGTGACCATGTTATGGTCCATCTACATAAGGAGAGGTTTTTGATTGGAACGTACAAAAAGTTGAAAAATAAGAAGATTGGACCAGTATCGTTCATCTGAAAGATCAATGACAATGTTTATATTGTTGATCTTCCAAATAACATGGAGATCTCGCATACTTTCAACATCATGGACCTGATCGAGTATCATGAACCAAAACGGGATGAAAAATCGATGAGGAGCTCTTTTAAAGTGGAGGGGAATGATTTATATCAGGTCACGGACACTTTCATGGCCAAGATGGACAAGAGAAGGCCCGATCGGAGGTGGAAGTGATCAGAACCAACAAAACTTTAAAATAAGCGTATCTCGTAAACCGGAATGAGTTATTCGACATACCATATATAATTAATTTTGGGGTAGGAGAAGCTACTTTAGTCAACCAACTCTCTATGCCGGATTACCCACATCGAATTTGTGAGATTCCATCAAATCGATAGTCGAAAGTCCCTTTCAATTTCATTTTTACCATTTATAGTAAGTTTTAGTTCGATTATAACCCTTGATCCTTTGAGCTTTAGGAGTCATGTCCAACATGAAAAGGGCTTAGAAAATGAGGAGAATAATGTGATTAGGCCAAATTGGAAACTTACTATTTTGGCCGAAAATTATGAAGTCTAGTAGAAATCATGACCGTCTATAAATAGTAAGTTTGTTATTTATAGTAAGTGATGTGTTTAGGCAGTTTGATTCTGAAACTTCTTCCTAAGTTTTATATCACTATTTAAAGGATTATAAATTCGTTTTCATCACCGATCAATTTATTTTTGAATTTATTGGAATTTATTTCTAATTTCTATTTTTCCTCATGGATTCGAGGAATCTCTATGAGGAGTCCGATGTAAAGTAGGTCGCGGACAGTATCATGTCCAAGATGGATCAAAAAAGGCCTGGTCGATGACAGAAGTGATCAAGACCGTCAAAACCTTAAAATAGGCATATCTCACAAACTGGAATGAGTTACTCGATGTACGATATATGATTTTGGGGTAGGTCAAGCTACTTTATCCAATTAACCCGGCTGTCGGGTTACCCATGCTGAATTTTCGAGATTCCATCAGATCAATGGTCGAATTCCCTATTTATTTCCATTTTTACTATTTTTAGTCAGTTTTGATTTGATTGTAACTTTTCATCTGTTAGGCTTTAGGAGTTGTGTCTAACAAGAAAAGTGTTTAGAAAAATTAGGAGAATAACGTGGTTAAGCCATATAGGATACTTACTATAAATAGTAAATTTATTATATACAGTAAGTTGGGAATTTTAGGGAGTTTTAGTTATAGTTTAAATCCTAAAATTCTTTCAAGGCTCGGTATCCCTATTTAAAGGGTTTTAGACTTGTTTATTTTAATCATCAATCAATTTACAAATTTTCATGAATGCTAATTCTATTTTCTTTCATTTTCCTCATGGATTCGAGAAGTCTCTGTGAGGAGTCCAAAGAAGCTTCATGGATTCGAAGTAGTTATCCCCGTGAGGAAGATGGTGATTGAACTCATCACATTCATCCCTGCGTCAAAGTCCAAAGAAGTTTCGTGGATGTCGAGGTACAAAAATGAAGATTTAAGATAAATCAAAAGAAAGATAAAAAGGAAGAACAAAGAAGAAAATGTAAGAAGAAAAAATAGAATTCGTGACGATTGCACGGACCTACGTAAAGCATATTGATTGCACGAGTCTGCGCAAATGCTATTATTAGTTGCGCGCACCTGCTCGACACCAGTTTGGGCAGATCGAGTTGGATGGTTGAAATCTGATGATAAGTGGGCCCCATGGCACAAAGATCGAGGGTTCACATGTGTGGAGGCCTATAAATCCCCAATCCCCATCTCATTTAGACACTAACAAAGATTACGAAGAAGACCAGAGCTCTGGAGGAAAAGAAGGCTTTGAAGGTATCTGTAAGAAGAAGAAGGAAAGAAGAAGGGAGCATATCATGCTAGTCCGCGCAACCAACTATGGTGTTGCGTGGATCTACGCAATCACAGTTGATTGTGCGGGTATCTGTATTAATGACCCAAAATGCTGTCGGTAAACCAACTTTTCTTTAATTCCAGGGTTTCTTCAAAAAAGAAGATACATGATGATCATATTCCTCTTAAAGAGATGAACATATTGTAAAGCCGAAACGCAGACGAATTTGATATTTGGATTTGATACTTAAACTTGCTCCATATTTGTATATTAAATATTCTATCTTAGAATCAAGGGAAATCAAATGATGTAAACAAATTCAGAATGAATAAAATCGATGATTGTTCTCTATATCTTTTCTCTGTTATGCTTAAGTAAGATAATTTCCTAAATCGAATACTTTTATTTCTGATTGAAACAAAATGGCGACTTTGCTGCAGATCGAACCCAGAATCTCTGGTTAAGGGATTTTATCTTATTTAAGATTAAAATAGAGAAAGTTTAGAGAATTTCATCATGGTTTGGTGTCATACCGATGCCAAAATGGCGACTCTCAACAGGAACATCCTTCCCTTCATCCCTAAGATAGAATATTTTATTATTCAAATACTAATTGAAGGATATAAGACAGAACTCCAAACGATCAATGGCAACCGTTACCAACAAGACGAACTTCTACTTCACAATGAATGGGTTCGTAATTGAATATGCTACAAATCGAGCTTTGAATCATGAAGGTCGATCTACTGTAAGTAAAAACGACAAGTCCCGAGTTATGACCGAAGTCATAATTGTCTCACCATTGACAGAGGATAATAATAACGACTGGATTGTTATATCATCCCAAAGGACAAGAGCCTAAAACGCTGCAATTGCTAGGATAAATTCATCTTTAAGGAAAGTCAGAGGACCGGTTGAACGGAATGTGGCTAGAAAGAATCCCGAACTCACTCCTCCAGCATTACATCCAAGAAGATCTTTCCCTCCTCTGACATCACAGGACTTTCCAACCCTATCCGTGGTGAACATCTAATGGACAAGAAAGGAGAAGGGCAAATCACCTATAAGAAATCTATCAGTTTTCATATCACCACAGAATACACCTTCAGAAGCTACATCTCAATCAGATGAATTCTATGCAAGTATAAAAGAGTCAAGCGAAACTCCTCTCTCGCTAAGCCTAATTATGCTAATGTGTTCCCATTTTATTCTGATAACGACTTCATCAAGGAGCAGAGGAGCCACTATAGATATGGCAGGAGTCAGTTAAGGCCCTCCACCAAGTGTCGACGAGTGAATGGCCGAAATGGCAGAAGCTTAAAGAACTTTGATGGAAGACTATCGAAGCCTCCGAGAAGCTTTGGCTACTCTTGCTCATAACATGACTCAAGTGACGGCTCCGTCGGTAATGGCTGCTACGAACGAACCTGAACAAAAAACAAAGGTTCGTTACCACATAGAGTAGGGTCACATGGATCTACTCCCGCAACGAGAATAACGCATGAAGAAATGCGACCGATGGTTGAAAAAGTCATCGGTGAACATGGACATATTGGGAGATTCCACTACAAAACACCGTATCCTCAGGAATTGGAAGATGTACCATTCCCGATCAATTTTAAACATCAAGATTTTTAAAATTTTAATGGAGTTGGCTCTCCAGAAGAACATCTGGTACATTTCATCACAACAATGGGTAACTTCTCCACTGTTTCACAGCACTGCTTGCGACTATTTAGTTCTTCCTTGACGGGTAAAGCATTCTGATGGTATTCTAATTTAGCACCAGAATCGATAAGAACTTGGGAACAAATGCAAGATGCATTTATATCTAACTTCTTCTTGTCAGACCGTGACGTTATTATTGCAGAATTGTTTCAATAACACAGAGAAAATGAACCTGTGGAAAAGTTTATCGACAGGTGGAAGACTTTGAGAGTTTTGTGTAGATAGTTACCCGAAGAAAAAGAACAAGTAAATATGTGTCTGAATTCTATGGAACCAGGAATTGCCTATGGGCTCACAAGTGCTAACATAAGGACCTCTTAAGATCTCGCAACAAAGGTACATGTGTTAGAGCTAATGGCCAGGAAAATGCCAGCATTTCAAATCAGAACAGAGAGAAGAGGATCAAATAAATCAATGGTAAACACTATTGATCATGAAAAGAAAAGATCTACCCTTTATAATAAGCGAGAAACAAGGAAAAGAGAAGATTCATGCCATTATAAGGAACATGTGAATGATAAACGACCTCTA
The DNA here is from genome assembly GCA_030180095.1 of Magnolia changhungtana. Classification (NCBI taxonomy): domain Eukaryota; kingdom Viridiplantae; phylum Streptophyta; class Magnoliopsida; order Magnoliales; family Magnoliaceae; genus Magnolia; species Magnolia changhungtana. Next base: position 472,273 of record JASAUF010000083.1, on the reverse strand, counting down.
TCGTATGATTATCATAAAGAATACGATTTCGAAAAGGAAGATATTATACCGATGATGGAGCAGTTATTGGCTACCGAAACCATCCAACTTCCTCAGCCCAGGCGTCCAGAAGAAGTTGAGATGACTAAAGAAAGGAAGTATTGTCGTTATCATCATTATGTGGGACATGCAACAAAAGAATTGTTTACACTAAAAGATATATTACAAAAGATGATAAAGTAAGGTGAGATAGTGATAAAAAAGGATGAAAAATGAGAGAGAAAAGTAACTGCAAACATGGTTTTCACAAGGGATCCGTCGAAGACGTGGAAAGATAAAGGAAAGTCTATTATGATAAGAAAACTACCATTTGCTACATCTCCTATGGCAAGTCCCATCAAGAATATTCAATATTATCATTCACAGTTTCCTGGGCCGTCCACCAGAGGAATTAGTCCAGACATCTTAGCCTCCATATGCCAAAGAGAAAACGAGTCAATCAAAGAATTCATCAATTGATGGAAGATACTAGGGGCATCATGTCCACAATTGGCGAAAGAAGAAAAATAAGTCAAGTTATGTATAGAATGCATATGACCAAACATTGCAGTGGGTCTCGATGACTTAGATATACAGACTTTTTAAGATCTGATCATAAAAACTTGCAATTTAGAAAAACTCAATAGGAAAATGTTTGATTTCTATATGAACCAGATGTTTCGGGATTCTAAAAAGACTTCGGCTGGTATTATCTAGGAAGAAAGTAAAATGAAGAGTTATCGATATGAAAAAATTAAGAAATTTTGATGAAAGAAGTATGAGCAGTTCTACAGTCCGAAAAGTAAAGAAAAGATTTGAACAATTCAATAGTTTTAAAAAGTATACATTTGAAGAAGATTATATACTTCCTATGATGAACCAATTATTGGCTGCAGAGAAAATCCAGTTGTCATGGCCAAAACGCCAAAAAGAAATGAAGATGAGGAAGGAAAGTGATTATTGTTATTATCACCATCTTCTTAGGCACCGAACTGAGAAATACTTCATCTTGAAGAAAATTTTACAAGAGATGATGGATAAGGGCGAAATTGTCATAAGGAAAATGCATGATGTAAGAGAAAAGATAGCAGCGTGCAATCTTGATTGAAGTCAGTCTTGATTGTCACATTCTAATGTGAATGTAACTCTCGATATCTTTCCGATTAAGAATGTGAGAATACAAGTATTCATGACAATGCCCGTTTTCGCCAGAATATATTACCTCTGAAGGTTGTTGCAATTTTGATTATGAAGATTATTAGCATAATACTTCTTAATCAAAATGTGGCATTGCAAGTAGAAGGATGGGAGAGTTTTCTGTCATGTATTAGTCTTATACTTATATGAGTGAATAAAAGATAGATTCTCAATCATATCAAGCGTGTATCAAGCATATCAAATTTATCACCGATTATCACCGATGATTATCGCCAAACATCAATGAACTATCACCGATCATTGTCAAAATTAATACTATCGCCAATTATCAAACGCCAATGATTACTGTCAAATCGCCATCGTTATTTGTTGCTGGTCACTATTACAAAAGCCATCATTGTTAAATTGATGTTATTGCCAAGTTGATGCATTATTTTAAACATAAATATTATTAAGGATATTATTATCAACACTAGTAATATATCCACAATAGTGGCGGTGGTGATCTATCATCTATGGCAGTAAAATGCTACGCAGAAAGACCCAGCGATATACTAAATATTATGCGGACAACATTGAGAAGTCAGTGGCCCTAACAAGCCCGCGAAGACCCTCACATGCTTAAACCCACGCAGGCATCGGTGTATGCCTGTATGGCAAACCACGTGTGAGACTAATGTCGTTTGTACAGTTTCCAACAGTGTTATGAGGGAAGGTGAGAGAAAATGTCCTCTCATGAATGGGTCTGACCTGGTAGGTGAAAAAAAAAAAAAAGCGGTCATGGTGTGCACTTTGGCTTGTCCATAGATAGGCCAATCATGCGTAAGACCCCCCAGATTCCTATTTTGATTCCAGTAGAAACTCATGAGGATGAGACTTTAAAACAAATTACCCCCTCATTGATGGACTGACAGCCTTCAATTTGGTACCCCCAAGGTAGCCTTGTGCGCCTCGTGAACTCTAGAGAGTTACTGTGGCCAACCCTATGCATAAAACCCACCGAGTTCACTGCCCCGGTAGCTTCACTAGGTCCCTCTGATAGATCACAGTTTGTGAACTTCCTGTCTGCAATAAGTCCAGCGAACTCATAAGAGTTACAGAGACCATTTGCGTATGACCCGACACCAACATGAATCTAAAAAACGGTACTAGCTCCACTACTCATGAGCTTAAACTGTGTGTGAAAGTGTCCAATCCAGTTAAGTTAAATCAAGATCAATTAAGTCAAGTCCAATAAAGTCAAGTCCAGTTGAGTCCTGTATAGTTAAAGTTCTGTTTAGTCAAAATATGTCAGCTCCACTAATCAAGAGTTTAAACTATGTGTGCATCAGAATGTTGCAGATATATTGATACTACGGATACATATGCTTGCCTATTTATTTAAGATATGCTCAAATATGCAATTCCCTGATATGATGAAATAAATCATGAAATTTACAAACTTTGATTAAACAACATATAGAAATGTATTTCTCCTGAAACATGTACAAATTACAGTGACAAACACTTTTAAAATGTCTACAATACTCTACTCAGAAGTCAATCTTCAGGATAAGCTATTAGTCTTCAATTATAATATATTTCTCCTTCTGACGAGAGTTATGGGATTTTTCTGTCTCTTCTTTCCTTGATGACGCGGGTAAATTATCCCACAGAATTCTCAAAGGCGGGGAAGAATGGAATCGCAAAGAATCATCATTTTCTTTTGGGAAATTTGATGACTCAATTATATTCTCCGAATTCCTCAAAGCAACACCAAAAGTTATCCATCCTTCAACGGTGTCAGCAAGCTTTACCTCATGAACAGTATCTTCTAAGGAGATTCTTATGCAAAGCTAACCTGGACAGGGGGCATGATTTGTCTCTTTAGAGTAACTTATGCCTTGGTCTTTCTAATAATTCCTTAGTTGTGGTGAAAGAATTGGTATGGCATGGTCTACTGGATAATATCTACAAACCAGATAGTATTGATGAGCCCACCAACGCATCCAAGAATAAGAAGTATGGACTAGATAATTATAGCCGGGAATTAAGAAGCGAGATCCAGTGTTGACGTTTAAGAGTCGCCTCCATACTAGAGCCCAATTATATGGTCCAATACCACAACTCCTCATGGGTCTCATGACAATGTCACAAGTCTCTGGTACTATTCGGTCAAAACCAAATTGGCGAGCAAATCTGCTTGGATAATATGGTTCACGCCAGAATGTGCTACCTTCTCTCAGTGGAAGAGTACTAGATCTGACGAAAACAAGAAATGAATGCTCACCAAAAGAGTTGGAATCATTATCAACAACTTCTATACCTTCCAGATGGCTGGTGAACGGAAATTGATAAAAGTCAATAGGATCACTATCCTCTATCTTTCGAGTAACCCAACCTTTCGATTTTTCAATCATCCTCCTTAGTTAGTAATGTTGAAGAGGGAGCCGATGAGGGTTTGTATATGCTCTTTTAGAGTCAGCAAAGGTCCAAGGAAAGTACACTCCTAGCTGGCTTATGAAGAAATGCCAGGGAGCACAAACTGGAAAAGATTCAGCCGTTGAACCTCTAGAACTAGAGATGACATCCCCAAAAGCATGATATATAAAAGGAGCATAGAACTGGGGGAGCTAGTGAATATCTCTGACCTTCTGCCATTGCACCCACTACTACGAAGAGAGATGGTCCAATGGTATCTATTTATTTGGAATAGGAAAATATTACCAAGCTTAGCCAGTAAGCTAGAAAAGTGGCTAATTCACAAGAAGAACTATACTCGGTGGTACTCTTTCCACTCTCGCAAATGATCTTGAGTTCTCGATGATTATGACCTGCGAAGTTGTCAAGATAAAGATACGGTTAAATAATATGAATATACATATGACAAAGGTTTCAGAAAGACAAAGTAGAAAGAAGGAAATATATCGTAGTCTTCGGGAAAAATGAGCCAGCCATTCAAGAGAATTAATATGATCAGGCTAAGGGAAATTAGCCAGTTCTCTGAAGAGTTCAAGAGTGGTCTTTAAAATTTTAGAGCTATTATCTCTGGCAGAAGTAAGAGCGAAATCTTCGTTTGAAGGAATATGTGCATCGAAGATATTGCCCATGATAGGAAGACTTGTTATGCAAAAAAGATCCCATATGGTAATACTCATTTCACCCAAGGGAATGTGGAATGAATTGGTAATTGGAGACCAGTGGTTAAGGAAGCCTCTGAAGATAGCCGCATCTTCACAGAAACATTTTGACGTAGATATGATCACGTCAAATAGACTAATTTGCTCTAGAATAGTGGTGTGTTTACGGGTGATGGCTCGAGCCCAAGCACTATAGAAATCTCGAGGCGATAGAAGACCTTTGGCTAGAAATTCATCTGTTCTCCAAGTTGAATGACCATTGTAGAAATGTTGCTAAGTGGTTTCAAAGAAATGAGTAGGGAATGGCTGATGAGGATTATAACAAGGACACAGGAATCACATTTTATAGATTATACTGACTTTCTGACGAGATTTGTTTCCCCCCAAATGTCCTCTTAGAATTCTTGGTCCCCTCATAATCTAGTTATCTGTAGAAACAAGATTTGTTTGGATCAGTTGATCAGCTAGTTCACTGTGCAAAATCGACCAATGATGCCGTAAATTGATTGGGATGATAGTTGTTTCATTCTTAGAAGGATCGTGGAGTTTCAAGACTTCTTCATTAATCACGACGCAATCCCAAGAAAGTTGGAAATTTTACCTAGATTCTGAAGAAGATGAATGATTCTTCTTTCTTGAAGACGAAGCCTTTGAGTGTTGCATATTTATAGGTCAAGAGTTATCAGGTCGAATATAAAGTTTTGAGGAATGAGGATTCAAGATTTAAAAGGCTTTGAAACTTCTAAAGGCCTTATGCAGGATGAAGAAGATTTGTGCGGGAGCACGTAATAAGCAATTGTAATGCAGGGGCGTGCAAAAGAAAGTTTGTTGTGTGACAGAGGATATTTGTTACATGAGGGAGCACAAAGACAGGGCGTTGTGCGGGGAGTCGCCAAACGGATAAAGCCTCCGTAAAAGGTTAAAATAATGAAAATGAAGAGGCGGTGCTGGTATTTATAAGGGAGTTGGACCTAACTAGAGGACCCGATTAGCCTTTGTGGAGGAGTGCGCAACGACATATGAATATGAGAAATGAAAGACAGATTAATATCTTATTTCTTTATCCTAAAAATGATAAACAAAGGATCAAGGGGGCATCTGTTGAAGTATAGAAATGAAGATTTAAGATAAATCAAAAGAAAGATTAAGAGGAAAAACAAAGAAGAAAATGTAAGAAGAAAAAAGAGAATTCATGGCGATTGCGCGGACCCGCGCAAAGCATATTGATTACGCGAGTCCATGCAAATGATATTATTGGTTGCATTCACCTGTGCAGCACCAGTTTGGGCGGATCAAGTTGGATGGTTGAAATCTAATGATGAGTGGGCCTCATGGCACAAAGATCAAGGGTTTACATGTGTGGAGGCCTATAAATACCGAACTCTCCCTCTCATTTGGACACCAACGAAGATTACGAAGAAGACCAGAACTCTAGAGGAAAAGAAGACTTTGAAGGTATCTGGAAGAAGAAGAAGAAGGAGCATATCATGAGTGGGCCTCATAGCACAAAGATCAACAGTTGATTGCGCAAGTATCTGTATCAATGACTCGAAATGCTATCGAAATGACCTAAAATGTTGTCGGTAAACTAGCTTTTCTTCAATTCCAGGGTTTCTTCAAAGAAGAAGATACAGGATGATCATATTCCTCTTAAAGAGATGAACATATTGAAAAGCTGAAATGCTGCCGAATTTTATACTTAAACTTGCTCCATATTTGTATATCGAATATTCTATTTTAGAATCAAGGGAAATCAAAGGATGTAAACGAATTCAGAATGAATAAAATTTATGATTGTTCTCTATATCTTTTCTCTGTTATGATTAAGTAAGATAATTCCCTAAATCGAATACTTTTATTTTTGGTCGAAACAGTGGATTCAGAGTAATTATCTCCAGAGGAAGACGGTGATTGACCTCATCACATCCATCCCTACATAACTAATGTCAATACTGTAAATGGGAAGATCTCTCCCAAATCTATTCCAAATGAAGGAAAAGTTAAGAACCAACCTATCAACGCTTGGAGCATGACCAAGGAATACTCACAGAGCCTCCCAGGTGGACTACCATATGATCTACCATATTTTAAGTACATGATCCTACCTTAATTTTATTTACACCTATTTTGTCCCAATCCACATTATCCAATAAGAGGCCACCACATGTCAGCATTACAGACAAATGGACGAAATCCTACTCACGCCCCAGGGATATCTTCCCATCCACATCTATTGGCAACATGTTACATGTTAAAAGCAAGAACGGATAAGGGTCATATCCACACATTTGTGACGAAAAGCAAGGGACCCTACCCAGAGGACACATGGCCATCGTATGCATGTCACATATCACACTCCAACATATAAGAGAAGCTACATATAGGTCGTCTCACATAATCATGCTTAAATGGGAGATTTTCTAAAGACAATTGATGATTTCACAAACACCATGGGTTAGACAGGGTAAATCAGAAGCAAATCGCTCTAGAAGGACATTAGATCGTGATGACGTATAAAATCTAAATCCTTTGAAGATATGGTAGATGAACCATTGAGGATCAAGAAGGAAATCTTAGTCTAGCCATCGCTTCTCTGAACCTATATAAGCAACATTCGAAGAAGAGCTCGGGGCCCTTGCCGAAATGCACACACAATCTATCACAATGCAACATTTTCTACCCTAGTTTAGTCTTAATTCCTCCACTTCTGTCCAACCCTTGTTGCAGAAAGTTTGAAATTTAGCTTAGATCTTAGTTTAATCTTCTATTGTCCAGTGTCATCGTTGCAATATGCCTTTAGGATACTAGTATAAATATTCACGACCATCGTCATTCGATTCTCGATCAACTAATTCCTTACTTGGGATATCACACAAGTCACATCTTACTAACCATTTGCCTTGATCGTTTATCCATATGGGTGATCATCGATAATGATCTTTTATTCATTTTTATTTGATTTTATTATTTTATTACCTACCAATAGTAATCTATAAATTCAAATCAATAAAAATCGATCGTTTAGCCCTTTTAGTTTGATTCCAACTATCCATTCTTCTATATTGAGAAACTTGAGGATCACGATCACCTCTGCAACAAAAGTCATTGGCTCAAGGCAAAAAGAACTCATGAGGAGGACTAACCCTCCCCTTCATAAATCGCTTGATCACTACCACATTAGTGGATGGACAATCAGATCAACCTTCATAGGTTTGATCTTATGGTTGATTTGGTGCATGGGGTCACAAGCATTTAGTGAATTCAAATCGATTATGACTCTGACATGTCCAAGATAATTTTAATCGTATATGTTTAACCAAATATAGGTCATTCATTACATGTGTGGCCACACATTCGGATTGAACAACAACATTATCTTTTGGCACGCTCAATGGGACAGTGGTGTGCTATTCTTAGCATTTCTTAATAAAAGGTAAAAAAGGTAAGAAGATCAAAGACTAGGGCTAGTAGTCTCCTTAAGGTTTTAGGAGAGCCACTAGGCGAGGATCAACAGCAGGACAAACCCATCGACATGGAAGCAGGATCCTCTTTGCAGCTGAATTTAACTTTAGAAGAAGTTATGAATCACATCCTTGAAATGTGAGGAGATTTGTGGCAACCGGTAAAAAACAACAGGCCTAGGGTGCAAGAAGAGAGCTTCACTAAGCTCATTGATGGCTTGTTTGAGAGACTCACCATGAAGTGAACAACACCCTGCTAAGGCCGACTAAACGAGTATGGGCTCAAGGCCACTCCATATCACCAGCAATGGTGGTAAGGAGAAACCATTGAAATGGCCGACAAAATGACCAACATGAGTATCCTAACTGTCAGAATGTGTATAGGGGTAAATCCATCTTGGTGTTGAATAGGTCAAGGGGCAACCACCCTTGTCACCAACACCACAAAATTGTTATTAAATGACCAAATACCCAGGAGGCAACCTCCCATGGTGTTGGTGGTTCGGTAAGGTTACATGAGGTTTAAGATGCCCAATGGACCACCTCCTATTCACCCACATTTGGTAGCCGATAACCTACAGGTACAAAGGCAATATCCTACATAGTTACACCAAACTCTCGACCGAGATGACATTATTGGGCTCATCCAAGAATACGGGGTTGCGTCCCAACAGCCAAAAAGTAGCTCGATCGATCTATTGAAAAGCCTACCTAGACTATGAATTAATATTTTGAAGTACTAAGAGGATTTAGGGTTATTGAATTCACCCTCTTCTCAAGGTCAGGTGAATCTATCATAATCGAGCACATTGGTTGGTTAACCATACATTGTGGTTAAGTCTCGACTCATGATTTCTTAAAACTAAGGTTGTTTGGTAACTTCTTGATGAGAGCGACTTTTACATGGTACATTAACCTTCTCCCTAACTCGATCTAAATTTGGTTCAAGATGTAGGAGAGGTTTCAAATGCAATTTTATCAAACAAAGCCTAAAGTCTCAATTGTCGATTTATCCAAACTTCACCAGTTGCATGGAGAATTTGCCTAGCAAATTATTGCCTAGTTAAAAAAGTCAAGAAATGATGCTCCATTATCTTATGAGAGGCTAAGTTTACTAAGCTTGCACTTGATGGCATGGACTTTGTGCTTCGTAAGAAGTTTGAAGGCATGCATTTTAGTGATCTTTTTCAACTCTCACCCATGGCCACCCACTATGGATGGATTCTTCAAGAGGAGAGCCAAAGGATGAACTCATTGTAAGGGGCATATTACCATGACCCCAACTATGAGTTGGTCGTCGCGAAAGTGGTGGGCAAATGGCCATATAAATTAACGTTTGTCCTTAAAACGGACAAAGTCTCATTCCTCCATAGGGATGAACCCTAGAAGGAATGCCCCTGACTATTCAAGGCAATACACCTCCGATATCTTTAAGGCCAACATGATCTTTAACCTTCTCTTAGAAGTCAAGTTCATCAAGTTATCGGAATATAAGAAGATTCTATCAGACGAATAACTAAAACTCACGCTACTAAAAATTGCGTTATTTTTGAAAATATGGTGCAAGAGAACGACAAAGAGTTTCCCCCAAGTTCCTCAAGGCCTAACCAGAACCCTTAAGTGCAAGCTCTAGCAATAGAGAGCCAAAGCCAAAGTGTTCACTATTGTAGAATGCGTGATTCATAAAAGGTCGTGGTCAATCATTAAAAGACTTGGGCTGCATGCTGAGGAAAAGGCGCCATATAGGGTGACTCCTTCCCTGAAAGAAGCACATATGTAGGATGACCTTAGAGACAATTACTTCACCTTCGAGGAATATCGTGATATAGCCAACCAATCCTTCCAAGGATCAACCCACCCCAAGGACTTTTTGGATGGAACTGGGAGCTATACTAAGGTGTTGGGCTCTAACAAAAGTGGTGGAAAAACCACAATTATATTCGAAAGCCTCTCACCACTTACACTCACCTACAATATGGATTTTGTCTTGCCCATGATATTCTAGGTTAAACTCGATCAGCCAAACCAAATGGCTAGAAATGTGGAAGAAGTGGGTGAAACCTCTATACAAGCAGAGATAGTTTCCCCTATAGTCGACCAGAGTGTAAGAAACTAGACCAACCATCATGATTGAAGAAGGAGAAGAGTGAAAAAAGTGACTTTAAAAACGTCGTCCTACTTGATGACCAAGCACCTTAAGCTTTTTATATGATGTTATCAATATTATACCAATGTTGATGGTTGAAAAGCTTGACAAGATGGCACAAGACTTAATGTCGACCAAAGTCATGGTCTCCTACTTCACAGGGGGAGTCATGAATACTAAGGGTGTCCTCCCTAAAGAATTTTTGGTTGGTAGTACGAAGGTCATGGTGGCCTTTTTCATCGTCAAGCGAATGACCAACAATAACACCCTTTTAAGGAGAGACTAGATGCACTTGAATTAGTGCATCCCTTCATCTCTATATCAGTTCCTAATCCTTTGGAACAAGAGGAAGGCCAAGATCATCTCCGTAGATAATCAAACATTTTTAGCCAAACCAAACATCACCAAGGCCAACATCTACAAAGGGGATATCATCCCATTACACTTTCAGTTACAATAAATACAACTGACCATCAGGAGTCATTGCTACCATTGATCCTTTGGTGAGATCTTGATACATTGATCAGCATAGTAGACTCAACGAAATCTAAGTTAGAACTAGATGCCTTCATCGACAACATCTCCATGCTAATGCAAGATCAGCCAAACAATCCTGCCCCAAATATGGCTAATGAGTGGCGTAGTTTGCCGATAAGTACAAGATAGATAATTGGTTGACCAAGCCAACAATTACGATGATAAAAGAACCCTCAAGTACCGAATGAAATCATTCCATATTAACCACCCACTGAGTACCTTATCAAGGAGGTTCCCTTATGGATTATGGAATCGAGATAGATATAAAATTACTGCCATTCTTTGTAACCTTGAAGATTATCTTGGGACATCAGTGAATACAATGGGTGCCACGTCAACATTATAGAGTGCTTCCTCTAAAAGGATGAAATAGTAAAGGATGGTGTGGCGTTCCTTAAATTAGAGCCTACACCTACCAATATGAATGATACTAAGGCCAAATTTCAGGATTCCCTCATGAAAGTGAATTTTGGAACATAAGAGAAAAAATGACCGACTTTTATCAGTGCAGAGCTCAACTCTCAAGCTCAGATGAAAATGATTTCACTCCTAAAAGAATAATTTGACTACTCTGCCTGGGATTATTATGAGATGTCTAGCTTCGATAAGGATCTTGTAAAGGAACCTCTTCCCATCAAAGAGGGGTTTAAGCCGTTTTAGTAGCTGACAAGGAGGATGACCCCAGTAGTCACTTTGAGAGTTAAAGAAGTTAAACTACTATTGAAGGTGAGATTCGTTCAACCACTCAGATATGTTAACTGGATTTCTAACATCATTCTAGTCATTAAAAAAAAAAACCAATAAATAAATAAATCGGAGAGTCTGTGCAGACTTCAGAAACCTCAATCTAACGACCCCAAAGGATGAGTATCCAATGCTTATTTTAGATCATCTTCTCAACAGGCCTAACAGACACAGGATCATGTTGTTCATGGATGACCACTTCGGTTATAAACAGATCTATATTGCCGAGGAAGACCTATATAAGGAGGCGTTTTAATGCCCAGAGCAATTAGATCATATTGTTGGGTCGTAATGCCTTTCTTATTGAAGAACGCCGGAGCCACCTACCAAAGGGCCATGAATGTCATTTTTCATGATATAATTGGCAAGTTCACAAGGGTGTATATCGATGACGTAGTGGTAAAATTGATCTACCTAGGAGACCATTTTGTATACTTGAATCATTTGCTTTAGTGCATGAGAAGACACAAGCTCAAGATCAATCCACTCAAATGTGCCTTTAGAGTGTTTGTTGGAAAATTCTTAGGTTTAATCATTCATTAGTGAGGTATAGAAGTCAACCAAAATAAGGTACGTGTTATTTTCGAAGCCCAACCAACAAGAAATAATAATAAAAAAATGTAGAGGTTTAGTAGCGAGATTAATTTTCTATGCCAATTTATCTTAAATTAGGCTTCTAAGATCCATACTTTCTCTCTGTTAATCATGTTAAAGGCTGGAGAAAAAATTGAGTGGCAAGAGGAGTATTAAGCCACTTTTAACAAAATAAAAGAGTATCTTACAAAGCCACCAGTTTTGATTCCTCCAGGAAAAGATCAACTATTCAGACTCTAGATTGCAGCCATTGAAAAAATTGGTCGATGCACTATTAGTGGAAGAGAATGACTACCGAAAAGAGAAGGCAATCTACTATCTTTCCCAAACCCTACATGATCCTACTGTCAATTTGTTTCCTCGGGTCGCAAGCATTCAATCAATTTGAATCAATTACAACTCCAGCACACCCGACATAATCTTAATCGCACATGTTTAACAAAATATGGGTCATTTACACTTATGGCCATGCGTTCGGATTGAAAAACAAAAAATTCATGTACCCAAATTGATCCAGTCCCACAAATGTCAATGCCATGACCCAAACTTCAGAGACCAAGTGCACATCCCAATCCCACATTTTGTGGTGTGATGACTCATACATTGAGTGTACTTAAACCAAAAAACATGTATATAATCAATGGCGACAATGACATATACATGATTTCAAAGCTAAGTTTCATTCATTATTGTTCATCTATGAACTATTTATTGACCCACCCATTTGAGGTCTTATTCATATGTAAGCAAAATGATAATCGGTCTAGTGCAGTAAGTTCTTATTCAGTAAGATAGGGTCACATGTCCCGTGGATCGTTCACCAGCTCAACCGCATCGACAATCTCTTACACCAATGGTTCAACTTCAATTACATGTATTTTGTTTTTCATCAATAAAAGGGTGAGATGGTCATGCCTAGTGAAAGTTCTCATCATGGTTTGTTCACATTAAAATTAAAGATAATTAAAAAAAAAAAAAAAAAAAAAGAAACATACAACACATTTAATAGGTATTAATATGATTAAATGCATGAATTGCATGTGTGCGTACTATGTAGAGGATGTATCTAAAAAGAAACAAACAACACATTTAATAGGTATTAATCTGATAAATGCATGAATTGCATGTGTGCACTATGTAGAGGATGTATCTATCTACATGAGTTGGAAATTCATCAACCCTCATCTGCTCATTAGGGAAGGCTTCCACCATATAGACAGGCATGGGTAAAACTCATATTTGGAAGCATCTACTAGGATAAACAATTCTTGCGGGGAGGTCCCCTAAGATTAATTATGAAGCACTATGAATGCATGATGTTTAAGTTTCACTTTTCATTTGTAGATTTGCAATTTACAACCGTTTATGCATATATATATATATATATATATATATATATATATATATATATATATATATATATGTATGTATGTATGATGATCACCCACAATTTTTAGGCATCTATACATGTGAAAAAATATTAACATAAATAAGTAGCGTAATCAAAAAATATATATATATATATCAAAATAGAAATATTAAGTCATACATTAAATAAACAACATCTTGATTCAAATGGATGGGAAACAAGTTGGGATCCCTAACTTGAGGATTTGGTGAGGTTGACTATTTTAGAATAATTGAACTAGAAAGATTTAGGAATTGCTAAAATACAATGTGCAACAATAATCATTCTCCTAATAAATTAATACTAATTCATATGGTGGGGCCTACCTTTGATTGATCCGGATCATGATTGGAGTCCACAACATTATCAAATTAGATCACTTTACATCTAACCCTTGACACCAGGTTTATAATCATCACTATCTCATGTAGAATTCACTTGATCAATCAAAGTGATCTCCACCATTTCCTTAACACTTAAATACCCCATTCAAGTATACTTAAGTATGAGTCATAATTTCAATGATCTGATTAATCAAATTCCTATAATTTGAGTGTAAATAGATTGACTTATGCTATATCGGTTGAACCGTCGGACTGTTGATTGGACTGACTAAGTCTTACAGGTATAAATTCTATCCTTTTCACCCTCTACTGGTCAAACTGACAGAGTCTTGACTTTGTTAAATTTTAGAAAAATCACTCTGTCGGTCGGACCGAGGATCCTATGGGTCGAAACGACAAACTACGACATGCACTCCAATTTAACGAACTAAATTAAGGGTTTTTATATTCCTCTTAATCGAGATCTAGTCCCACTTGAGGTTCACGGGTCATGTCCAAACCAATTAAAGGCCTACCAAAGAATGGTAAAAGAAGGGTGCCAAATAATTGTTTAATTCTAAACTCCTATTGCCTATGCAATTGTTAACGCCATATTTCCATAGAAAATCACCATCTGATCAGTAGAATCCACCTTATGGTCAGATCGCCTTGATTTTGAGGTTCCAACATATTTCGACCTCAATAATCTGATTGACCATGTGGATTGGACCCCACACATCAGCATGGGCCTGACACAGTTTCCCATGCCAAAATCCAAACACATATACATAGCGGGGATAATAGTTTTTCTATCATACGCAAAGACATCTTTCTTTGTATCATTTCCCCAAAAGTCGACAAACTAGGGGCGAGATCGATCTACGGCTGATTCGACATGTCTATCATGTAAGACCCATCTGTAAATAGTAAATAATGAAATAAAATAAAATATACTAACCTGGAGAGCTTTTACACTAAAACCCTAAAATTCTCTCTTTCTCATTTGATAGAGGTCTCGAGAATTCTTAGTAACAAGGGTACTTTATTGCGATGATGGGTATCAATCCTTTAACTTGTTTAGTAACTAAGAGAGTTGTTACTACTTGGCTAGTTGGCTAGTTTTATTTCTTAAAGAGAGAATTATATTTTTAAACCCGTTTAATTATTTACATAAAGGGCACATGTGTGAACTGCGTATGTATAAAATTTTGGGTCGTTACATCCTATCCCTTGAAAGAAAATTTTCATCTTTAAAATTTACCTGTGAAACATCATCGAAAAGATGGGGGTGCTTTAACCAAATTTCTTTTTCCTAGTCCCATAATGCTTTGTTAGCTCCAAGATGCATCCATAAGATTTTGACTAGCAGCACGGTGTTGGTGCATAAATGTTTTTTTATTGTGATCCAAGATATGCACCGGCCTTTCCATATTAGACGTATCATCATGCAGTTCAAGATCTTACCAATCTATGACATGTAAAGCATCCCTTTCGTTCTTCCACAACATTGAAACACGAAAGACATTGTGGATGTTTGTAAGCTGAGATGACAATGTGAGTCGATAAGCGACTGCTCCCACACCTCAAAAGGTTTGATATAACGAGGTGCAAGCTTTCCTTTATTGTCAAAATGCACAAGTCCATTCAATAGAGAGACCTTTAGAAATATGTGATCTTCCACAAAGAACTCCAAGTCTCACCCTCTGTTATTTGCATAACTCTTCTATCGAATCTATGTCGCTTATAGATGCTTCCTAATAATCTCGACCTTCTCTGAAGCCTCTTGAACAATATCTAGTCCAATGAATCACTTTTCACCAACTTTTGTCCAATAATTAGACACACAACGTGGATGCTCATATAAAGCTTCATATGGTGTCATACCTATGCTTTCTTAGTAACTGTTGTTATAAGAGAACTAGGCAGAATGAAGATTCTCATACCAACTTCTTTTGAAATTGAGAGCGTAAGCACGCATCATACCTTTGAGTATTTGATTCACTCACTCTATCTGGTCATTGGATTGGGGATGATAAGTTCTGCTATAGTCTAGTGTAGTGCCTATGGCTTCTTATAAACTTATCCAAAATTCTGAGGTGAAATGAGGGTCGCAAGTAGATAAGATGGAACTAGGCACTTCATGAAGATGCACTACTTCATTGATATATAGCTTGGTGAGTTCGTCCATCGAGTAGTTAATGCATGTTCACAACCCCAAGTGTAAGGTCACGATGTAGTAATAATCTCGATAAGATCGAGGTCGAATCCATAGGGACTAAACTTATGCGTATTCTACAAATAATTAGAATTAGAACTAGAAGAAGATCTAGATCTAAACCTGAATATTTGGAAAAAGTAATTGTGATATTGTAGATTGAAACTTATGAATTTAAAGGTGAGAACTAGGGTACCAAGGATCCACTTGTAGATATCAAGATGCTACCTTACTTAATTCAAGAGATCTAACTAGAATCAGAGTCCTATCTTACCCAGTTGGAGAAAAGAGATGATCAAATCTCTGAACTTCTCATTGATCTAGCCTTAATGGAGGAGAATTGTGGAGATTGGAAGGGATTTCATCACCCAACCATGCCCAGGAGACGATGGCAAACAATAGGATTTACCAAACACACAATCTCAAATAAGAAAAGAAGATACTCAAAACTATCGCAACATCTACTGTTGAATCACAATAAACCATTGAAAGCTGGAAATATTCCTTAAAATCAACTAGAAATCAATGAAGTTCAACATAAACATGAATCAAAGCAAAATAAACTTCTCAATCACGCTACAAGTTTCACCTCTTAGCCCTATCTAATAGGTTTAGCCAACCATAGACATGATTGAACTATGAACTCTTGAATAAAACATAAAAACAACTAAGGAAGAAGTTATGAAGCTCCACCTTACACTTCGACTTGGAATTTCCTCAAACTGCCTCCAGTTACGCAATCCGCAACTTTTCTGCGTTATGCTTCAGTCGGACCGAAATCACCTTCAATCGGATTGAAGTCAAATCTGAAGTCGAGTCCAAATTTGGAAAGAATTATGTTTCAGCAAGTGCCCTACTTCTGTCGGACCGAACTTAAGTCATCGGTCGGACCAAATTAATCTTCAGTTGAACCGAATTAACTCCAAAATTCATTATTCTTTACTGGAGCTTTTTGTGCACTTTTGGTCGCATCGAATCTTCCTTTTGGTCGGACCGAACTGGGTTTCGGTCGAACTGAATTGTCCATCGGTTGAACTGAATTAGGTTCTGAATTCCATCGTTTGTTGCTGGACTATTTTGTGCAAGTTCGGTCGGACTGAACCTGCATGTCTGTTTTATGCTAAAGATTCTGCAATCTTTCGAGTCCTTTCTTCAGCTTTTGTACTTAGTTTCCTTGGATCTTTAGCATATGAACTCTTCATTCTTGGTATCCTAAGATTCCTCTTTTGCCTTGGTGATTCTTGAGCATTAAATCCATACCATTCTTTTCAATCTAAGCTCTCAAATTCACCTTACAACACAAACATGTATAAAATATACCATTAAGCATTATCATGTTCATAAAACCAAGATATAAATAGGGGAAATATGTAATATTTGACACTCAACAACGCAGATGAAAATAAAGTGGCTAACTTTGTCAATTGATCAACGATCACCCAAATTGAGTCACAATTCTCCCAAGTCATGGGTAATCCAACTATGAAGTCCATATACATATAGTCCCATTTTCATTTAAGTATTTTTAACGGCTACAATAATCTTGATGGATTTTGATGATCCGCCTTCACTTACTAGCAAGTAAAGTACCGAGAGACGTAATCGGGGATTTCTCCCTTCATATTCTGCCACTAAAATAATCTCTTCACATCCTAATACATTTTAGTACTCCCAAGATAGATGGTAAACTTAGTTTAGTGTGCTTCATTTAAAAACTCTTCTTTTAGTTTCAAAATATTTGGTACACACAGGTGGTTACAATATCAAATTCCTTTTTCTATGTCAATCCTCTATTATGACGTATCATTTTGTTAATGTTTGGCCACTATTTTCAGTAACAATTCGTTATCACCTTGTATTTATATAATTTGTTACTTCAAAGTCTACATCACATTAATTACACAACTGAGACTCTTGATCGAAGCATTAATCTAAAGTATGAATTTTACTCTATTTTGTGGAAGGATGAGAACAGGGGGTTGTGGTCAAAAGATGTTTTAATTCTTCTAAATCCTCTTCACACTTTTCGGTCCATATGAAATGTACCCCTTTTTGAGTAAGATACATTAATGACCCAAAAATCTTGAAAAGGTCCTTAATGAACCTTTTGTAGTAACCGTCAAGTCTGAGGAAACTTCTGACTTTCGAAACATTTGTGGGTTGCTCTCACATTACCACAACATATATCTTTGCAAGATCTACCGAAATTCCTTCGTTTGTCACTGCATGATCAAGAAACTTGACGTTTTCCTTTCAAAATTCATATTTATAGAATTTAATGCATAGTCAATTGCCTTTTAGGGTCTACAACACTACCCTTAAATGCAACTCATGGCATTCACTGGTCTTTGAATAGATCAATATTTCGTTGATGAGTACAATAACAAAATAATCTAGATATGGTTAAAAAATCTTTATTCATGAAGTCCTTGAATACTGTCAGGGCATTAGTTAGTCTTAAGGGCACGACCAAGAATTAATAGTGCCCATAACGCGTTCTAAAAGCCGTCTTGGAAACTTCTTCATTATTTATCATAGCTGATGATATCCTCACCTTGAATCAATCTTATAGAAGCAATGAGCTCCTTTCAACTGATTGACCAACTCATCAATACGAGGTAATGGATAGTTATTTTTTATCGTCATCTAATTCAAGCAACAGTAGTCTAGACTTGACTATTACTCCCGTTATGGGGAGTATGTTGAACGAAGTGTTGAAAATGAGTCCCATTGGTGGGGGAATATTGATATTAAAATTGTACAAGACTCCTGTTAAGGGGAGGAGTTGAATAAAATTATAATAAATTTAATTGGAATTGAGATAAATTTAACTAGAATTGAAGTGGATTTAAGTGAAACTGAGATAGATTTTTCTGAGATTAAACTTTATTAGTGGGGTCATACCTGAATCTCACTCTCTAGAGATTAGGCTGGCTACCAAGACCAGTCCCCGCCCATGGCATTTTTCAGTGCTTGATGCTGGCTCCTATTAGGGGAAATATTTGACTAAAGTGAATTCCCAATTATCGGATGCTGGACTAATTAAGTTGAGTGGACATTGGACGTTTGTAGAGACATTAGGATTTTGAGCTAGTGCACTAACTATGATTGTAGGGAAGTCTTAGAGGGTGGCCACGACTCCATCCTGCACAGCCCCAATGATTACATTCTGGAATGGTTGGGGGATAAGAGTTGGTTTGCTAGTGGGACAATCTGTCATAGCCTTAACAACCATTTCCACATTTTTAAAGTCGAGAGGGCCTTGGGTACACCTTCTTCCACTTTGATAAGTGGTAAAATAGGTAATTTCACCGCCGTATGACATGATATAAACGGTTAGAGGACACATGGCATTGTAGATCCACTTTGATAAGTGGTAAAATAGGTAATTTCACTATTTGAGGAAAGAAACAACCGTTTTATAGCTGGGCGGGGATCCCATTCATGCCCAGTTATTTGTTTTCCCAAATCACTATCCAGGAAGATCTTTAGAGATATCCCAAGATCTATTTAGATTTACAAAGATTCATGTGACTATGCCATTACTGCCTATTCATGATTTTTACACTTTTTTCACAATAGGTCTTAGGGCCCTATTCCTTGTATAGGCTTGGTAAATTGGGCTTGGCTTGAGGCCTAGTTAACATAGGTGATGGTAGTGAATCTATGGTTGGCCACTATCCACTATGAGTGGCCCAGGGGATGAAATGTGTCACCCAAATCATTGTTTGTACTTCAAATTGTATGTGAAACTTATTGGGTTGGTTAGGCCCACTAGCCCTTGTTATGGTTTTATGGTTTTATGGGTTGGCTAGGCTACATTCCTAAGGATTTTCTAAACTTAGAAGTTATCTCACATGGTCCAAGAAAATGTGCATCATTGCTGGTGAGGGGTGTCTACAACTCCTCGCCGCTCTAACTTCACATGATGAGCCTACGTTCTTTCCCAATGCCATGAAACTTCCTCATTGATGTGAAGTAAAGGCAATAGAAATTCAAGCATTAGAGAAAAATGGAACATTGGACTTTACAGTACTTACTGGTTGACATAAAAGATATTGGATGTAAGTGGGTATATAAAATTAAGTACCATACTGGCAGAGTTATCGAATGCTTTAAAGCATACTTAGCTAGCTGTCATAGGATGCAATCAAATTAAGGGTCTCAATTTTCATAAAACTTTTACACTTATTGCCAAAGTGGCCATTATTCATTGTCTCCTAGTTGTAGCTGTCATTCGCCATTGGTCACTCCATCAATTAGACGTCAACAATGCCTTCCTCCATAGTGACCTTCACAAGGCAGTATATATGATCCCCTTGGATTATCTAGAACTGGGAAGCAATGTGTTTCCTGTTTCAATAAATCCATATATGATTTTAGAAAAAGCATCAAAAAACTAATTTAAGAAATTATCCTTGTCCTCTGCAGTGAAAGAAGGAAATTATCCTCAATTATTAGCAAATTATTTATTATTCACTCATTCAATGGCCCTCACTTTACAACAGTCATTGTCTATGTTGACAATATTATCTTGATGGGAAGTGACCCCATTATCATCACTGCTTTAGAGACATTTGTTATTAATAAGTTTCATGGTAAAGATCTCGGCATGACCTGCAGAAAGACATTTTACTAAATCAAAGAAAGTATACTTTTCATATCCATGAAGATAGTGGCCATGTTGGGGCTCGACCTGCCACTTTCCCAATAGAGCAAATTTTTCACTTAATTGAAGACCGTGGCACACCTCTTCCAGATCCCACCACATATCATCAACTCATTGGACATCTCATTTAACCATCACTCGCCCCAACATCATTTCTGTGGGGAACATCCTAAGTTTTATTATTATTATTATTATTATTATTATTATTATTTTAACCCAGCTGCTAAATTTCCATATATCACACCAAAATTTATAATTCGGGCTCTCTAGGTGAAAAATGGACTTGGGGAGAGCCTATCATAACTACAAACAAAGGCCGACCCAGTTTGGACATGTGGGAGAATTAATCACACTGTGGCCCAGGAGAACCTCAAAGGTGGGCTACAAGGGAAACCCATAACACCATGTTAGACCGTTCTGACGGCTCCCAAACCAACCTTATGAAGGAAGAGCAGGTCTCTGACCACATCCTAAGTTCATGCACAATACACACTAACTTTTTTTATCACACAGCCATTCAAGTACTTCGAGATCTCAAATCCTCTCCTTCTAGCAAGAGAATCATTCTTCCTTCTAGCAATTCCCTCCAACTATACGCTTATTGTGACTTTGATCGGTCCAATTACTCCAAGCATGTTGATCCACAACAAGTTAATAATGCTTGGTCAATGCATGCCCTATGGCGATTTTCCGAGGATTTCTTCGCATAGACATCCTCTAACTTCGCCCATAACTTAGCCGCAGTTTTCTCCCTCATGACGTTGTAGAGAACCTCATTCGTGAGACATAAACGGATCGAAGATAATGCCTTCTTATCAAGAGTATTCCATTCATCATCAGTCATAGTGGACTTCCGCTCCTCAAGAGCACCATCCTCGCCTTGCTTGATTAACAAGCTAATCATCTTAACCTTCTATAACTCAAAATTATTTTTTCCTGAGTACTTCTCAATATCATACCTAGCACTTGCCATTATTACTAATCCCTCAGATTTAGATCTGTGCCCCAACCGATTGCTTTGATACCACTTGTTGGGGATTTTGGCCTGTAGAATCATACGGATCTAGATCTAGGATGGTAATCCAATGGCACCAAGCATACAAGAGAATACACAGATTTAACATGGAAAACCCTTGCGGGAAAAAACCACGGCACAAAGCGACAGATCACCACTATGAAAGCATCAATTACAAAGAGAAAGGACTTACCCGATTCGAACAACCTCGAATCTCACCCTTGCTACACCCTTTAAAAACCCTGGAACCCCTTTAGAAAGCTTTTGCATACATTACCATTGCCTAGAAAAACCTTAGGAACACCTATTTATAGTTTAGGAAACTTCCCTTCCGCATCCCAGTTGCAAAAGGACTCAAATCCGCAGTTTCGCGCAAAATCGCGGAACAAATTGCGTAACCTACGACTAGTCGTAGCTCTCCTATGACTGGTCGTAGCCCACCTTCGACCAGTCGTAGCTAACCTTCGACAAGTCCTAGCTATAGTAAAAAACAACAAAAACTCGCTGGACTTTGAGTCATGCCAGGACTCGAACTTACGACCAGTCAAGCGCCTCCCACGTCCAGTCAAAGCTTCCCACGACCGGTCGAATGACCTCAAAACCTTCCGATTTAAGACTTTTCTCAACAATCTCCACCAAGTCTTCAATCTTCAACTGTGTAGCTCCTTAACCTCTTCTCTTATCTCTGCTTCACATCATAGCTCAAGATCACACTCCGTCCTTCTTTTCCGCCATCGCCGAGCCCAGAGAAGTTTCACAGAACTTGAACTTCTCTACAGGAATTTTTTGTTGATCATGTCTGCCGGATCTAAATCCACATGCCCAACCACCTTTGCTCATGCCTTCACAAAAGAATGACGTAATCTTCTTACCATCTCACCGCTACCCAAAATTGCTTGCTGGGATACTTGCTCACAACACTGATAGCCTGTGAAATAACCGGTCTAATCCAGACCATGGCATACACTGCCCACCGCATTCGAATAAGGCTCATGAGATATCCTGCTTTTCCTCATCTGTTTTGGGACATGTCCTGAGGAAAACTTGAGGAGAGATGCGTAGGGAATGCTCTCCAGCTTTACTTGGCCCATCACATCCTAGATCAATACCTACACACAAGGTATTCCTCCTGTGATTACCAAAGCCTACTCCTCCTTCAGTCTCAACGCCAAGAACCATCTTTGCAGCCCCCCGATCCTCCATCCTAAATGTCCCACCATGAAGGAATCAAACCACTGCCTAGGCGACAGGTCGAACCATGACCTCCTGCAAAGTCTTTTCTCAGCCCCTTTAACTTCGAACCGCCCTGGTTGCTTCATGTAGATCTGCTCTTCACTTTCCCTTACAGAAGTGCAAACTCCACATCCATCTTTCCAGCTCAAGATCACGTTGGGCACCAAACATAGATCTAACAGACACCTGCTATACCGTTGGTGCGAATATCTCTGAGAAGTCGATCCCTTCTCTCTGAGCATAACCCTTCACTACCAACATCGCCCTGTATCTATGTTGTATCCTCTTGAAGATCCACCTGCATCCAGCCGCTTACCGGCCCACTGGAAGCTTCACCCGCTCCCATATGTCGGTCTGGTACAACGAATCCATCACATCACCCATAGTCACCTTCCACTTCTCAGTACCAGGCTCACCTAGAGCCATCTGAATAGAAGATGAATCCCCTGCGATATTGGAGTCGTCCATGTACCTCGCCGATATCCTGCGATCATGCCGTGTGATTCTTCTCACAGGTGGCTGCTCCACCTGCTCTGTATCCCTATCCGCACGTCTCAGCCTTCTTACCCTGCCCGCTCATGTGGCCATGCCCAACATGCCACACACGTGCAGAAGTGGAATCCGCTACATCTACTGTAGCTCCACCTTTTGAAATGCTCCCGATCAACCTGTAAACATGATCGAGTCGTTGCGCTTTCATAACTACCCGTGCCCCCTTAGATACCTTAAGAGCACTATCAATACCTGTGTACTTACATCCTTTTGCCTCAAGCACACCAAGAGAAATCAGATTCTGCTTCAAATCAGGAACGTGCCTGACATCAGTCAGGGTACGCTCCACCCCATCAACCATCTTGATGCACATAGAACCAACAGCCACAACATTACAGGCAATATCATTGCCCATAAATACCTGTCCACCATCGCACTCCCTGTAACTGGTGAACCAACTCCAATGAGGAGTCATGTGAAAAGATGCCCCTGTGTCTAGCATCCACTCATCCTTACGATCATCGTATGACCGTCTGAGCGAAGACACAGAAAAAACATCACCATCACATCCATCTAACGTGGCAGCATTGGCCTCCCCGCATGAAGCCTCCGAATCTTCCCTCTTCGAATTAGGATTTTCACAATTCTTCTTCATATCTCCTTCCTTCCCACAATTCCAGCACTTTACCTTTCCTTTGCCCTTACCCTTGGATTTGGATCTAGAACCAGAAGAACCTGTACCTTGTTCAGAATTCCTACCCAATGTAAACAGTGCATCAGAAGACGTCCCCATGTCGCTGTTTAGTTGTCTCATAGCCTTCCCTTGAAGAGCCGAGATAACGGTATCGACACTCAGGGTTTTGTTCGTGCTGCACATAGTGTCCTTGAATGCCTCAAAGGACGCCGGGAGAGAATTCAGCAACATACATGCCTGTTCTTCATCTTTCATCACTTCCTCCATATCCAACAATTTGCAAACCAATTTATTAAAGTTGCTGATGTGAGCCTTCAGATCTTCACCTTCTGCCATCTTGAAGTTATACCACTACCGCTTCAAGTGTAGGCGATTTTTCGAGGATTTCTTCGCATAGACATCCTCTAACTTCGCCCATAACTTAGCCGCAGTTTTCTCCCTCATGACGTTGTAGAGAACCTCATCCGTGAGACATAAACGGATCGATGATAATGCCTTCTTATCAAGAGTATTCCATTCATCAACAGTCATAGTGGACTTCCGCTCCTCAAGAGCACCATCCTCACCTTACTTGGTTAACAGGCTAATTATCTTAACCTTCCATAACTCAAAATTATTTTTCCCTGAGTACTTCTCAATATCATACCTAGCACTTGCCATTATTACTAATCCCTCAGATTTAGATCTGTGCCCCAACCGATTGCTTTGATACCACTTGTTGGAGATTTTGGCCTGCGGAATCACACGGATCTAAATCTAGGATGGTAATCCAATGGCACCAAGCATACAAGAGAATACACAGATTTAACGTGGAAAACCCTTGCGAAAAAAACCATGGCACAAAGCGACAGATCACCACTATGAAAGCATCAATTACAAAGAGAAAGTACTTACCCGATTCGAACAACCTCGAATCTCACCCTTGCTACACCCTTTAGAAACCCTAGAACCCCCTTAGAAAGCTTTTGCATGCATTACCATTGCCTAGAAAAATCCTAGGAACACCTATTTATAGTTTAGGAAACTTCCCTTCTGCATCCCAGTTGCAAAAGGACTCAAATCCGCAGTTTTGCGTAAAATCACGGAACAAACTGCGTAACCTACGACTAGTCGTAGCTCTCCTACAACTGGTCGTAGCCCACCTTCGACTAGTCGTAGCTGACCTTCGACCAGTCCTAGCTACAGTAAAAAATAGCAAAAATTCGCTGGACTTTGAGTCGTGCCAGGACTCGAACCTACGACTTGTCGAGCACCTCCCACGACCAGTCGAAGCTTCCCACGACCAGTCGAACGACCTCAAAACCTTCCGATTTAAGACTTTTCTCAACAAATATCCTTCCATATTCTTTAAGATTTAATTCTTCCTCAATGTATTTCTTTCATATTGGGAGCCATTCCCTCGGTATTTATACACCATAATAATTAATAGAAAAACAAGCAATTCCTCCGTCTCTAAATTTCACATTAAACCATGACTGTATAGTAGCCCATTTGATGATTAGACTGGCTTGTTTTCTGACCACTACCCATACAAGATGGGCCGCAACTAAGGAACGACCTGGACCTCGAACCCACATGCCAGCAGTGGCACATGTGACGCAGAGTACAGTTCAAAATCCCACCGTCGCATGTATCTGTAGGAGAGCGTAATTGTACTACATTTCAATGCTAATGGCTGCCATTTTCTTGCAGGAGAGAGTAACTTGCATCTGGATTGGCATACACGCTTCGAGATATGCTTGGGGACAGCAAGAGGTCTCGCTTACCTTCACGAGGAATCCAGGCCCCGCATTGTTCATAGGGATGTCAAAGCCAGTAATATTCTGCTTGATGCTAATCTCAATCCAAAGATATCAGATTTTGGTTTGGCCAAGCTCTACGATGACAAGATGTCCCACATCAGTACCCGTGTCGCAGGGACAATGTAAGCATTGTTGAAACTTCCCATCCTCCTTCATTTCTCAATGTCATGTTTGGATGCTTCATTGAACAAAATTGCAATAATCCAACTCAATGTAGAGCCCAAGACTGAAGCAGAAGTTCCATTTCATGATTTCAATCTAGGGGTTGATTTGTCATTATGAATGGAGTGGGGTTGCACAGTTTGGTAATTTTCCAATTTGATTTTTAATTGTTGCAATGCAAGTCAATTGAGCATCCGAACACAGCCTAAATTTCTTATTACGGGATGTTGGTTTATATTGGAGTGCCTCAAACTGCTATCTTGTTATTCTGGAAGCGGCTACATTGCACCAGAGTATGCCATGCGTGGGCATCTAACGGAGAAGGCTGATATATTTGGATTTGGAGTCGTTGCTCTGGAGATTGTAAGCGGAAGGCTAAACCCGTGTGAGAACGTGTATCCAGAGAATATGTATCTCGTCGAATGGGTATGACATTTAATTTTCCTACTAACATAAATCGGTAACGTAAAGGCTGAAACTCAATTCTTTCATTTTGGAAAAGACTCTAGAGAATCTGAAATTCTTTGGTAGTTAGAAAAATAAGACAAAAAACACTTATTTAAGAGGTCAATGTCAGCTAACTTTAGTAACGATTTAGTGATGTTCTGCCTCTGAAACGAATATCCAATGGTAATGTTGTGGCTGAATAGGCGACCGATCTCATTAGATCTTGGTCATACACTACGTGTCTACTTATCTTGATGCTAGGGTGATTGTATTTTGGTTTCAATTGAAGCTGCAATTTCATTTTTGGCACGCCTGCACACATATACAGCCGAAAATAGCAACAACATGGTGCAGGCAAACGTGGCCTTGAATAACTACGAGGGGCACACATGCATTCTAAACTACCAATATGGGGCTCTAGAAATTTCCATCCAACAAACACAGCGGACATTTTCTAATATGGTCACTGTATTGTTGCTTCCGTAGGCTTGTGCTCCCTGTTGCTTTTGTATATGGTTTACATGATAGGTGGGCCCCCAATCTTTTTGTGGGGTCCCACCCGAATGTGTAATGATCCTTCCCTCATTTAATAAAAATTTCATATATATATATATATATATACACACACACACACACACACACACACACACACACACACACACACACACACACACACACACACACACACACACGGATCCTCTGTTTGCGTCAAGCAGCAAAATTGTGGTTTTTGCAATATAATTGGGCTGTGTGATTGTGTAATGCATTAAATAATGCATTGCTGACTGAGATGGACCATTCACCATATGGCAAAGGAGGTAAAAAGCAGGAAAGTCATGGCTTTGGCAAACAGAGGATACGTGTGTGTGTGTATATATGCTGTAAAATTCTAAAATCTTGAAATATAGAATAACGATTAGCAATCCATTAACAATTTCTACTAAGTTAAACAATAGCCTTTTAAGGTGGAGAGTGGAACTCAAGCATTCCCAAATTAGCTTGTGAATTAGTAAATTTCTCAATTGCAGAAGTTGGATCGATGGCCATGAAGCTCTTTTGAACCTAGCTGTCCATGGCGGAGATCCTAGTAATCCCCAGATCGGCCTGTTAATCAAACTTCTAAAAACAGTTTGATTTGTATTAGTATTATTATTATTAATGTTACTTATTTTGTAAAACGGTTAGGAGTGTTGATCTGACAATTAGGATGGTCGATTAGAGTCATTCTAAAGGGTATTAGCAAACCCATCACTAGAAGCACAAGAAACAAGAGAGAACCCGAGAACCACCTAAAGTCAGGAATAGCACTCTCCCACTGCCATCCCCAGTCTGACGGCATTCTCCTCGTTTGGGTGACAAGCAACAGTCCCAATCTCTGGACCATTCAGCGGGTTGCATGTTTTGACTCTGTTCTCTTTTTGCACACTGAAATTCTTCATTTTTCATGTTTAAGCATCCACCTTACTGTTTTGAACGTAGCGGCAATCAATCTCAATTTGCTTGAGATTGATTCTGAAACAACCATCAGAAATTCAGAAGCATGGGGTTGTTTCAGAACTGTCCAAATTGGTAATAGATTCTCAGTAGTTTTTCGGATTGTGAGAAGCACAAATTTGCATATCCATGCCAAAAGGGCGGCGCCTATGCAATATTCACACCATTCATCAGGCGACTTCCCTGACCTGAATATGTGGTCTGTCCACTCATCAGGTAGGCCACCCTTGTGCCCAGAAAGATAAAATGGACATTTAAAAGAAAATTACCAACAGGCTGTATTCAACATACAAGTTGATCCACCTGATAGGCCGTCCAGCCAGATTTTTGGGCTAGATCATTTAAATTCTAAATGGTGGGGCATCAGCACAAGTGACACACATCTCATTTCTCGTTTGTTTGTTTTTTTCTTTCTTTCTTTAAAATAAAAATAAAAAAATTTGGTTGTATCCAATCCATTTCTATGACCTTGTAGGCATGGCATCTCCATGAAAACAACCGCGCATTGGAACTGGTTGATCCAACACTATCCAATTTCGATGCAGAAGAGGCAGCTCGGATGATCGGCATTGGTCTTCTATGTATCCAGGCATCACCATCACTACGGCCGCCCATGTCACGGGTGGTGGCCATGCTGCAGGGAGATATTGAAGTAAGCACCGTCACGTCAAAGCCAGGCTACTTAACTGATTTGCCCCCCAATTATACAATCAGCTTCATTAGTGACGGCACTTTGACAGCATCGACTAGTGCAACTTCCAGCAGCCAAAAGTTATCACCCGGGAATGAAAGCATCTCACCCTGAGAACCTTTGAGCTGATGCTGCTCGAGGTTGACCGCATCCGATCTCTCCATACTTGCATAAATATATGTGCATGCATATAAGATAACATATTTAGAAGCCAGGCGGTTTGGTTGTTGGTATTTGATACATGCTTTGCATTTATTTAAGTCACGTTTGGATGATAAGTTACTTTAAATATGTTGCTTATTCCAACAGTAACTTACCTTGGTTTCAACTTAATTAGGAGATAAACATGTTTGGCAAGTATGTTCAGTAAAACACCAGACGTTGGGTTATGGAACCCCCAACCCAGCAATGCGGTGAAAGTGGAGCCCACCCTAATGTATGGGTTATATATCTACTCCGTCCATCCAATTTTCCAGATCATTTTATGTACTAGCCCAAAAATAAGCCAATCCAAATCTCAGGTGGCTCACCACAGGAAACAGTGGTCATTGAACGCCACGGTTGAAAATTTCCTAATGCCCACTGTAATGATTATTTTCCATCTAACATATTGATAGGATCAGGTAGACCAAAATGAAAGGAAAAATACAAATATCAGCTTGACCCAAAACATTTGCGGCCCCCAAGAATTTTTTAATGGCAAGCGTTCATTTATCATGTTTCCTGTAGGGTGGTCCAATTCAGATTTGGATCTGCTTTATTTTTAGGCTTATGTTCTGAAATGGATGGACAACACATCTATCCAAGTGGCTCTGCGGTAAGGGCTTGAGTAAACACGTTAGTACCCTGACCTTGCGGGACGTGGATTGTTGGTTAAAACTAACTCCACGTGCCCAGGGCCCACCGTGATGTTTCTTTGAGATCTACTATGTACATTTATTTTACCATGTCATGTTAGGAAGTGAACCCAGAGACAAGGTAAATCAAAGGCTTAACTGAGCTACATTGAAGGAAAAGCTGGAGATTCAATGACCACCATTGAAATATTTCTAAGGCCCGCTATATGATTATATGCCATCCAAACTGGTTATTAGGTAATTCTTACCTCATAAGATCATATGAAGAAACAGGTGTACAGGTGCACATTTCAAAAAACAATTAAATGTGAGCCTCATGACGATTTCATAAGGGGAGGTTCAATACCACAGTTTCAATTAGCATGACCCACTTGAGTGGTGGATTTACCTCATATTTGGGACCGCAGCTTAAAATGAGCCAATAAAAATGATGGGTAGGGTGGATTTCTCAAAAACATTATGGTGGGACACTATGATTTTTGGAGCTCCTACCTTCCAACGTGGGGTTGATAATACTTTTTTTAATTGTGTGGCCTACCTGAGTATTTGATCTTCACTGTATTTGGACACACTGATTAAAATGAGATGGAAAAACTGATGGCCGTAGTGGATTTCTCGAAAACATTACAGTGGGTCACATGACAATGGCGTGGTGGTTTCAACCGTAGGTATTCAATATCTTTCTCAAAAAAAGAAAGAAAAAAAGACCCTAATTTGTAATGTCTAATTGAATAATGTCTAATATGTATTGAATAATGTCTAATAATGTCTAATGTCTAATTGAAGAACAAAAAGGCCAAGATAAAACTCAAATATTTTTATTGAATAATGTCTAATATGTATGATTTCTCCATTATATTATTATAAAGAAAAATAAAACCCTAATTTGTAACTACCAAAAATAACAAAATTCTAGTCCTAACAAAAGTAACCCAAAATAGTAAAACTCGCCTAAAACCTAATTTGCAAAAAAATATAAAGTCCAGATAAACCTTGTTAGAAGAGTCGTAGCATGATTACAAGTCGTTTCTAAAAAAGATAAAAATCTAAGACTTTAAAAATAAGAAAATATGACAAAAATTGAAATTATTAAAAATAATATTTTTTTTCTAAAATTTTGTTTTTAAACTGGAGTTGTGTGTTTTCTCCTGAAATGGATGCATGCAACCCACTTAATGGGACGATTAATTGTGGATTGCCCGTTACGGTAAAGATTGATAGCTTGTGCATCCCGTAACGATAATCGAGTCAAAAGTACTCATGGTTGATTTACGGTTCACACTTGATTAAATGACAATTTCTTCATATTCAAATTAAATTTCTTCGAACTAGATGCACCTAGGGCTCAATTACGTTATGCCCTATATAGAACTGGCTCGGATTTGACGGACTACTTCCACTTCCATTTGGCCTTCTTATGGTCCAACTAAGAATGTATATTTACAACGTTCTACGTTACCAAAGAAGGGGCAAATGATAAAGACCACATTATTTTTTTTGTTAAAGATATAAACCGTAGGTATAGTTACTACGGTTTTACTCCATAACTAAAAAGTTTACACACCGTTGACAATTTGATGTTGTGAGGGGCTTTATGGGACCAAAATATATATATATGTTCTCTCTAAGCTGTCCATCTATTTGGAAATATTACTTTAGAGTATAAAATAAAAAATTCCCGTAGATCAAAGGCTCAAGTAGACTACACGATGGGAATATAGGGAGATTAAATCACATTTGCTTCCTATGGTGTGGTCCACTTGGGCCTTCAATCCATCTTAAGTTTAGGATTATAAACTAAAATAATTTAATAAAATTAATGGTAGGAATGGATAAACCAAATACATCATGGTAGCCCCACGGAGCCCATGTCAGGACCGTCCACGGTCCGTCTCGTGAGAGCACTTCCAATTTTGGGCGCGGCTCAGAGAGAGAATTTTGGGCGCGGCTCAAATCGGGGTTCTCTCTCTCTCCATTTCCCATTCCTCTCTCTCCCTCCTGCTCATCTCTCTCATTCTCTTCCCTCTCTCTCCTATGCATCTCTGCTGTCTCTTCTATCTCTCTCCATTGCAGCAGCCGTGAAGCTCCTACCCGAAGAAACACACGCCGTGAAGCTCCTGTCCATAGGTTTGATATCTTCTTCTCTTTCTCTGTCTTTCAGATTTGATACATGCTAACTGTTTGATGAAATGGCCTGCTATCTGTTTGTTGAATAGCTGGATGAAATGGCATGCTATCTGTTTGATGAAATGGCATGCTATCTGTTTGATAAAATTCCTCTGTTTAATATATTAGTCTTTTAGAAGATCATTTCTTAAACTACATTTTTTCAGTAGAGAATGGATCGCCTTCAGGATAAATCATTGCCCTTGTGGCGCCATGCCATCTTTCCTGTCAACATGAAAATGGTAGAACCCATCATAAAGTTCACCTGGCACAAAAATCAGGACAGTCTGCTCATCAGATGCACCAAACTGTTGGAATCAATGGACAGTCGACGATCTGATTTGACATATTGGTGTGGCTCACCTAGAGCGCAGATCAGCAAGAAGGGTGGGGCATACCATGTTCACGGTTTGGATGTTCTACACGAGTGGCAGGTTGGAGAGAGATCATATCAGTTCTCTTTTTCAACTCATGTCAGTACCCAGATTAAGAAAAAATTCCAACTCCAATCACTGTTTACATGATACAACAACATGGGTGTGGAAATCACAGGCCCACCTGATGAACAGGGCTCCAAGCTCACATGTGTGTGCCATGTTTGTGCTTGCGGTGCTTGTTTGGTGTTCGTAGATAGGTGTCTGCCGTTAGCATTCCTGCATGCATTGGGCTGGCCCAAGGTCTGTCAACGTGTGTGGTGGCTAGCCATTCTAAAATGAGAGTTATGCTGTCTAGCTGCCTTCCGGGCATCAATGAACTGGTCTATCAGGCGCAAGATTCTGTAGCTTGCTTTGCTTTCTTTTGCTTTTCTTTCATACAGTCTGTTCTGGCCTGCCTTGTGGGTAACGCTATTGTAGTTTTGGTTTTTATTTGTAGCGAGCATCAGAGAATGCATATTTTGTCAGTTTCGCTAGTGGATGAGTACTGATGTTTTAGAGTTGTGTACATTACTGTAAAACATAAACACCAAGTTCTGAGTTCTGCCAAGGACTAGTTAGAATAAAATTAAGAGTAACCAGCCCACATAACAACTCCTCCAGCATTCTCAATTCTCTTACGCTCATCACTTCTATTGGGTTTATGATCTTCAGAAAGAGCTATAGCTGTCCAGCAGGAAGAACATGAAAACTGAAGTTAAAACTTTAAGTTGCAACTAATTGCTTCCAGTATTCATATCTAGAGAGATAAATCCCGCACACTGGGCACAAGTACTGAACAATCATTTAAAAAGCATGCTTGAAATCTTGAGTAACAGTTATTATTATTATTTTTTTTAAACAAAGGAAATTGAATATTTCAAAGTCCAAAAGAAAATATGCATGTTAAGGAACAAGAATCTACTTATCAATATGCAGGCTGAAAGCAGTCCAAAATGGAAAATTGCTTCAGGAGGTGGAAAAAAAATGGGATTCAGAACTGCCGAGCAGGCTTCACCTTAATCTCGCATTTCAATTATGACACCAACAGAGTTTTCTTTTTAACACTGAACAAAGTATGGTATTCGTATGTGTCGGGTAGGTTATCTCCCAGCAACACCATCCTTCTGTTCTCTCCCACCAAGGCTTAAGTTTGGGGTTGGTTGTTAGTCTCATTTGAGTTTCATAATCATTAAATCACTTTCAGTTCTACCTATAATAAGAATCCCATGTAAGGAAAAAAGAGAGAGAAATAGGATGGGCAATGTGGAACAGAAAAGAGTCTTGGCCGCTCCATTGTCTAGGGAATTTTCCAGATCTGTTCCGTACATGATTTACACATTCTCAAGCTGACCACCAAGCACGAAAGAACAAAATATACTCCAATTGGTTACTTGAACCCAAAGCCATGTTGTAAAAATGAAATAATCTTGTAACCACTGGATGCACCAATAACAAGGATACTCATCCTTTTTAAAGATTGCAATATCAGAAATGTATCAGATGCATATTTGCCACACATGCACATGTATAGGAACTCCTGGTTTTCCAAAAATGCTATCTACCAGCCTATCCCAGTTCCTCACCCTTAACCACTAAGAAGTCAGTTCTCTTTTGAAACCAACCACTAAGTAGCTAGTTTCTGTTCTGAAACCAGAGGTTCAAAGATGTGCATTCTTTGAATGCCTTAACAATTGGACTCAAACAGAAAACATCACAACCACAATCCCACAAGTCTCAGAAAGTTGTGAACAGGTTTGGAACCCAAAACGATAGATACAGCACCCAATACTCATAGACAAGCATGGAGGACTGGGGACGCAATTGTTTGCTTCCAATCTATAGAGTTTCTGCATATGCATAGACAAGCATGGAGGACTGGTTGTCTTCCTTTCAAGTTTTAGTAGAAAGCAACATAATTGCAATTTTGAGCCTATTTCATTCATATGAATAGTAAGGGCGGTAGTTGCAATATTGATTGTTTCTGTATTTTTTATATGATCATTGTTAACTTATGCATCCAAATGCAGCAATAGTCAATTGTAAAGGTAAAAGATTGTTGGCCACATTAAAAATAATAATTATAATTGATAAAATTTGATGACTTACAGTTTGACGGTGATCCTTGATAAAGTGGAATGACACAATCGAATTCGTATAGCTGGACTCATCAGTTGGGATAAAGCTTATGTGATGATGATCGTCATCATCATGAAAATGCATATAATCATGGTATTAAAAAAAGGTTATGAAATGGTTATTATGTAATAGTAAAAATGGGACCCGTTATGCGATAAGATGTCTAATGCCATTCTGAAAGAAAAAAAAAAGCTGTAATGAGCTGATACATTTTCTTCCTTTCTACCAGGCAACAATGAATTACACAATTTTTAGTTGTTTGTATTGAGAAGGTAAATAGCCATGCTAGGCGAGTGAAAAATCTCAGGACAATGCATTTGTCAAACTTGCATACAACTGTTGAAAACCTGACAGCTGACACATCCTTAAAATCATGCGGTGGCCCACACAGCACCATCAGTAGGCAATCTAGGTCCCTCATGATACTGGTGAAAGATTTCTTGTCTGATTGCGCGAATAATTCTAGCTGTAGAGTTAATTACAGTGGCCTGGTTATGCATTTGTTTGATTCATTTATCGAAGTAGAAAACAATTGCAATCTTTAAAAAAAAATTAAAAAAAATTAAAAAAAAAAGAAAAGGAGAGAGTGGAAAACAAGTGCTGACCCCTCTAATCCTGTTGTTTGTTGTAGGTATTGCATCTGCTTCAAAAATATTTGGGAGAATATGTCCAGGGGCTTTCAATAGAAGCTATAAGAGTCGATGTCTGGAAAGGTTTGCACAAGTGTTCACCATGTTCTAATCTTTTAATACAATTTACTAATCTTCTGGCTCCTCTTTTTTTTTTTTTTTTTTTTTTTTTTTTTTTTTTTTTTGAGTTAACTGCAAGATTGAAAATACTTTGTAGGTGACATATAATTGGCATAATTCTATCAGGTTGTGTTTGGTAATTTATGTGCTGTATATTGTTTCTCTTTGCTGTGTTAATCCATCAGCTTTGTATACTGTTTTGGTTCTATAGACCTGTATCCATTTCATTTTTCCACTCAAATCTTTCAGTTGTACTTCAATGTTTCTTTTCATAGTTGCATGAAGCAGAATGGGCTTGGGTGCTAGAGTGAGAACATGGTAGTTCTCAAGATATTAAGAAGCAAAAACATCTATGTAAATCATTTGTGATTTGTTACCTTGGACGATTTCTGAACAAGCCAAAATCATTTGTGATTTGTTACCTCTAGTGGTTGTTTTGCGATTTGAAGGGTTGGTTTTTTATGATATGGTTAACTCATTTATGGTGGTGGATTTGTGACAACTTTTACTAGTTTGTGATTGTCGATTTGTCCACGAGCAAAGATATGTGTTGGGAACCTATATGCTTCGAATCCTTATATGAAGTGAGTGTTCTATCCAATTGTTGTGTTCTGCATGGCAGAGTTCCTCTGGAGACTGGTTATGTTGAAGCCACAACATATGATGCAAGCTTATCTCATGAAGTGATCCGGGGTTGCAATTGGTCTATATGAGACGAATGCTCACACCACATCAGTAATTGTTTTTGCTGCAGGGGCTACTGATTTTCTATATTTTTTCTTTTGTTTCTGCGTGGGTCTGGAATGACATTGTTAACTCTGATTGCATAGAATCACTAATAAATTGTCCTTTTTTCTTTTTCTTTTTTTCTTTTCTATGCATACTTCCTCTATTCGATTGAAGTATTTGGTCAGATGGCGTTCTTGTTGGGATCAAGAGTATCTTTTTTCTCACCAAAAAATCAGGCTGGTACACTCATTAAGTTATAATGATATTAAAAACCAGTGGATGGCTTAGAAATTGTGTTGATGATGGTCCCAACAATTCAACAGTATAGATCACCTAGCTTTGGACTACCCCTGTACCAATCAGGTGCATAAGGACATGTTCAGGGTGACCTTGTGCCTAGGATAATTTTTTTGCTTTCATTTTTCTTTTCTTCACTACTATTGTAGTAATTTATTATCAATGTCCCATTTCTATGAATGTGAAAACTTGATTCTTCATTTTACTTAAGAAACAAAATGAAAATGAGAAGGTGTTCATACCCTCCATGACATGGAATTTTTTATTTTTATTTTTAAAAAGGGAAAGAAGGAAAGAAAGAAAAAGACTACTTGTAAAGCATAGGAGAAACTATTAAATTCCCACTGATGCATTACCATTTTCTGCTATTGGTTTGCCTTGAGTAAAGTTCTGAATGCTTGTTATCTCTAGCTTTGCTATTCCAACTTCCAATATTCCCTTTTCAATTATCATTATTGTGCTACCGAACGTATCCTTAACTATTATCTTTTTTGAACTAATTTCACTATCTTTACTGTAAACATTGACCCAGGTTTCTGAGAAGTGCAGAGGTCCAGATCCATCATGTGCCCAAAACCCTTTTAAGGTGCGCATTGAGCCGCTGTTATGATTTCCTGCAAGGATTGCCATAATGACATCGCCATTTCACTATTTTTTGGATGCTGTTGGTGAGTAATGAAGACCTTATTTCCACAGGTCCTTCAGTTATTGAATGAACACAGTGGAGAAGAGCGGATTTTGCACTTGTATGATGAATGGTAAGCACATTGGACATTCTGGCCATGGAACCTTCTAAATGTTTCTACCTTCTTATTGATTTGAAATGGAGGGTTTCTGTTTCTTAGTTTCATGATCCTTCCAACCAGATCCACTCCCACTTTGTGCTTTGGACTCCCGCTTCCACTCCCTTGCTCTTTATAGTTGCCCGTGTTTTCTTTCTTTCCTTTTTTTTTTTTTGGAAACAAATGCTTCCCCACCCTCACACCCAAGTTTGTTGCTGCTTCACTTCATTCTTCGGGCAACCATATTATGTTTTGAGCATCTTGACAGTTTCTTTATGTATTTTAGGTTTTACAGTCTCATTGGACCTGGAGATACTTTAAATGTGATTGGAGAGTTTGATGAACAGGGAAAATGCATTGTGGACCGTGATGACAATCTCATCATCATTCATCCAGACATACTTGTCTCTGGAACACGGGTAATTGTTGCATATAGCTGCTTTAAGTTTCTGGTTCATGTTTCAACTTCTGATCTGTGGTAAAATGTATGCTGGTTTTGGCAATGCCATTTGGAAACTAATTTTCGGACAGGATCATTGTAATCATTCTTGTTATAATTTATTATTATTATTAGTATTAAAATTAGCTAGCTATTGCTAAATTCAGCACATTGGTACGGATTTCTTTGTATTTTTAGCTACAGATATTATCCGTAGCTTTAAATATTTAACTACAAAAGTATAGCTACGGATTATATCCGTAGCTATTGAAGTATATTGATATGGATTCAATTCGTAGCCATAGCTTTTTGACATTTAGCTATATCAATTGCTACGGGCTATAACCGTAGCAATAGGCATTTAGCTACGGTTTTTGTCCGTAGCCTTTGCCCCCTTTTCTGGTAGTGAGCTATGTCAATGGTTGTGATGGGATGAAAGATTGCCCCAAGAAGAGAGAGAGAGACTTAAAGGGCAATTTGTTCAAGGAAACATGTTCTGGTCTAACATGTGTGAATGGAACCTAGGTCATGCTTTAACATGTCAA
The DNA here is from genome assembly GCA_030180095.1 of Magnolia changhungtana. Lineage (NCBI taxonomy): Eukaryota > Viridiplantae > Streptophyta > Magnoliopsida > Magnoliales > Magnoliaceae > Magnolia > Magnolia changhungtana. Next base: position 434,735 of record JASAUF010000083.1, on the reverse strand, counting down.
GCAGTGCCATGTCATCCATTAAGGGAGGGTGGTTGAGCGAAAGGTCGATGTGCCAGAGCGGTTATCAAGACAAGTGACAAGGAAGGCAAGTAGTGCTAAAATGGTTATGATCACCATCAGGACATGAGAAGAATCTAGTTGCATGATCGATTTAATGCTATAAATAATGAAAGAAGTCAGTAGAAGAAGTTGTCTCATACCAACCAAACCAAATCAAATTTATTTTTCAATTATTTTGTGCTCCTTAGTTAGCATTATTATTATCATTATCAGTCGTTTACATTCCTTAGTATAATTGGTCATAATAACAAGTATCAAAATCAAGTAGTTGTTAACTTTAGTTGTAATTTGGGTCTACACTTATATGTTGGATTCAATTTAAGTATCAAGCAAGCTCTCCACTCAAAAAGGCATTTTGCAGTTCTCACGACCGACTATAAGAATTTATGTTATATTTTATCTGTATTGAAAAATCCTTTCATACGGAAGACAAAGGTGCAACCCATCTTCAGAGGATGAGCCATACCATTTGATAATCACTTGATAATTTTAAACATGGTGCAAGTGCTTGAATAGGCGACTGATTTTATTCGATCTCAATCAAATACAATTAATTTTGACATATTTGCCTATCTTTGCGCTTGAGGCAATAGATGTTCGGTTTGAATTGAGCCACTTGTGAAATCGAGAGACAACGGATGTATGGAAGAGTCAAGGAAGGAGAAATGGATGATGAATAGTATTTTAGATCGGCGTAAAGGTAGTATAAAGGCATAGAGACAACAAAATGTCTCATTTATGAGATCTAAGCCACTTATCTATTGGGCCCTACCATGGATAGGGCTTACCCAAATAACAAGAATCACTTGATTGGGCTTTCCTAGCCATTGATACGAAGTCTCTTGAGGCTGTTTGATTGGTGAGGTAAGGTTGTCTTGGCTTAGAAGTCTTAAGTCTCACTGAAAAACATATTTGTTTTGTCTCATTAAATGTGTTATGTTATTCATTTGGAATCCCATTCTCTAACATATTTCCAAAATCCACGCCTTAGCTGTTAGTTGGGAAATGATTCTCTTGAAAATTTTGGGGAATGATTACCTAACCATTACAAAAAGTGTCAGTTTTTAACCCATTGATTAGATGGTTATAATCATGCAATAAAAGTGAGTTTTAAAAGGGAAATCAAAGTTGGATCCTACATAATGTAAGGTCTGAATCAACATCGATTGTCCATTTTTCAAGCCATTGCTCAGATGGTTAGCATAATTTGACTAAAGTAATTTTCAAGTACGATGGACCAACGGGATGATTAATAAATAGGACCATATTCTATATAATAAATATTGTCCCCCATTTTAATATGTTGATTAGATGGCTAAGATCCTCTATCAAAATAACTTTTTGGTATGAATCTTCAATAGAGATGTGGCTAGAGTTGGGCATCGGACCGAGTCGGATCAGATTGGGCCCAACCCGACTCGATTCGAAATTTGCAGGACCTGACCCGAACTCGATCCGATCCGGTACCAAGTTCGGGCCATCTTACTCGATTCGATCTGATCTCCTGCTACCCTGAACCGATCCAAGTCCAACTTAGTCAGGAAAATCGAGTCAGATCGGATTGGACAAGGTTCAGATCGTTCATTTTTTCCAACGGTGTGGAAATTATTGTTCTCATTGTTTCCTATGGTGTGATCTACTTGATTATTGGATATACTTAAAATTTAGTATCAACCCGTAAAATGATATGGAAAAACTGATGGATGGTGTGGATAAACCAAAAATTCAAGACGGGCCCCACATAGTTTACTCAGTAGGATAAAAACGTAAAGCTCACGCCGGCTACATAACTTCTTGAAGAAGCTTTATATAGCTATATGACTTCCTGAAGAAGCTTCAAGTACTCTATCCGTAGCTAGCTAACACCAACTATATAGCTGCTCTAGGTATGTGTCGTGCAAAGACGAGCATTGACACTCCTCGAGCTCCGAGTTGTACGAACGGTTCAAAGGAGATCAAAGTTACATGAGCCCCACAGGCCCACAGTGATGTATTTATTATATCGACATCGTTCATCTATTTTTAGAGATCATTTTAGAGCATTATCCAAAAAATGAATCATATCCAAAGATCATCTAGACCACACCATAAATAGAAGCGGAGATAAAGATTTTCACCGTTAAAAAATTTCTAGGGCCCACCGTAACATTTATTTTACATCCAATCTATTCATAAGGTCACATGTACCTGAATGAAGAGGAAAAACAAAATTTATAAGGTCACATGTACCTGAATGATGAGGAAAAATAAATTTCATATTGATCCAAAACTTTTGTGACCCTAAAACGGGTTTCAATGGAGGACGTTCAATCTCCCACTAGTTTTTGCAGTGTGGTCCACTTGATGGTTAAATCTATCTTATTTTTGTCTCAAGCCTTAAAACAAGCTCTCCAAATGGATGGACAGTTTGGATATCAGGCCCACAGATCTTACTGACGTCAATATAGTAGCTATATAGCTAGTGTGAGGTACACCAGCCAATCCGCTTCCTATCTACTGATCGGTTGAACATTTAAACTACATCTCTCTCTCTCTCTCTCTCTCTCTCTCTCTCTCTCTCTCTCTCTCTCTCTCTCTCTCTCTCTCTCTCTGCAACTCTCATGGCAGCATACTAGCTCAAAATCTACGTAAGTTCTTATCAACTCCCTCTTTTTTGATGTAGAGCGAGTCGTGGATGGTTTCATGGCCAAGATGGATCAGAAAAGGGTCGGTCGACGACAGAAGTGATCCGGACCGTCGGACCTTAGATTGGGCGTATCTCACAATCCGGAATGAGTTATTGGGCGTAAAATATATGATTTTGGGGTAAAACGAGCTACTTTAGCCAACCAACCGCGCTACGCCAGGTTGCGCAACCCGAATTTGCGAAATACCCCTGGATCGACGGTCGTTTCCCTGTTTTAATTTCGTTTTTACTATAAATAATAAGTTTTAGTTTGATTATAACTCTTCATCCGTCGGGCTTTAGGAGTTGCATCCAACGTGAAAAGAGCTTAGAATAATTAGGAGAACGGTTTGGTGAAGCCAAATAGGACACTTACTATTTTTAGCCGAAAACCTTGCGCACTAGTAGACATCACGACCGTCTATAAATAGTAAGTTTACTATTTATAGTAAGTCGCGAATTCTAGGAGTTTTAGTTGTAGTTTGCTTCTGATTTCTCTCTCATTGCTTGGTATTCCTATTTAAAGGGTTGTGAACTCGTCTATTAGAAGGAATTAATCAATTTTGAATTTATTAGAATTTATTTCTATTTCCTGCTTTCTTTCCTTGTGGATTCGAGAAGTCTCTGTGAGGAGTCCAGAGAAGATCCGTGGATTCGGAGTTATCCTCTTGAGGAAGACGGTGATCGACCTCATCACGTTCATCCCTGCGTCAATTGGTATCAAAGCGAGGATTCCCCTCGGGCTGATGGCAAACAATGAAGGTATGAATCAAAATCCTTTGGATGATGATCCAAAGATTCATTATTTTTTGAAAAGAATGGAAGATTTCCACCGGAAGAATCAGTTGACCATGCAAGGGCCGGAGGTAACCCTCGATCGTCTTGCGAATGCGTTACTTCAGCCCCGAGCTCTAGGCGGTACTCCACTACCTATGGTTGCTCCACCACCCATGGTTGTTGTACGACACAACCCCAATTTTCGTAAAGGACTACCAGTGGAAAATCGTAGGGCTACACCAGATAATTCAAGTTCTAGCGACGAGGACCTTAATGAGGGTTTTGCCCAACGACCAATCCATAGAGGCGATCATCTAGATCGTGCTGAAAGAGACTATCGAGGTAAGGCTAAACTTCCTAGTTTTAATGGTTTATTACGTATAGAAGATTTCCTCGATTGGCTTGCCGAAGTAGAGAGATATTTTGATTATATGGACGTGCCAGATCATAAAAGGATAAAATTGGTAGTGTTTAAATTAAAATCTGGTGCTTCTACATGGTGGGAACAATTACAGCTCTCACGAGCCCGCCAGAACAAGGAAATCGAATCGTCACAGATTACACTGAAGAATTCAGTGGTTGGCTACACGAAACGATCTGTCAGAATCTGAGTCACAGAAGGTGACACAATTTATAGGTGGGTTGCGACTGACAATTCAGGATCGAGTTTAGATGTACCCAGTCGGGACTATGGATGAAGCAGTTTAATTGGCGAGTAGGGCAGAAACACAACTTGCAAGAGTTCCTACTCGTCCCTATCCTTCAACTCGACCCCCCATGACGGGTCTCATGCAGGATCCAGTGCTGGCACGAGGAAAAGATCCAGTAGGAGAACGTCCTCAACCTCCTACAACCGCAAATCGTGATACGGGGAGCGGCTCATCCAGACCTCAACATGCAGCACCCACAATAATGGGCCCGAGTAAGATTCCAAATCCTTATGCTAGGCCAAGGTCAAACAATTGTTACCGCTGTGGCCAACCAGGCCACTTATCAAACACTTGTTCTCAACGTCCCGCAGCACACTTGACTATAAACGAAGGGGACACTGAATATGAGGCTGCAGAAGAACACCATGACTTTGATGAACATGAATAAACCACTGAAGAAATAGCAGGTAGTGATGAAGTAACGGGCGAGGATCGTGGCGAATTTCTAGTTATGAGGCGATTACTGTATACCCCATGAAAGGAATTACATCCACAGCGACATAATATATTTCGTACTCGGTGCACTGTCAATGGAAAGGTCTGTGATGTGATCATAGACAATGGTAGTATCGAAAACATCATCTCAAGAGTAACAGTGGACAAGTTGCAGCTACCAAAGACGAAACATCTTTTCTGGTACTCAATTGGCTGGATAAAAAAGGTAAATGAGACCAAGGTAACTGAATAATGCACTATCTCGTTTTCAATTGACAAAAATTATAAGGATCAAATAGTTTGTGACGTAGTCGACATGGAAGCTTGCCACATGGTACTCGGTCAACCCTGACAGTCGGATCGTGATGTGACCCATCAGGGACGAGACAATGTCTACATATTCGTCAAGGATAGTCGAAAAATAATCCTTGCCCCTAGGCATCAGAGAACCACCTCGAAACTTCTAAAGTGGAGGGGAGTTCCCTCTTGACCATTCGAGATTTCATGGAGGAATTCAAGGAAACCGGCGAGAAATACCATAGTAGTGAAAGGCGAGGAAGAGAAACCCCTCGAACATCCCTTCAAGTTTAAGACTATTACTAAACGAATTCAAAGAAGTCTGACCTGAAGATTTACCTGATAGATTGCCCCCCATGAGGAACATCCAACATCACATAGACCTCGTCCCTGGTGATAGCTTGCACAACCGCCCTCATTATCAGATGAGTCCGAAGGAGTGTAAGATACTTCATGGGCAAGTGGAGGAATTGATCTGCAAGGGTCTCTTGAGAGAGAGCATGAGCCGATGTGTCGTATCACCATTATTAACACAAAAAAATGGAAGCTGATGCATGTGTGTCGACAGCCGAGCAATCAACAAAATTATCATCAAATATCGGTTCCCAATACCACGGTTGGACGACATGCTCGATATGCTAGAAGGGTCCAAGGTGTTCTCTAAACTAGATCTAAGGAGCGGGTACCATCGGATTCGTATCTAACCCGATGATGAGTGAAAAACGGCATTCAAGACCAAGGAAGGGTTGTATGAGTGGCTGGTCATGCCCTTCGGCCTATCGAATGCACCAAGTGCTTTTATGCATTTGATGAATCAAGTTTTAAAACCGTTCACTGGCTGATTTGTGGTAGTATATTTCGATGACATATTGATATACGACCAGGATGAGGCGGAGCATAGGAAACATCTCAGGCAGATGTTGCAGGTCCTACAGATTAATAAGTTGTACCTCAACTTGAAGAAGTGTAGTTTTTAATTGACAGCCTATTATTTCTAAGATTTGTTGTAACGTTCACAAGCATCCGTGTGGACAATGAAAATGTGTGAGGCATTAGGGAATGACTGATCCTGATAAACATTCATGAGGCGAGGAGTTTTCACGGGTTGACGACTTTCTATCGTCGATTTGCGCAAAATTTTAGCACCATAATCGCACCTATAACAAATTGTATGAACAAGGGACCATTCCAGTGGACTGATAAAGCTGACAAGAGCTTTCATGAGATCAATCATCATTTGTCTACAATACCGGTCTTGGTGCTTCCGAATTTCGACAAATTGTTTGAGGTTGAGTGTGACGCTTCATACGTCGGAATTAGAGGAGTATTATCACAGGAAGGCAGCCCAGTAGCCTTTTACAGCGAGAAGCTCAGCGAATTAAGCCCGAAAGGAGTGGTCGACTTATGAGCTTGAGTTGTACGCAGTTGTTCATGCACTGTGACATTGGCAACATTATCTGATTCAAAGAGAGTTTGTTCTGTACACTGACCATCAAGCATTAAAGTTTATTAATAGTCAGACTAACGTGAATCGTGTGCACGTTAGATGGGTTACGTTTTTACAGGAATTCATGTTCGTTCTAAAGCACAAGTTAGGGCAGCAGAACAAGGTAGCTGATGCACTTAGCCGTCGTGCATCGCTACTTGTTACGATGATCAATGAGGTGGTCGGCTTCGACTGTCTCAAAGAGCTGTATGCCGAGAATGAGGACTTTGAAGATTCTTGAATGAAGTGCTAAGAAGGTTACCCCAGTGACCTTCATATACAGGACGATTTTCTTTTCAAAGAGAATCGATTGTGCATCTCTCAAAGTTTTCTGAGATAACAGATTATTCAGGAGTTACATGGAGGTAGCCTCGGTGGACACCTTGAGCGAGATAAGACGCGAGCTCTTGTGAAAGAGCGGTATTACTAGCCGTAATTAGTACGTGATGTGGGAAAAGCCGTACAACGTTGTCATGTTTGTCAGATCTCCAAGGGGCAATCTCAAAATACGGGCCTCTACACCCCGTTACCTGTGTCTGACGGTCCTTGGGAGGATTTATCAATGGGCTTCGTGCTTGGTCTCCCATGAACATAATGCGGCATGAATTTGGTATTCGTGGTGGTAGATCATTTCTCCAAAATGGCGCACTTTATCCTATACAAGAAGTCCCTCGATGCAACACACGTGGCGAATCTATTTTTCAAGGAGGTCGTACGGCTACACAGGGTCCCCAAGACTATTACGTCTGATCATGACACGAAGTTCATTAGCCACTTTTGGTGGACTTTATGGACTTGATTCGATACGCGACTTCAATTCAGCAGTACTTACCACCCATATACTGATGGGCAGACCGAAGTTGTGAATCACACGTTGGGAAACCTCCTTCGCTGTATTTCAGGAGAAAAACCAAAGCAGTGGGATTTGGCCTTGTCTCAAGTAGAGTTTGCATTCAACAACATGGTGAACCGCTCGATAGGAAAATCACCGTTCCAGATTATCTACGGACGAGTGTCTCGCCACACACTCCCTCTACCCAAGCATCCAGGCACGAGCATTGCAGCAGAACATATGACAGACAAGATCATGGGCATCCATGCAGAAGTACAAACTAAGCTAATGAGAAGTACAAGGAACAAATGGACAAGCACTAGCGACAAAAAGTGTTCGAGGTGAGCGACCGCGTTATGGTCCATCTGCACAAAGAGAGATTTCCGACTGGGACGTACAACAAGTTGAAAAATAAGAAGATTGGACCCGTCCCAATTATTCGAAAGATCAAGGACAATGCTTATGTTGTTAATCTTCCAGATGACATGCTGATCTCATGGACTTTCAACGTCGCGGACCTGACCGAGTATCATGAACCAAAGAAGGATGAGAACTCGAGAACGAGTTCTTTTGAAGTGGAGGGGATTGATGTAGAGCGGGTCGCAGACAGTTTCATGGCCAAGATGGACCAGAAAAGAGTCGGTCGACGACAGAAGTGATCCGGACCGTCGGACCTTAGATTGGGCGTATCTCACAATCCAGAATGAGTTATCGGGCGTAAAATATATAATTTTGTGGTAGAACGAGCTACTTTAGTCAACCAACCTTGCTACGCCGGGTTACATAACCCAGATTTGTGAAATACCCCTGGATTGATGGTCGTTTCCCTGTTTTAATTTCCTTTTTACTATAAATAGCAAGTTTTAGTTTGATTATAACTCTTCATCCGTCGGGCTTTAGGAATTGCGTCCAACATGAAAAGAGCTTAGAATAATTAGGAGATATTTTTGGCCGAAAACCTTGCGCACTAGTAGACATCATGACCGTCTATAAATAATAAGTTTACTATTTATAGTAAGTCGAGAATTCTAGGAGTTTTAGTTGTAGTTTTCTTTTGATTTCTCTCCCATTGCTTGGTATCCCTATTTAAAGGGTTTTGAACTCATCTATTGGAAGGAATTAATCAATTTCGAATTTATTAGAATTTATTTCTATTTCCTGCTTTCTTTCCTCGTGGATTCGAGAAGTCTATGTGAGGAGTCCTGAGAAGCTCCGTGGATTCGGAGTAGTTATCCTCTTGAGGAAGATGGTGATTGACCTCATAACGTTCATTCCTGCGTCATTTTTTTCATACATATATAAAATAAAATTTATTAGAAACTATAAAATACACAACATATATGGCCCGGATTGGATCAGATCGGATTTCGGATTGGTCCGATCTGGATTGATATTGATCCGAGCCCGATCCAATAAACAGTCGGATCTGCCTAATCCTACCCGAACCGCACTGATTCAGGCCGTCGGTTTGGTTCGAATCGGGTTGGATCCACTGGATCGGGTCAGAAATGCTCAGCTCTAGATGTGGCCCACATGATTTATGGTCTAAATTGCTGATCAGACCTTTTATACAATAATAAATAGGACCATCCATTCCTGTGTATTGATAAGATGGTTGGGATCATTAGATCAAGAGTGATTTTCCAAGCGAAGGATAATCAAAGGTAGACCAACATCATGGATGATCCAAATCAATGGCTAGACCTATTTTTAGTATAATCAATATGGACCGCTCATTTTCATAACCATTGATAATAGATTGGTTAGGATAATCCCATGACTTGACTTTTGAGATCGATGGGCCCCACATGATGGTCATCCCTGTTGGACTATCTCCAATGTAAGCTATATGGATTGTCCATTTCAAAGACATTGATTAGATGAGGAAAAGGTGGTTTTTTCCATAGAGATGGGCAATCAAAGATGGGATAGTCATGGAGAATCCAAATCAATGAGGTGACATTTTCCAATACGAATAATCAAACTAGCCTGTTTTTCCACTAATCAATAGTTGGAGCTATCTTGGTCAAGTCATAGCGATATATGTGATAGAGATTCTGTGACCCACCAAATTACAGTAGTTTCCAGGAAAAATCATAGCTTGAACCAAACACAATTTAAAATTCTTCTTATTCCCCATCAAAACTCAATGTGTCAACCAAAAATCCTTATTTCCACTAAGAAATATTAAGCCAATTTTAAATTTTAACACTCCTACGACCAAATATCTAGGGCTTTCAACGGGTTGGGTCCTATAGTACTCATGCCCAAGTCTTGCCAAGGTCTATAGTACATGTTAGGTTAACCGAGCTTGGGTCCTGATGAGCCTTGGGACTTTACTCATGCTGCTGTGGTAGCCTCATGTATATATAAGAGTTTCAACATGAGGTCATGAGTTTGAGCACCCATTACGGTTAAAAATCAGTGTGTTGTGAGTGCATGTAAAAAAAGAAAAAGAAAAAAGAAGAGCCTGGACCACTTTTTGGAAGAATTAATATCTATTATAAGTTTTTGGATCTATGCTTTAAGTTGGGTTAGACAACTAAGAACATTTACATAGTAGCAGGTGGATGGGTTAGATCACACAGTACAGGTGCCACTTTGAGGCATTCATGGTGTGTAAACAGGCTCTCTTTTACGCTGAGGTCTTGGTATGGATTCCCTAGTGGGGGTGGCTAACAGTTAAGTGTGAACTGACAGTGGGGTGTGTACTAACAAGCTAACCCAAATTTTTTTAAAAGACAAGAAAAAAAAAAAAAAAAAAAAAAAAAGCTCTCTTTTACATTCGTTCCTGTATTGTTGCTTCAAACTGGAATACAATTGGATTTTCTTTATAATTTTTTTAACAAAAAAAGAAAAAGAAAAAAAAAAGGTCTCTTTTACATTCGCACAGTTTGAAAACTCACTTCATTGTTAGAATAGTTAATATATATTTAATGCATATGATAGTATTATAAAAACTAACTTGACCCAACTCAACTCAGTTAAAAAATGTGAGACCCAAACAAGTCTGCAAACGGGTCCAAAATAGGGGCGCACACGGGTCAGTTTGGTCCAGTTCTGGGGTGAAACCATAACCGAACCGTTCCTAACAGTTTTAGGATTTTCAGAATCAGAACCAGACCGTTAGCACCCTCGAACCGAAACGGAACCGGACTGTGAAAACCGGTTCAGTTCCACGGTTCTGGGATTTTTAAAATCCAGCCCAATTGGTATTAGATACATTTATATCCACCATTCATCCAAAGACTGCATCACAGGAAACAGTGGAGGTAATGTCTCCTATAGTTGAAACCTTCCTAAGGCGAGAGAGAGAGAGAGAGAGAGAGAGAGAGAGAGAGAGAGAGAGAGAGAGAGAGAGCTTATGGTTTTTTTTTTTTTTTTTTTTTTTTTTTTTTTTTTTTAAACATAAGTTCGGATCCAAGTTTTGGGTCCACTGTTCAGTTCGATTCTACATGCCCCTAAACTGGAACCGAACCGTATCCAACGGTTCTTTGATTTTTGGAACCGGAACCAGAACCGGTGCACTCTAGAACCAGACCAAACCGGACCGTTTGATTGGTTTCGGTCCGGTTCCACTGTTCTACTGGTTCAATGTGCACCCCTAGTCCAAAAGGAGACTCAGACTTGTTTAACCGGTTTGGGTCCATTACACGGGCCAAGTACCCATTGACAACCCTACAAACAGCCATCGGCATTAAGTAGCAGCTAAGTGAAGGTCCCAAAGATGGGGCAATGTAGGCATCATTGACGGCTAAGATCATCCAACCAGTTGGATTTTCTCTGGATACCCCGTTCACATTAACGTGCGCAGATTGCGTCCGGTCTCCAGCCACAAATTGTCAGTTCTGTGGGTGGGCCAACTGTGATGATCTGTTTATCCACGTTGTCCATCCCTTCTCTCATATCATTTTAAGGCAGATCCAATGCTCAAGTGGACCACACCACATATGAATCTTGCATTTAATGCAACTTACATTTAAAGTTGTGCATTTAACACAACTAAGCTTATTATTTGTTGTAGTCCACTTGAGCAATGGATCCGCCTCGTTCTTGTGCACACACCTTAAACTGATACGAGAGAGAAGGGATGGATGACGACGTGGATAAACAGATACATCACGGTGGCCCGGCCCACAGAACTGACCGTTCCTGGCTAGAGACGGGCGGGGGTAGGACGCAATCCTTCTTCCCGCATTATTGGACGCCGATTTCCTGCCAAAGCCTTTGGTGATGTTTTTGGGAAAGCCACTCCATCTATTCGTTGTGTGTTCTCATTTTAGGATATAAGGCTAAAATTGATCCGTAACAATTACTCAGGTGACCCAAAAATGTGATGATTAAACGTCTACAGTTGATATATTTGTGTGGCCACAGAAGATTTGAATCAAGCTAATATTTGTGTTTCCATTTCATCCCAACAGGAGTGACGTTTATAACGGTATAGATGGCATGTAAACATCACTGTCGATGTCAGGAACGTTTCAACGGCAGAAATTTTCTTACAGCCGACTTAAGTCTCGTATCCTTCTCACTTTTGGCATAAAGTCATAAAAGCATCTCACAATACGGACGTATGGAGTGGATTTCTCAAAAACATCACTGCAGTCCTACTTAAGTTGGGAAATTTCCTACTGTATGACACATTTATGGCCCATTCTCAAAAATAAACCCTCTTATTTTGAGCTCCCAAGAATAAGCCCCAGCCGTACGGCCCCATTTTTCACGTCGAAAATGCCCCTGCCTTTTCAGCTTCTTGATAAGGGAAAGCTGGGGCTCCCTATGGCTACGGATTATAACGGTAGCCATAATCCACCGATTGCAAGAGGGTGGACAGTGAGTCGCGGTTGACGGGTCAATGGGACAGTGACTCGCGGTCAAACGGTTTGGACCCGGTCGACCTCGACTCGCTGTCCGAACTGTGTACTTTTTTTTTTTTTTTTCTACAAAGAGAACTTTTTCTCTCCTACATTTTTCTCTAGTACATGTTTATATGAATATACATATATATGCATATAAATTTTTTTTTTTCTCTCTTTTTATTCATTTCTTTCTTTATTCATTTAATAAACATATCTCTTAAACCAGAATGAGTTACTTGACGTACCATATAGGATTTTGGGGTAGGAGATGCTACTTTAGCTAACCGACCTACTTATTTTCCAAGATTCCATCAGGTCAATGGTCAAAAATCCATTTCATTCACTTCGTGGTCAATTTCAAACAGTTCGCGGTGAATGTCATTCATTTCATTTCATGGTCAATTCCATGCATTTCATGGTCAATTCCCTTCACTTTCACGGCCAATTCGTTTCACTTCACGGTCAATTTGCTTCACTTCACGGTCAATTCCATGCATTTCACGGTCAATTTCCTTTACTTCACGGTCAATTCAATACATTTAACGATCAATTCCCTTCACTTCACAGTCAATCCCATGCATTTCACGGTCAATTCCCTTCACTTCATGGTCAAATCCATGCACTTCACAGTCAATTCCGGCTATTCCCCTTCACTTCATGGTCAATTCCATGCATTTCACGGTCAATGTCCTTTACTTCACGGTCAATTCAATGCATTTCACGGTCAATTCCCTTCACTTCACAGTCAATTCCATGCATCTCACGGTCAATTCCCTTCACTTCATGGTCAATTCCATGCAATTCACGGTCAATTCCCTTCACTTCACGGCCATTTCCATGCACTTCACGATCAATTCTCTTCACTTCACGGTCAATTTCGGCGATTCCCCTTCACTTCATGGTCATTTTAATTCATTTCACAGTCAATTCCCTTCAGTTCACGGTCAATTCAATTCATTTCATGGTTAATTCCCTTCATTTTACGGTCATTTCCATTCACTTCGCGGTCAATTCTGGCGATTCCCCTTCAATTCTGGTGATTCCCCTTCACTTCACGGTCAATTCAATTCATTTCACGGTCAATTCGCTTCACTTCACGGTCAATTTCGTGCATTTCACAGTCAATTCGCTTCATTTCACGGTCAATTCTCTTTACTTCACGGTCAATTCAATGCATTTCACGGTCAATTCCCTTCACTTCACGGTCAATTCCATGCATTTCACAGTTAATTCCCTTCACTTCACGATCAATTCCATGCATTTCACGGTCAATTCCCTTCACTTCATGATCAATTCCATGCATTTCACGGTCAATTCTGCTTCACTTCACGGTCATTTCCATGCATTTCATGGTCAATTCCCTTCACTTGACCATGAAATGCATGGAAATGACCGTGAAGTGAAGGGAATTGACCGTGAATTGCATGGAAATGACCATGAAGTGAAGCGGGATCACCGGAATTGATTGTAAAAAGAATGGAAATGACCGTGAAGTGAAGGGAATTGACCGTGAAGTGCATGAAATTGACCGTGAAGTGAAGGGAATTGACCGTGAAGTGCATGGAATTGACCATGAAGTGAAGGGAATTGACCGTGAAATGCATTGAATTGACCGTAAAGTAAAGGAAATTGACCGTGAAATGCATGGAATTGACCGTGAAGTAAAGGGGAATCGCCGGAATTGACTGTGAAATGCATGAAAATGACCATGAAGTGAAGGGAATTGACCGTGAAGTGCATGAAAATGACCGTGAAGTGAAGGGAATTAACCGTGAAATGCATAGAATTGACCGTGAAGTGAATGAAATTGACTGTGAAATGCATTGAATTGACCGTGAAGTAAAGGAAATTGACTATGAAATGCATGGAATTGACTGTGAAGTGAAGGAGAATCGCCGGAATTGACCCTGAAATGCATGAAAATGACCGTGAAGTGAAGGGAACTGACCGTGAAGTGCATGAAAATGACCATGAAGTGAAGGGAATTGACCGTGAAGTGCATGGAATTGACCATGAAGTGAAGGGAATTGACCGTGAAATGCATAGAATTGACCGTGAAGTGAAGGGAATTGACCATGAAATGCATTCAATTGATCGTGAAGTAAAGGAAATTGACTGTGAAATGCATGGAATTGACAGTGAAGTGAAGGGGAATCGCTGGAATTGACCATGAAATGCATGGAATTATCGTGAAGTGAAGCGAATTGACTGTGAAATGCATGGAATTGACCGTGAAGTGAAGCAAATTGATCGTGAAAGTGAAGGGAATTGACCATGAAATGCATGGAATTGACCGTGAAATAAAATGAACGTGAATTGATTGAAATTGACCGCGAAGTGAATGAAATGGATTTTCAACCATCGACTTGATGGAATCTTGGGAAATAAGTAGGTTGGTTAGCTAAAGTAGCATCTTCTATCCCAAAATCCTATATGGTACATCAAGTAACTCATTCTGGTTTAAGAGATATGTTTATTGAATGAATAAAGAAAGAAATGAATAAAAAGAGAGAAAAAATTTTATATGCTTATATATACATATTTATATAAATATGTATTAGAAAAAAATGTAGGAAAGAAAAATTTCTCCTTGTAAAAAAAAAAAAAAAAAAAAAAGTACACAACTGGGACAGCGAGTCGGGTTGACCGAGTCCGAATCAGGCTGGTTTTTTTTTTCCCTTTTGTAATCCCCATCACTTTTTGTGGGTCCCATTATGATGCGTGTGTTATATCCAAACCGTCCATCTATTTGGTGAACTCGTATTAAGGCTTGAGATGAAAAATAAGACAGATCTAGCTATCAAGTGGACCACACTGTAAAAGGCAGTGGAGGATTGAACGTCTACCATTGAAACCCTTTTAGGGGTCACAGAAGTTTTAGATCAATATATGAAATTTGTTTTTCCTCGTCATCTAGGTCTTTGTGACCTTATGAATAGATTAGATGGAAAATATCTGTTATGGTGGGCCCTACGAAATTTTTAACAGTGAAAATCAAGTTTCCTGCTGCTATTTGTGGTGTGGTCCAGTTAATCTTTGGATATGATTCTTTTTTCCGATAATGCTCTGAAATGATCTCAAAATATGGATGAATGGTGTAGATATAATAAATACATCATTGTGGGGCCCATGTCGAGGACCGTCAGCGCTCGTCTTCGCACACCAGCTAATCAACTTCCGAAAGGAAGGAATGATGGGGGTATTTTGGTCCGTTGAAAAGTCGTCCGTACACAGGGGAGTATTCTTGGAAGCTTAAAAAGACGTGGGCTTAAAATGGCTGGTGGGCCATAAATGGGTCGTACAGTAGAAAATTTCTCACCTAAATTTCCAGCGCGTGAAGTTGATGCGAAAGGCTTTCGAGGAAATCCGCGTCCCACGTTGACGGAAACGGATGGTGTACCACACACCCACTATGTAGCTGTTGTATTGACGTCAGCAAGTTATGTGGGTCTAATTATGAGGTATGTGTTATATCCAAACCGTCCATCTATTTGGAGAGCTATATTCTTAAGGCTTAAGATGAAAAATAAGACAGATATAACCATCAAGTGGACCACATTGAAACAAATAATAGGGGATTGAATGTCTACCATTGAAACCCTTTTAGGGGTCACAGAAGTTTTAGATTAATATGAAATTTGTTTTTCCTCTTCATCCAGGTCTTTGTGACCTTATGAATAGATTGGATGGAAAATATATGTTATGGTGGGCCCCACGATATTTTTAACAGTGAAAATCAAGTTTCCCACTGCTATTTGTGGTGTGGTCCAGTGATTCTTTTTTCCGATAATACTCTGAAATGATCTCGAAATATGGATGAACGGTGTGGATATAATAAATACATCATTGTGGGGCCCATGTCGAGGAGCGTCAGCGCTCGTCTTCGCACACCAACTAATCGGCTTCCAGAAGGAAGGAATGACGGGGGTATTTTGGTCCGTTGAAAAGTTGTCCGTACACATGGGAGTATTCTTGTAAGCTCAAAAAGAAGTGGGCTTAAAATGGCTGGTGGGCCATAAATGGGTCGTACAGTAGAAAATTTCTCACCTAAATTTCCAGTGCATGAAGTTGATGCGAAAGGCAATTTCGAGGAAATCCGTGTCCCACGTTGACGGAAACGGATGGTGTACCACACACCCGCTATGTAGCTGTTGTATTGACATCAACTAGTTATGTGGGTCTAATTATGAGGTATGTGTTATATCCAAACCGTTCATCCATTTGGAGAGCTATTCTTAAGGCTTGAGATGAAAAATAAGACAGATATAACCATCATGTCGACCACACTGAAAAAAATAGTAGGAGATTGAACGTCTACCATTGAAATCCTTTTAGGGGTCACAGAAGTTTTGGATCAATATGAAATTTGTTTTTCCTCTTCATTTGTGTCTTTCTGGCCTTATGAACAGATTGGATGGAAAATAATCGTTATGGTGGGTCTACGAATTTTTTAATGGTGAAAATCATTATCTTGATGGTATTTGTGGTGTGGTCCATTTGATATTTAGATATGATTCATTTTTTTGATGATGCTCTAAAATGATCTCAAAAAATGGATAAATAGTATGGATATAATAAATACATCACCGTGGGCCCATGTAACTTTGATCTCCTTTGTACCGTTCGTAGGCTTGGAGCTCAAGGAGTGTCAGCGATAGTCTTTGCACGACACGTACCTACACCAGCTATATAGCTGATGTGTGATACACCAGCCAAACCACTTCTCACATTAACAGTACACTTGCATGACAGGTGTATGGAAAGGGAAGCGGATTGGCTACTCCCCCGCCACTAGCCCCGTGGCCGGTGGTCGGTGATCTATGGGCACCACCATGATGTATGTGTTTCATCCATTATGTTAACCCATTTTTACGGATCATTTTAGGGCTTGATCCAAAAAATGAGAGGGATATAAATCTCAGGTGAACCACACCATAGGAAGACAATAGTGATTAGATATCCATCATTAAAATCTTCCTAAGGCCCACTGTACTGTTTATTTGACATACAATCTGTTGGTTAGGTCATAATCTATTGGTTAGGTCATACAGGGCCCAGATGAAGGGAAAAAACAAAGATCAGCTTGATCCAAAACTTTTATGGCCCCTAAAAAGTTTTTAATGGTTGACACTCATTCAACACTTTTTCTTGTAATGTGGTCCACTTGAGATTGTGATATACCTTATTTTTTGTCTAATATCATAAAATGATCTGAAAAAAATAGATGGACGGCATGGATGGAACACATACATCATGGAAGGGCCGACGGAACACCGACTATCAGCCATTAGGTGGTGTTAGGGAGAGTAGCCAATCCATTTCCTATGGAAAGGGAGTGTTTGATGACTGAGATACGATACTCTAGCATAGGATACCTACTCCATGAGAGAAAATGGAGAAGATAGATAGTAAAATCGGACGCGGATTGCGTCCTACCCCTGCCCGGATGGATTTACCCCGCCGGGACGGAAATCCATCCGGGCAAGGCTATGTGGGGCCCAAAGTGATGCAAGTATTTTATCCACGCTGTTAACCGCTTTTATTAGATCATTTTAAATTATGACTCAAAGAACGGGGAAGGTCCACGGCTCCGGTGGACCACACCAAAGAAAGCTGCAGTGATAATGACACTCACCGTTGAAACTTTTATGAGGGCAACGGTGATGTTTTTTTTTTTACCATCCAACCTATTAATAAGCTCAGTAGACGTGGATGAAGTGAAAACACAAATATAAGCTTGATCCGAAACTTCTCCAGCTCCAAAAACTGTTTAATGGTGGACGTTCAATCCCCACTTTGTGGTCCATTTAAGACTTATACCTGCCTAATATTTTGCATCATACCTTAAAATGATATGATAAAAACGATTAAGGGCGTGGATAAAATACTTACATCACTGTGGCCCCACAGAGCCCTGCCCGGCGGGATTTCCGTCCGGGCGGGGGTAGGACGCAATTCGCGTCCATGACAATCAGGCCTCGTCAATTTGAGTCAACGGAGACGAAGCAAATGTCACTTTCTTTGCGTGCACTGCACAGTGCATTTTTTTTTTTTGTCAATCCGACTCTCACGTGTGGCAACCTGACACGTATAAAAAAATCTAATCTACTCATCAAGTAGGTCCGCTGTGTTCACGTTGGGGACAGCCATGACGATGGGACCAGAATCACCTGCCAGACTTCGGCGCTTGTTTTACAGAGCTTGTACAACACCCAATCTCCTTGGGCCCACTACGTTGTATATGCAAAATCCACTTTGTTCATCAGATTCTATCCTCGATTATAGACCCTGGGCAAAAACATCAGCTAGAAGCACATGTCAGGTGAGCTGCATCCAAGGGAAGAATGTGGATGGAATTTCAACCATAGGTTTGTGTTCGAGGCCAACGTATTGTGTATCTTTCATCAAAACCGTCAATCAATTTTAAATCCTGCGGATAAAGTTAAGATTCTAAATTAAGGCTGATAAAAGTATCAGACAATACACCTCATGAAAATATAGGTTTTATGAGCGATTTTACATTGATTCCATTGGTATGGCCCATATCAGTTTTCTATCAATCTGAAATATTGTATGTGCAGTCCAACAATGGTTCTCACCTGATGGACAGATTGGATTTACATGTACAATATGGTGGCCCCACAGATTGTATGTGACCCGGGGCTGTGTGAGCCCCATAGATATCTCTGTGCCCGGGCATGTGAGGCTCGTAGAGATGTCCGTGAAACATCCATTCTGCCCACCTTTTTTGAAAGACCTCGGTAGGACAGGATTCTAAAAATCAGGCAGATTTAAAAGTCATGTGGGTCATACCACACGAAACAGTGGGGGATCAAACACTCGGTGGTGACAGAAGTTTCGTATCAGGATGATTTTCCGTTCCTGCAGTTTATCTGAGTGGTAATAAGCATATAAACATCATGGTCAGCTCCAGGAAAGCTTCAACAGTGGATATCGTTGTTCCCACTGTTTTATTAGTTCGGTCCACCTGAGTTCTAGATCTGCCTGATTTTAAAAATACCATCAATTGTGATCTTTCAAAACAGATAATGCAATGTATTTTTCAGGGTCATTTCTATAGACCCCATACCGCCCGGGACTAGAGATGTCTCTCCGCCAGAAGTAACAAGTAAATCCGTGTGCTGCATGGTAGCACATGGATTGGGCACTACCCAGCCTGTCCCTACCTAGGGCTTTGTGAGGCCACCGTGAATTATTACGTTTATCTACGCAATCCATCCATTTTATCGTATCATCCTAGGATACAGGCCAAAAAAAGAAGTAAGGCTCAAGTGGACTACGCCAAAGGATGCAATGGTGATAATGACACCCCAGTTGAAACTTTATTAGGGCCGTCTGTGATGGTTAGTTGCCATTTAACTTATTCACAAGGTCATGTAGGCTGGGATGAAGGTAAAAGACAAGTATCAACTTGATCTAAATTTTTTGTGACGTTCTGAAAGTTTTAACCCCTATTGTATAGTCCACTTGAGCCGTAGAACTGCTTTATTTTTGGGCTTCTACCGTAAAATGATTTGGTAAAGTGGATGGACTGTGTGGATAAACCCGTACATCGTGGTAGCCCTGTTGATGTCCCAGTGGCACCACATGTCCAAGCTGGCAAATTGGACGGGTAAAGAAGTGCATGCTACTCTTCAGCAGTGGTGGTGAAATTATGGGGCGCAGGTTTTGAACGGCAGCTGTAAATTTCGGAAATGAATTGCCTGTGGCACCCACCACAAGGATATCCCATGTCTCAGCGTGGCCCAAGCTCTCTGGGACCGACTGTACTGTGATTGTATTTTATCCATGCTGTATATCTTTTTGCCATCTACTTGGCCTCACACGGCTTGAGCAACGTCGTTCCACGGGATATTCAGACAGTCTGCTTCCGCGTTTCCAGGAACGCGGATTACCTGTGAAAGCCTTTCGCAGGAAGTTCCTGCGCTGGGAACCTAGGTGGGGTCCACTGTGATGTTTGTTAAAAACCCTCCCCGTCCATCTGTTTCATGAGTTCATTTTAGGACATGTTTCCAAAAATGAACCGTATCCAAATCTCAACTAAGCCGAAAATGTGATAATTAAACGTCTACAGTTGAAATATTCGTGGGGCCACAAAAGTTTTGATTCATGCTAATATTTTTATTTTCAGTTCATCCCAATGGGAATGACGTTATTAGCGTATGGATGGGATCTAAACATCACTGTTGAACCTAGAAAAGTTCAACGGTATGAATTTCCCTAACCACATTTTCCTTTATTAAGGCTCGCTTGAGCTTTGGATACGGTTCATTTTTGGCTACATGTCCTAAAATGAACTCACAAAACAGATGTACGAGGAGGATTTCTCACAAACATCATAGTGGGCCCCATCTAAGTTCCCAGCGCAGGAACTCTTTCAGGGAGAATGTAATTGGCTGTCTAAGAGGGCATCCAACACGCATACCGTTGTTGGCCAATTAAAGTCGTTGCACCGCCTTAGCAGACTCAGATAATATACATAGTTTATCACACAAATATTTGGACTTAGGGCCTGTTTATCTACAACTTAATATATCATGGAAATCTTAAAATCAGATTTCATCCACTTAATATATTATTTTGGCTGTTTGATTATCGCACTTAAAGAAAGTTCTTAATGAAAATTATTCACGGAATTAATTTGGGATTGGTGTATGTGCCGAAAGCAGTAAGTGATGCATGTGGATTGCAGTAAGTATAAGAGTCTTTTGAAATTCCCCAAAATATCACTATTCCTCCGAACTCATCTCCCTCTCCTCCACCACCGACTTTGACTTTTATGTTATGTTAAAACTAGAGCTGTACACGAGCAGGCAAAGCTCGGGTACTCGATCGACTCGACTCGGAATGCTCGACTCGATGCTCGACTCGGCTGAGTTAGAGCAGAGTACGAGCAGTTTTTTACTACTCGTTTTGAGTTCGAGTAGAGTACGAGCAAAGGAGTACTCGACTCGTTACTCGACTCGTTGCTCGACTCGTTACTCGAATCGTTACTCGACTCGTTACTCGACTCGTTACTCGACCAGGGCCATATATAACTCTAAATCCCTAGTAATCCCGGTCGCTTTCAGCTTTCACGCCCGCCCGCCCAAATCGAAAAAAACACCCTTCCCTTCCCTTCCCTCCCTCCCATCGGCCAGCGCCCGTTCGGCCATTCCCATTTCCCTCTCTCTCTCTCCTTTCATTCCCCTGTCTGGCACGCCATCTTCTTCTTCTTTCTCTCTCTCTCTCTCTCTCTCTCTCTCTCTCTCTCTCTCTCTCTCTCTTGTCCCTTGTCCCCTGTCCGCACTCCGCAGCTCGTCAGTCGTTTGGTCACTGGCTCACTGCCCTGCCCTGCCCTGCCCGCAGCTCGTCCCTACCCTACCCGGTGCCCCTGTCCCTGTTGCTGCTCGTCCGGCCGTCCCTGGCCTGCCTGACGCGGTGACGCCCCTGTCCGCAGCTCGTCCCACCCCTGCCCGGTGCCCCTGTCCGTCCATCAGGTAAGAATTTTGTTTTGAATACGTTGCTTTCCAAAGTTGATTTTGATGGATTACATAATCTATGTGTTGGGGGGCCCACCATTTTGTGTCCAGTGCCCCTGTCCGTCCGCAGATTTTCTTGTGTTGGCCCACCATTTTGTGTCCGGTGCCCTGTCCGTCCGCAGATTTTCTTGTGTTGGGCCCACCATTTTCTGTCCGGTGTCCCTATCCGTCCACAGCTCGTCCCACCATTTTTAATTGGATGGTAAATAAGCACTAGGGAAACAAGTGCGCCCTGAGAAGCTTTCAATGATAGGAATAGGATGGTTAATCTGCACTGTTTCGTACCTTGATGTTTATTTGCCTTCTAGCCTAATTATAATGTAACATAGACCTGGATCTGGGAAAATACAAATATCAAATCAACTTGATCAAAAGCTTCAACGGCTTCAAGAAGTTTTCAACGGTGGTAGTTGAATCATCTTTGTGTGGCCTACTTGGCTACTTGATCCTCGGATTTGCCTTATTTTTAGGCCTCCATACTAAAATAATACGTCAAAATGGAAGGACGGTGTGGATAAAATCCATACACAAAAGTTGCCCCTCATAGCCCCTGCCTGTGCTGATCTCAGGACAGGTGGGGTTCTCACCCAATCCGCGTCCCCCAATCTGCTTCCGTATCAAGATGTCGGTTAAAAAACAATCCCCGAACGAAACCATTGATACGGTGATCCACACCTCACGTTAAAAAATAAGAATGGTTAAACTCTCAGGTGGGCCAAAGAAGAAACATTATACCAAAAAAATATAAATTCACGTGTTATGGTCTACCTGAGTTTTAGAGTATGGTAATATTTAATTAATGCTTTATTCCTAGTGATACGATCAGATTAATGGATTGGATGGCATATAAACACTACGTTGCTTCCTACACAAAACAGATGGTGTGCATTCCACCTCAACCCTTGACCAGGTGTTGAAACTCATAAAAGTCATTTCAATTTATTTACTTCTAAATTATGCTAAAAGACGTCATTTACAAGCTAATTTACTTTCATTTTATTTCCATCTGCATGAATTTATTTATACCTGAAAATAGTTAAAATAACATTTACTTTTATTTATCCACAATTTACTCCATTTACCTCTGTTCACTTCCATCCAAACTATCCTTAAAACTTTTTGAGCCACAATAATTTTGGATTAAATTGATATTAATGCTTTCGATTCCTTTAATTCATTTATTGTTTGATTGTCATCTTTTATTATTATTTGTATTGTTCTAGTTGTAGTATAAGATAATCAGTTGCCCATTTGAGGATTTCTATATTGCCAGACATAGATTCAGTGTGTTCTTGGATGCATAGAAATTGCTCAAATTGTCCCTTTTTGGACAGTTCAGGGTTAGATAGATTGTAATGTCTTCATTTATTCCAATTTAAATGCATATGCCTGTTCTGGTTTCGTCTCTCCTTTTTCTCTCTAGATATATTTCATGTATTTATTTCCGTCGTCAAATGTCCACACTTTGTGTTGATGATTGACATGGGAATCAAATACAAGATTAATATATTCTGGAGAGATAAGGGGAGATGCCATTTTAATTTCGGCGTAGCATTTAAATTGAAAATGAAGCATTACAATCCATCTAACTTTGAATGGGTGACTGATTTAGACAGTTAAGTAATTATGCCCGTCTAGCGGTCTAGCCATCTAGGACCCTAGGTATAGCCGTATAGCCGTATAACATATCGAGAACTTTATTTTATAGATGGCTAGTCAAGACGAAAGCCCAAATACCCCTGGAATGGGTGCATCAGCCACATCTCCTCTAATAGTAGAGGGAGACATAGACACGTCAACCGCATGCAAAGGGAAGAAGAAGAGATCAGCAGTGTGGGATGATTTCGAAGATGTGACAGTTAACGGTGTACAGAAGATAAAGTGTAATAACTGCAAAGGGTTATTCAGCAAGATTCCAGGAGGATCTACGACACATCTAATTAGACATTTGAAGACGTGTCCTAAGAAAGCAAAACTCCCTCCTCCTGGCCAACAGACGCTGTCATTTACGAAGTCAGAAGGGGACGACTCCCAAGGCGTAGTGTCGACTCATAAGTTTGACAAGGAGAAGCTGAATGAGTGGTTTGCTAGATTAGTGATTTTGGAAGAAAAACCTTTCAGAATGATTGAAAGTAAAGGGTTTAGGGCTTTCTGTCAATTCCTTAACCCTCGGGCCGAGAATGTCTCCCGCGTCACAGTGCAGAGAGAAAGTATGAAGATGTACGCAAAGGAGAAGATGAAACTGAAAGAAGTTTTAGCTTCAGTGACCAGAATAGCTTTGACTTCTGATTTATGGACGGCGTCCAATCAAAGAAAAGGATACATTTCATTAACCGCTCACTATGTTGATAAGGATTGGAAACTATGCAAGAGAATTTTAAACTTCAAACACCTTCCTCCTCCACATACTGGTTTACTTATTTCAGATTGCATCTACAGTTGTCTAGAAGGTGATGTATTGAGAAGAAAATTTCAAAGAATAACTTTAGACAATGCTTGACAAATGACAAAGTGTCATTTCATGCTTACGTAACCAATTCAGGGCTACAGGAAATTTATTTTTTGAAGGAAAAATATTTCAGGTTAGATGTTGTGCCCATATTGTAAATTTGATTGTACAAGAAGGGCTGAAAGCAATCGATGACACTATAGAAAACATAAGAGAAAGTGTGAAATATATAAGGGGGTCGCCATCGAGACTGAGTGTATGGAATGACATCATCCAATGTTTGAATGTGCCATCTAAAAAAATGTTGAAGTTGGATGTCTGTACACGTTGGAACTCGACCTATGAAATGTTAGATGCGGCAATGGAATTACAACTTGCATTTCCTGAATATGCGGCGCGTGATAGAACGTATTCTTGGTTGCCGAGTACAGATGATTGGGCCAAAGCACAACAAGTTCACACATTTCTCAAAGTTTTCTACGATTGCACGAAGATTTTTTCTGGGAATCAGTATCCAACCGCGAATCTGTTTCTTCCGTCTCTTTGGAGGATTAAGGATGCTCTGCGAAAAAAATGTCGATCGGGTCCGTTTCATACGCCGGATGACATTAGTATGAAGACGAAGTTCGATAAATCTTGGGACGAATGTCATCTGTTGATGTCCTTAGCGGTTGTTCTTGATCCCGTTGTAATATGGGATTGGTTAGCTTTATTTTCATGAAGCTTTATACTACTGAAAGAGCGGCAAGAGAGACGTCTAAGGTTCGTGAAGCCCTTGAAGATCTGTATAAATCGTATGTTAATACTTTACCTGCAGCGGCAGCGGGTGTTGAAGAAAGTAGAGATGCGAATATTTCTGTACCTGGTAATCCGGATGTGCTAAATGAATACATATCATATTTGGCACAAGCACGAATGAGAGTTGATACTAAGGAATCAGAGTTAGAAATGTATCTCAAGGAGCCAATCGTAGTGCGAGCTGAATTTGATGTGTTGGAATGGTGGAAGATGAGGGTTAGTGAATCAAAATACCCTACATTATCTGTGATGGCACGGGACATATTATCAATACCAGTTTCAACAAGTGGCATCGAATCGCATTCAAAGACAGGGAGGGGGTTGTGAGCAAGTATCGAAGCTCACTTTCGCCAAACACAGTTGAAGCGTTGATTTGTACGCAAGATTGGTTGCGCCCGATATGGGGAGGAGATATGAATGATGATGATGAAGAAGAGGAGATTGAGATTCATGACGCGTCTCTACCTACAGATCAGTAATTATTTTCGGTTTTTCAATTTTTTTGGCTGAATGTTGAATGATCTGTAATATTATTTCACTGCAACTGCAAACACGAAAGTGTTGGTCCTTTTGGAATGTGGTTTGGAAGACTTTGAATCATTGATATTTATTTACATATGCCTTCATTTGCTTTTATTTTTGAATTTTGATACATTTATATTGTTTTCTTTTATTGCTATATCAAGTTCAATTTATTTATCAATATTCTGATTTTTTTATTAAAAATTGAATGTAGATATGTCGTCATCTGAGCCATCGTCAAACATTTGGGACTATGCTTCCCTAGTTGAATCACCGCCACGGTGCGGAAAAAAAAGATTAAGTGTGGTTTGTGTGGCGCAAAGTTTGTGCACAAGACTAATCGCTTTCGCCTACACTTGTCATGTCGAGGTGGTGATGCAAAACCATGCCCCAATGCCCCTAAGGATGTCCAAATTCTTTTTCGAGCCCTGTTAGATTCGAATAGAAAGCCTTCCACTCCATCCAAACCTTCGCTTCTGGATCTAGTACACAAATGACATCCACAAAAGATGCAGAGGAGGAAGCCAGATTAAAAGCTTTGGAGGAAGAACAATTCCAAATCGCCATAAAACGCAGCATGGAAGATGCTTCTAGACTTCAGCGATATTCGAGTCAAAGACAACATGATGTTGAAGCAGGGTCAAGTTACTCGTCGAGTACGACAAACAAGAAGAAGAAAAAGAGTAACAAATTGAAATTCCTAACTCGTCTCGGTGAATTTTATAGGGCATTGGGTACTACATACAATTCTTCACATAAAGCAAGTTTGAAAAATCTAGTTGAAAGTGTAGAAGAGCACGAAGGAAAAATCTCTTCGCCTTCTGACTCAGAGGAAGTGAATCAATTTGTATATGAAAAAATAGATAGCAGTTCCGATGGATCAGATGACAATAAAGGAACAGGAAGACACTCATCTTATAGAGGTTATTAGTTATAAATTGTCATTTTGAACAATGTAAAAATTAATTTCAATTTATAACTTGAACTTGGCTCAAAGCTCGAACTCGTTACTCGAAAACCCTACTCGAATTGGGCTCAAATTCAGACTCGGACTCAAACTCGCCTCGAAAACTGGCACTCGGTACTCAACTCGTGTGCTCGTACTCGGACTCGACTTGAAAACTCGCACTCGGTACTCAACTCGTGTGCTCGTACTCGAACTCGCCTCGAAAACTCGGACTCGACTCGACTCGTTTACTACTCGTACTCGACTCGTACTCGGGCGAGTAGAGTACGAGCAGGGGGTCATGCTACTCGGCCGAGTAGAGCACGAGTACGAGCAGCGGTCGGTCGTTAAGAGTCGAGTACGAGTAGGGCGATACTCGACTCGACTCGACTCGTGTACAGCTCTAGTTAAAACCCAACTTCTCTCTCTCTCTCTCTCTCTCTCTCTCTCTCTTCAAAAACTCCCAAATCCGTGAGTAAAAACATACAACATTCGTGCACTATGTGCCAATCCGTTGAGACATCTGATTAGTCCATAATGTAAGCTTGTTCTTGATAGGGAATGAGTTAAAAAATCAATTGGAACCACTACTCAGGTTGATTATAACTCTTCATTTGTTCAACTTTAGAAGTTGTGTCCAACATGAAAATTGCTTAGAATTATTAGGAGAATAACGTGGTTAAGCCACATACGAAACTTGCTATAAAAAGTAAATTTACTATTTATAGTAAGTTGCGAATTCTAGGAGATTTAGTTATAGTTTGCTTCTGATTTCTCTCCCATTGCTTGGTATCCCTATTTAAAGGGGTTGTGAACTCGTTTATTGCATTCATTAATTAATTTCGAATTTTATAGAATTTATTTTCTATTTTCTTGCTTTCTATCCTCGTGGATTCGAGAAGTCTCTGTGAGGAGTCCAGAGAAGCTCCATGGATTCGGAGTAGTTATCCTTGATCAGGAAGATGGTGAACGACCTCATATGAAACAGTAGCGATCGAACACTTTGTTGTTATAGAAGTTCTGTATCAGGATGATTTTCGTTCCTACAATTTATTTGAGTGGTAATAATTCTATGAACGGATTAGATGGCATATAAATATCATGGTCAACTCAAGAAAAGTTTCGACGGTGGATATGGTCCAACTAAGTCTTAGATATGCTTGATTTTTTAAATCCAATCAAGTGTTATCTTTCAAAACATATGAACCAAATGTATTTTCCAGGGTCATTTCTCAGGACCCCATATAGCACCAAGCATACAAATATCTCTCTGCCAGAAGTCACAAGGAAATTCGTGTGCTATGGGAGCACATGGATTGGGCACTACAAGGCCTATCCCTAACTAAGAACAGACTGGGCTTTGAGGGGCCACCGTGATGTATGGAGTTTATCCACGCAATCCATACATTTTACCATATCATCTTAGAGTACAAGCCAAAAAAAAAAAGAAGTAAATCCTAGGCTCAAGTGGACTACACCAAAGGATGCAATGGTGATAATGACACCCCAGTTGAAACTTTATTAGGGCTGTCTGTGATGGTTAGTTGCGATCTAACCTATTTATAAGGTCATATAGACTTGGATGAAGGGAAAGCACAAATATCAACTTGATCCAAAGTTTTTGTGGCATTCTAAAAGTTTTAATCCCTATTGTATAGTCCGCTTGAGCCTTAGAACTGCTTTATTTTTGGGCTTCTATCTTAAAATGATTTGGAAAAATGGATAGACTGTGTGGATAAAGCCATACATCGTGGTAGCCCTGTTAATGTCCCAGCGGCACAACATGGCCAATCTCGCAAAATGGATGGGTAATGAAGTGCATGCTACTCTCTAGCAGTGGTGGTGAAATTAATTATCGGGCACAAGTTTTGAATGGCCACTGTAAATTTCTTACAGTCTTTCTTTAGTTTTTGGAAAGTGGATTGCCTGCGGAGAAAAATATTTGATTTCAAGTTGAGTGTCTCACGTTACACCTCGATTCAACTTTATATAAGTCTTTTAACTCATTTCTTTTATTTTATTTTTTATTTTTGATTTTAAATAGTATATTTTTAACGTCCTATATTTTCATTACTTTGGATTTAAAAAATTCTCAATTTTTTTTTGCTAGAATTAACTTATTTTATCACTTAGTGACCTTTTATACTTGATGCTAGCCTATACACGGGTGTTACTAGTAAATAACTACACAAATTCAATTAATTAACTATAGGTAGCTAATGAATACGTCCAATCACTAAAATCTTGGGTCTAACCTTATGACCTATTCATATAGGATCTAGATCTAGTTGGCCTATCACTAACTAATCAAGACAACCATAACTAAATAAAGACTTACCTAAAGCCAAGTCAACTAGTGGTTGGATCTTGATTAATAAACCGACCTAGTTGGTATACAATTTTTTCGATCAGATCACCATTTTCACTTATTACGAGTGGTATGGCCTACATGAGTTTTAGATTTGCCCAAGTTTTAGGTTCCAATCTTATTTTGGTCTTGCAAAACAAATGGATAGAGCGAATTTTTCACGGACATCTCTATGGGCTCCACACAGCCTCGGGCAGGGAGGATCACAGGCAAACAACTCTGGTTGTTGTTGTTGTACCAGCATGAGAAAGGATTTCATACGCTGAAAAACTAATAAAGAGTGATAATTGATATTCATGCACCCGAAATTGTAAAACTGGAGTATAAGTAACTAAGATCAACAATATTTAAATGTAATGGATCATAACCTATAATAAATGAAGTTATTTAGTGGCTGCTTGGTGGATATTTGATGGAGAGTTGAAATGAAAGCCATTTAATGGTCTGAAATCCAAGGATAATATCCATTAATCAAAGGTTATGATCATTCAATCAACCGAAATTTTGAGGATAAATTATCTACAGTGAGTCTTGTGTTTTGGATGGTTTAACTTGAGTTAATGCATGCCACGTATACACATTCGAGCTGCCTTAGTATGGAAGGTCGCAACGTAGCAAGGCTTAAAATAAGTATTTTGCCGGACTACCATGCCGACTCATTTGCTCTCGATCGAGTTGCAACTCACCAAAGCCAAGAGTGAATTGGCTCGTCTCGCCCCAGTCGGGGGCGACTCAGCTAAATTGGGTCAAGCTGAGTCCAAATCAACTCAGACGAGTCGCATTTAACTCATCTGATTCATTTATTCACGGGCTAGAGTGCAAGTCAGTTCGAGAATTCATGGGGGTCCTTACTCTTGCTCCAGTGGTAGACTCTCGGGAGTTTCAAAACCTGGTCAAGGATTCAAGTACCCATAGGTGGTGAAATTCCACTACGGCGTGAGTATGTGGGGGTGTGTGTGCGTGTGTAAAAAAAAATATAATTAAAAATAAAATTTTAAAAAAAAGGTCAAGACTTCACGGGTGTTTAAACGATTGGTCCTGGTTAGTAATTGAGTTGGGTAGGAGTTAAGCTCATTGTTCTTAATATCTAGTCAGGTCGGGTTAGGGCTGTCAATGGGCTTGGCCTGAGGCTGGCGTTGTCCCGGATTTTGAACTGCTTGGGCTTGCCAAGTCTATATGCCCAACCCATTGACAGCCCTAGGTTAGGCTTGGTCTACTACAAGCAACCTAGGCTAAAGTCATTAATCATGGCCCTCATGAGTCTTAAGCTCACTGAACGAGGCCCACTATGTTTAATGTCCTAGAAATGGATCTGGGTGGGACATGGATTGCTTGGAAAGCCTTTGGCGAGAACCACTGTGAATGAAGCTAGGTCACACTCACTGTGATGTTCGTGTGAAATCTTCTGTCCATCTGTTTTATCATATCATGTTAGGACATGGGCTGAAAAATGAGGTAGATTCAAAACTTAAGTAGGCCATCTTTTTTGTCAGATCATGTTAGGACATGGGCGGAAAATGAGGTAGATCCAAAACTCAAGTGAGCCGCATAACAAGGAAAAAGTGAGGACTGAACGTCCACCGTTGAAACATTCACAAGTGCCACGGAAGTCTTAGATTAGGCTAAAATTTCAGTGCTTTCAGTTCATCCACCTAATAATGACGTTATCAACTGAATGGATGGCATATGAAATTCAAAATGGACACTAGGGGGTTTCAACGGTAGGCATTTCCACAGTACTTTTTCCTGTCATGCATCCTAACAAGATCCAGTGGAATGGATAGTGGGGTGGATTTATTGTTGGGATTTGTGTTGCGGAATCATACAAATCTAGATTTAGGATAGCAATCCAATGGCACCAAGCACACACAAGAGAACACAAAGATTTAACGTGGAAAACCCTTGCGGGAAAAAACCACCGCACAAAGCGATATATCTCCACTATAAAAATAGAAATAAAAAAGAGAGATGACTTACCCGATTCGAACAACTTTGAATCTCACCCTTGCTACACCCTTTAGAAACCCTAAAACCCTTTTAAGAACCCTTGAAACTCCTTTAAAAAGCCTTAGAATACTTTAGAATAGCCATAGAGACCCCTATTTATAGTTTAAAAAACTTCTCTTTTGCACCCTTATGAAACTGCCTCAAATTTACATAGTCCGCACCAAATTCACACAAGAATCTGCGTAACCTCGATTAGTTGAGTCGAGGCCTCGACTGGTTGAGCCATCCCCTCGACCGGTCGAGTGCCTCAAACACCCAAATACGTAGCACGTTGGACTTTGAATCGAGTGGTGCTCGACAGGTCGAGTGGACCCTCGACCAATCGAGTCAGCCTCTTGACCAGTCGAGCAACCCCAAACATTGAAGACTTTTAAAAGTCTAACAACAATCTCCACCAAGTCTTAAATCTTCAATTGTGTATCTTACTGTCTTCTTCTCTTATCTCTGCATCATAGCTTCTATTGCACACTCCGTCTTTCTTTTATGCCATCGCCAAGCCCAGAGAAGTTACACAGAACTTGAACTTCTCTGCAGGAACGATCTAGGTGAGCATGTATGCCGGATTAAAATCCATGTGCTCAACCACCTTTGCTTCTATCTTCTTAAAAGGAAAGACGTAGTCTTCTTACCATCTCACCGTTACCCAATATTGCTTGTCGGGGTACTTGCTCACAACACTGATAGCCCGTGAAGTAACTAGTCTAATCTAGACCATGTCATACAGTGTCAACCACATTCGAATAAGACTCATGAGATATCCTGCTTTTCCTCATCTGTTTTGGGACATGTCCTGAGAAAAACTTGAGGAGAGACGCGTAGGGAACGCTCTCTGTCTTTACATGGTCCATCACCTCCTTGATCAATACCTACCCAAGGTATTCTGCTTGAGATAACTAAAGCCTACTCCTCTTTCAATCTTAATGCCAAGAACCATCTTTGCAGCCCCCCTGATCCTTCATCCTGATTTCAAACATGTCATAATTGACGATTTACATATCATTAATTCTTGACTCACCATGAAGGAATCAAACCATTGCTTATGCGACAGGTCAAACCACAACCTCCTGTAAAGTCTTTTCTCAGTCCCTTTAACTTTGAACCGCTCTGATTGCTTCATGTAGATCCGCTTTTCACTTTCCCTTGTAGAAGTGCAGACTCCACATCCATCCTTCCAGCTCAAGATCACATTGGCCAACCAGCGTCAATCACGGATCTAATAGACACCTGCTATACTATCGACGTGAATATCTCTGAGAAGCCGATCCCTTCTCTCTAAGCATAACCCTTCACTACCAACCTCGCCCCGCATCTATGTTGTTCCTCCTGAAGATCCACTTACATCCAACCGCTCTCGGCCCACTGGAAGCTCCACTCACTCCTAAATGTCAGTTTGGTACAACGAATCCATCACATTGCCAATAGTCACCTTTAACTTCTCAGCACCAGGCTCACCTAGAGCCATCTAAATAGAAGATGAATCTCCTGCGATATTGGAGTCGTCCATGTATCTCGCCGATATCCTGCGATTATGCCGTGTGATTTTTCTCACATGTGGCTGCTCCAGCTGCTTTGTATCCCTGTTCCTACGTCTCAACCTTCCTACCCTGCTCGCTCATGTGGCCATGCCCAACATGTCACACACGTGCAGAGGTGGAATCTGCTACATCCACTGCAGCTCCACCTTTTAAAGTGTTACCGATCAACCTTTACAAGTTACCGATGAAAGTGCACCTGCTAGTGCCCTAGTTTGTCAAGTTACGTGTATGGTGAGTCAGACTGGCTGCAAAACTCGATAGGAAGATTATTTCAAGCATCTGCCTCAACCGGATGTGTGAAAGCTCGTAATAGGTAAACCATAGCATCACATCCCATGTCCCAAAACACCAGGTGATTTAAACCCTTAAAAAAAGATAGATATCTTAGGGTTTTTATGGTGAGAAAACTTTTTCAAAATAGAAAAATCTCTAGGTTTTTCTCGCCTGGTCAATTTTATCGAAGCACCCTTGATATGATCAACATGTTCTGTCGATGTCCTCGATACCTTAACGATATTATCGAAAAGAGGACCAAAAGTGTCCAGCAACTAAATATTCATCTGGATGGATTTATCGATGTATCGATACACCTATCGATATCATCAATAAAAGCACTAAACATGTCCAGTAACGTCATAACATATTTGGACGAATTATCGATGTATCGATACGCATATCAATACCGTCGATATTCAAATCTCGAGACCATCGGGAGTGGCTCGATAAGATAGACAAGCAGATTCCCGGCGCCCCTGTTTTTTAACGAAAATCTCAAAATTCATCGATATATCGATGACCGTCCGATATGATCTGAAGTCAAATATTGATAAGATCGGAGGTCCATCAATGATATCGATGGTGGGCATGCATTTCTTACAGCAGCTATTTCATGATGTTTTTAAAACTATGATCGGGGGCCCTTCAATTTAATCGATATTTAAATATCGATGATATCGACACCGGATCGATTGCATCGAACTAAGCCATAATCTGTCCAGCAAGTTCAAAGATAAATCTGCTGGAATTATCGATGCCTC
Organism: Magnolia changhungtana; assembly: GCA_030180095.1. Classification (NCBI taxonomy): domain Eukaryota; kingdom Viridiplantae; phylum Streptophyta; class Magnoliopsida; order Magnoliales; family Magnoliaceae; genus Magnolia; species Magnolia changhungtana. The sequence goes on along the minus strand of JASAUF010000083.1, from coordinate 401,407 downwards.
GACTCTGATCTCGATATCATCGACATTCAAATTCTGATGACCTCGATGGTTCCCCCGATCATTCATGAAAACCTGAAATATTCTCAAAGTCAAGTCTCTCTCATTTTTCATGTGTCGAGGGATTGACCCAGTCATCGATGGAATCGGAGTTTGAAATCCGATGACATTGACAATTGTTTCGATTTATCGACCTATTAGCAAGGAGTTTCAAAAGTGTATGACATCGAGTCCGAGTCATCGAGCAGACCATCGATGCTATCGAGAGTATACGCTCGATGATATCGAACCTACTCGATGATATTGAACTCTGTCATTAATGTAACCATTTTATATTCATTGGAACTTCTTGCCTATATATAGAGGACTTGTTCTTTGTTGCTGTAAGAGAGAAAAGAGAGAGCTTTTGTGTGTTTTAACGTACATCTTATATCTAAAGCCTTTCTCTCTAGGGAGTTCATCCTCTAATCCACCCTTACCATTGATATTAAATAGAGTGGATTGGGGAATGAACTTCCGCATTCAAGGATCCTCCAGCTACTACCTTAATGGAAAATCATTATGCTGGGATGCCTTAAATGCATAAGAGAGGAACCACTCTATCTTCCTTATAAGAAAATCTTTAGAGAGTAGGATTTCATCTCACCCTTGACCCAACCCGAAGCTAAGCATTGGTATATCATCTTGTGTTGCAGATCAAAGGAGCTGAAGAGTCTTCGTCAACAAAAGGAGAAGATCTTCAGTGTTGTGCTTAACGGGACTCATCAACTTATCTGTAAGTATCCAGAGTCCAGAGGACACTTGTGATCATTCCTTCCTAGGTCTTGGTCCTAAGTGGTTCTCACCCTTTGAAGTCCTCAAGGAGGCCTCCGGCGGGAGTGTACGTAGTGGGTGCACAGGGTAGACCATTGCTCTTGTGTAGGGCATAAACTGTTAGGTCCTTGTGTAGGTCCTTGTGTAGGTCCTTGTCCTATGTGGTCTAAAATCTAGGTGCACAGGGTGGACCCTTGCTCTTGTGTAGGGCATAAACTGTTAGGTCCTTGTGTAGGTCCTTGACCTGTGTGGTCTAAAATCCTGGTGCGTTGTGTGGACCCTTGCTTTATGGAGAGCATAAACATCTGGTTAGGAGTGAACCAGCAAAACTCTGGGTTTGAGGTGAACCACGTAAAACCTCTGTAAAGGTTGAAGGTGAACCTGATTTAAAACCTTAGGTTTGAGGTGAACCCTAGAAAACCTCCTAGTGAAATCTGTTACACTTAAGGGTTGAGTGCTATAGCTGGGAGTGGAGTAGATAAGTAGTCGAATCACTATAAAAATGACTGTGTTTGAGATGATTATTGTCTTTCATTTATGTGATTTCCTTACATGCTTTTATATCTGATTATCTGAGATCACACCTTATACACACACACACAATCATATCCTTCACAATCTTGTCTGCAACTTGTTTATCTTACAAGTAGGTTGTGATTGGATCCTCTACAAGGCTTGGATGCCATTAGAGTTACATTTGAGTAATCCTAAGAATTGCACACATGATAGGATTAGAGTGATAGGATTTTAAATAAATTGTAAACACTTTAAAAAGTCCTATTCACCCCCCTTCTAGGACATATTGACATATTCCTACTTCAACTCAAGCGATCTTCACAGCTATTTCAATTGGTATCAGAGCGGGTCTCTCTTTAAGGGCTTCACCGCCTAGAGAGTGATCTTGACTGAAGTTGGAATCATGTTAAATATCCAAGAGGGTGTAACCAACCAGAATAGTTGTCTAGTAATCCATACAGCCCTAAAAGTCGGCAATAGTTTAAAGTGGTATTTAGACAGTGGATGCTCCAGACACATGACTGGTGACCAAACACACTTTTGTGAGTACTCAAACTTTGATGGGGGATCTGTTACATTTGGTGATGGAAGTTCAGCTAATATAGTTGGACAAGGAACTATAGCAGTACCAGGCCTTCCAAAGATCAAACATGTACTCTGTGTAGAAGGCTTGAAACATAATCTCCTGAGTATTTCCCATATCTATGACAAAGAACATCTTGTCACTTTCTCAAAGGAAGTATGTAGACTTTTGGATCATACAGGAAAATCTCTCATAAAAGGTTTACGTACTAGCGATAATTGTTATGTCATTGAAAGTACGAGTGAGAAGGGACTATTCACAAAGTGTAACATGGCTGTGAAAGATGAATCCAAACTATGACACCAAAGGTTGGGACATGTCCACTACCGAAATTTAGCAAAACTCAGTTCTAAGAATTTGGTTAGGGGACTTTCCAAGATTAGAAAAGAAAAAGTTGTCTGTGGAGAATGTCTAAAAGGGAAACAGATAAAGGTTGGACACAAGAAGACAACCTCCATTGCAACAACAAAGTCTTTGGATCTGCTACATATGGATCTAGTTGGACCAACTAAAGTGGAAAGCCATAGTAAGAAAAGATACTTCCTAGCGATAGTAGATGACTACACCAGATTTACTTGGGTTGCATTTCTTCGAGAAAAATTAGATGCATTTGAGGAATTTGTGATCCTGGCAAAGCGACTCCAAAATGAAAAAGGATACGGGATCAATCATATCAGAAGTGATCATGGTGGGGAATTTGAAAATGAAAATTTTGAAAAAATACTGCAATGAGAAAGGAATTCGTCATGAATTCTCTACTCCAAAAACTCCACAGCAAAATGGAGTCGTTGAAAGGAAAAATCGTGTATTACAGGAGATGGGGTCAGTTATGTTAAATGGAAAGGATATGGTGAAAAGTTTTTGGGCTGAAGCTGTCAATACTGCTTGTTACATTATAAACAGAGTATATCTTAGAGCAGGTCTGAACAAAACTCCATACGAACTATGGTATGGGAAAATACCTAGTGTGAAGTATTTTCGAGTCTTTGGTAGCAAATGTTATATCTTAAGAGATAGAGATCACCTAGGGAAATTTGAGTCTAAAAGTGATGAAGGAATCTTCTTGGGATATGCCATGAATAGTCATGCGTACAGAGTATACAATATAAGAACTCTCACTATTCAAGAATCAGTCAATGTGGTTATCGATGATCAACTTCATGAAGAAGACGCACCTGTGAATGAATTAGAAGATGATGTAAATTCATGCATATTGGAAAAACCTGAAAGAAAACTTTATCACCCAGTGATCCTCAACCATCATCTGACATTCCCATTATATAAGATCATCCTCGAGAATAAATTATTAGAGACCTTAATGTTGGTGTAAAAACTCGATGACAGATAGAAAATATCTATAGTCATTTTTGCTTTACCTCAAAGATTGAGCCCAAGAACATTATTGAAGCTCTTTAAGACGAACACTGGATAAATGCTATGCAAGAAGAACTTCAATAATTTCAAAGAAATGAGGTATGAAAATTGGTTCCCAGACCACTTGATACAAATGTCATTGGAACCAAATGGGTCTTCAAGAATAAATCTGATGAATCAAGAAATGTGATTAGAAATAAAGTAAGGCTTGTAGCTCAAGGATACTCACAGATAGAAGGCATTGATTTTGATGAAACTTTTTCTCCTATATCACGCCTTGAGGCTATCAGAATTCTTTTGTCCATTGCATGTGCAATAAAATTTAAACTATTTCAAATGGATGTTAAGAGTGCCTTTTTGAATGGGGATCTGGCTGAAGAAGTCTATGTGGAATAACCCAATGGGATTTTTAGATTCTAAGTGTCCTCAATACGTATATCGTCTAAATAAAGCCCTCTATGGTCTTAACAGGCACCACGAACTTGGTATGAACGATTGACAAAATTTCTTTTGTACTATAAATTCTGCAGAGGGAGTGTTTGATAAAACCCTGTTTACCCAAAGAACAAAAGACTCACTGCTCATAGCACAAATTTATGTGGATGATATAGTCTTTGGTTCAACATGTGAAGATATCACATATAAGTTTGCCGATCTCATGAAATCTGAATTCGAAATGAGTATGGTTGGTGAACTAAAATTCTTTCTAAGTTTGCAGGTCAAACAACTACATGATGAAATCTTTATCTGTCAAACCAAGTATGCGAACGATCTGGTAAAAAGGTTTGGTCTTGAATTTGGTCGTTCTTATCACACTCCCATGAGCACCACACTCAAACTCTCCAAGGATACAAATGGCAAGAGTGTGGATCAACATCTCTACTGGAGTATGATAGGTAGTCTACTATATCTCACAGCTAGTCGTCCTGACATATCCTTCAGTGTTGGGGTATGTGCTCGATATCAAGCAGATCCTAAGGAATCTCATTTAACGGCTGTTAAGAGGATCATCAAATATATAGCAGGAACTTCCTCCTATGGACTATGGTATCCATTTGAAACATCTACCATCATCGCCGGATACTCTGATGCCGACTGGGTAGGAAATTTGGACGATCGAAAATCAACAAGTGGAGGATGCTTCTATGTTGGAAACTGTCTGGTCTCCTGGCAGAGTGTAACACCCCGAAAAATCAGGGGTCGTGCATACGCTCGACTCCCAAGTCTCCGAGTGTCACTTATCATTAATTTTATGGTTTTATGACTTATCAAGTTTAAATGCGCAGCATGGAATTAATTGAAACATAAGGCACATCCACAACTAGTCTACTGAACTGAAAGAAAACAATATATACAGGTTCAAAAGAATATAAAAGGGCCGCACAAGGCAAAGCCCAACTAAATCGCAAAGAAAATCATATGCCCATAAGAATGGTACGCTGAGCCCATGACTCAACACTCTAGAATCTAGTCTCCTAGGCCGATGGAGAACCGCCCATCAACTGGAAGTAGGACAGCTCGTCGTCCTCCTCGAGAGTAGCATCATCATGGTCCACCTGCTCTGCATCCCCTGCATCTTTGAGAGAGTCTGGTTGGTGTTTTAAAATACCGTTCTAGAGTGGGAGTGAGTGATCAACTCAGTGTGAACTATTAGTCTCAAGTTATCACAAATATCAATTATATTACGGATTTAATGAAAAGCAATCATTCACAGTCACTAACTAATCTTATTAATGTGCATGCATGATGGATGAAATGATGCATGCCCTCGCCATGACACTCCCTCGAGCTACTCCGTCTAACGATCGCGTATGTCAACACTCCCTCAGAGCGACCTCGACTGCCGAGTCACCAACCTAGCTAGTGCAATGCAATGATAATGTTAACCGGGTTCTTAGTTAAGTCCATTCATCCAGCAGGTTTGAGAATCTGGTACACCCCACGTATCAATGCCCTAAACTGGTTGCGAGGCCAAGGCCCCATCAACGCGTGAGGCCGAGACCCCGCGGTCTGTGATCCCGTCAGGTTCCTCATCCCCGACTTCAAGCACATGAGGAGTGCTGAGAGAAAGGGATCGCTCGCGGTCACTACGGGGAGGCACGGTACCCCAGCATAGGCCGACAGCTCAGACACAGTGTCCCATTCCACCATGCCCGGCTCACGAGACTATGGATCAATTGCAATCTAGGTATCAGTGGGCTACAATGGTTGTAAGGTATTCCAGGTTTCATACATAGGTGAACAAACAGGGTTAACAAACAAGGTTGGTCAGATAGTAGGCTAGACCGCACGGTCAGGCGAGAGTGAGACGAGTGGCCTCGGGCACCAGGGTCCCATGTAGTCGAACTACAGCCACCCGAACACACCCGACCAAACTCACGGTTTTAGCCCGAGCATAGTCCTACCGATGGAACTGCCGTCTCTCCTCATGTTTCTAACCAACACAAGGGTTCAAAGTTGATTCATAGCATGCCAACCATCAAGATTTTCAACTAGCATAAAAATGGCATGTTCACATACATTACAGCCTACGAGTCAAATATTCCTCGCAAGCATACTACGTTATTAGGAGCAAGGTGCATGTGAGTTTGTAGGTTGGTGAGGAAGTTAAGCGCTTCCAACATTTCAAGGAATCAATGCACATGGAACAAACATCAAACACATCATAGGCAACAACATATGAGAAAATTACACAATACCTGAGCATATAGTCATTCACAATATCTCAAACAAGTGAGGCACCAATAACATCATAAGAAAGGGTAAGCAACATACAATTCCATACATCTCAACAAGCACCCAAATCCTAAGGTCTCTCTAGATTCTACATAAGCTTCACCCAAGCAAACAAAATCATTAAACTCATGATATAATTGGTGCTAGGCCACCTAAGATTAATAGTCCGCACCTTCGAGTCGTTGGAGATTCAAAAAAATGACCTAGGAGTGTGGATTTCGGGGTCGATCGGCCGGAATCTCTAAAATACCCATTTGCATGTTAGCACTCCATGTAATCTACCCTCCACATGAGGTGTTTCAAGAAAAATGGGTGATGGATCTTACCTAAATGATCGATGGAGCAATTACTGTGGTTGTGGTGAAAGGATTTCTCTTGGAGAAGGGCTAGGGAGATGCAAGACCGGCTTCCTTGAGCCCCACCTCGATTCTAGGGTCCACCATAGCTCTCCTTGGTCATTGGATAATGTGGTGGCTATGAGGGAGAGATTTGTTGTTGGGAGATGGAGAAGTTATGAGGAAGAGAGATGGGTTGTAGGGGAATTGAGGATTTATGAGGGAGAGAGGTTTGGTGGTGGGAGATTTGGGGAAGTTATGAGGGAGAGGAGGAAGGGATTATTGTTGGAGAATGGAATTATGAAAGAGAGCTAGGGTTTATTCCCTAGAGTTGGCTCCCTTGGCCTTATGTTTCCAAGTTTTCCCAAAATAGCCCTATAGGACTCTATTTGATGTTGAGGCGGCCATATCACCCCTCCGGCCACCAAATTTGGTGTGTAGGTGCCTCATGGCCCGATGAAGGGCCATACAAATTTTAAGATCAAACGAATTAACGGAGATGGGGTTTCGAGCATAGGGTTTCTTTCTTTAAATGGCCCGACAGGGCCATTTCTGATTGATGGGGCATTTCTGGGGGCCCTATGGCCATGAAACTTATAGGACAGATGTTCCACGGCCCAATGAAGGGCCATGTAAAAATTAGAGGTGATCAGATATGAGGTTTGGCCGTACGGCCCTGATTTGTAATCAACGATCACCGTGCCACGATCGGGCCCCAGATTTGGTGGACGGGTGTAGAAAAATATATCAAACCTTGACCGTAAATTTGGAAGAAATCCGACGGCTGGAACGCCTGGTATCCCGGTTTTATTTGTAAGTGCCAGATTTCAATCTGGCATTGGTGGGGCGCATTGGGCAAGCGCCAGATGGTACTTTTGGGGGTTCACTGGGTCCGTAGTCCGCGATGGACTACAAGCCCAGTGAGATCTACGATTTCCTAAATTTTTAGATTTTTCTGACCTTCCTCGGTCGCTGGGCGGCCCATACGGGCTGTCACTAAGTGTAATTGGGCTACCTAGCTTGACGGCCCGCATATGGTCTGATCGTGACCAAACAGGACCACTCGTGTATAAGCTAACATTGAGTGTCAATGATCAGTAAGTGAAAATATAAGTTAATTACATAAAAAAAATAATTTAAGGATTTTTGGAAATCCAAAACAGTAAAAATCCGGGATGTTACACAGAGCAAGAAACAAAATTCAATATCATTATCCACTGTTGAAGCTGAATACATTGCTGCTGGATGTTGCTGTGCACAACTCCTTTGGATGAAGCAGATGTTGTTGGACTATGGGATTGAACAACCCACGATGAGTCTTTTCTGTGATAACACAAGCGCAATCAATATTTCAAAGAATCCTGTTCAACATTCTCGGACTAAGCACATTGATATCCGTCATCATTTTATTCGAGAACTTGTTGAAAACAAGATTATTACATTGGATTATGTTTCCACAGAAAAGCAACTCGCAGATATTCTCGCCAAACCTCTTGATACAAACAGGTTTAGTGATCTTCAGAAATCCATTGGTGTCTGCACTCACTGAGAACATATCCCAGTGAATGTGTGCTACAAAGGTGACATTCTCGATGATATCCGTATAATGTCAAAACTTACATGAGCATGGTGAATTTTAGGATAACTGCTGTCTGGGGCAGTTTTGGTTCTTTTATAGTTGAAATGAAATTCACATCTTTACTGCCATACTTATGTTTTGAATATTTTGATTATGGCTGCATATAATTCTTATCTTTAATGCCATAATTCTGTTTTCGATTCCCCTGGTTTATTAAGTTATGGAATACATATGGTGTCATTGCATAAACATTTTATCTGCTATACATTCATAAAATCTGAATTTGATGCCTTGCTTAAAAATTGGATGAAACTGTTATGCATCAATTGTTTTGCTTCTACCTGTTGGTTCTCCCATAAAATTCATTCTTCAGTCAATATCACTTACTGTACCTTTGCCAATGACTGACAAAAAGGGGGAGAACAGTTTAAAACACCCCGAGCGAAAAATTGTGTATCTATCTATGTTTATGCAGGTGTTAGGGGGATCAACTACAAGAAAGGGGGAGTTTTGAAGAAAGGGGGAGCGGATACTTCTAGAATGTGTACATGGGTTAGAAAAAATTGTAAATTTGTGTAAATGCATGTACACACAATTTAGGGTGTATCTAGAAGTGTTTTAGGGTATTTTGGGTATTTTGTCACGTAATTGACAAAGGGGGAGATTGAAAGTGCACCTGCTAGTGCCCTGGTTTGTCAAGTTACGTGTATGGTGAGTCAGACTGGCTGCAGAACTCGATAGGAAGATTATTTCAAGCGTCTGCCTCAACTGGATGTGTGGAAGCTCGTAATAGGTAAACCATAGCCTCACATCCAATGTCCCAAAACACCAGGTGATTTAAACCCTTAAAAATAAGATAGACATCTTAGGGTTTTTATGGTGAGAAAACTTTTTCAAAATAAGAAAATCTCTAAGTTTTTCTTGCCTTGTCGATTTTATCGAAGCACCCTCGATATGATCGACCTGTTCTATCGATGTCCTCGATACCTTAACGATATTATCGAAAAGAGGACCAAAAGTGTCCAGCAACTAAATATTCATCTGGACGGATTAATCGATGTATCGATACACCTATCGATATCATCGATAAAAGCACTAAACATGTCCAGTAACTTCATAACATATCTGGACGAATTATCGATGTATCGATACGCATATCGATACCATCGATATTCAAATCTCGTGACCATCGGGAGTAGCTCGATAAGATCGACAGGTAGATTCCCGGCACCCCTGTTTTTTAATGAAAATCTCAAAATTCATCGATATATAGATTACCGTCCGATATGATTTGAAGTCAAATATTGAGGTCCATCAATGATATCGATGGTGGGCGCGCATTTCTTACAGCAGATATTTCAGGATATTTTTAAAACTATGATCGGGGGCCCTTCAATTTAATTGATATTCAAATATTGATGATATCGACACCGGATCGATTGCATCGAACTAAGCCATAATCTGTCCAGCAAATTCAAAGATAAATCTGCTGGAATTATCGATGCCTCGACTCTGATCTCGATATCATCGACATTTAAATTTTGATGAACTCGACGATTCCCCCGATCATTCATGAAATCCTGAAATATTCTCAAAGTCAAGTCTCTCTCATTTTTCATGTGTCGAGGGATCGAACCAGTCATCGATGGAATCGGAGTTTGAAATCCGATGACATCAACAACTGTTTTGATTCATCGACCTATTGGCAAGGAGTTTCAAAAGCGTATGACATCGAGTCCGAGTCATCGAGTAGACCATCGATGCTATCGAGAGTATATGCTTGATGATATTGAACCTGCTCGATGATATCGAACTCTGTCATAAATGTGACCGTTTTATATCCGTTGGAACTTCTTGCCTATATATAGAGGACTTGTTCTTTGTTGCTGTAAGAGAGAAAAGAGAGAGCTTTTGTGTGTTTTAACGTACATCTTATATCTAAATCCTTTCTCTCTAGGGAGTTCATCCTTCAATCCACCCTTACCATTGATATTAAATAGAGTGGATTGGGGAATGAACTTCCGCATTCAAGGATCCTCCAGCTACTACCTTAATGAAAAATCATTATGCTGGGATGCCTTGAATGCATAAGAGAAGAACCACTCTATCTTCCTTATAGGAAAATCTTTAGTGAGTAGGATTTCATCTCACCCTTGACCCAACCTGAAGCCAAGCATTGGTATATCATCTTGTGTTGCGGATCAAGGGAGCTGAAGACTCTTCGTCAACAAGGAGGAGAAGATCTTCGGCGTTGTACTTAACAGGACTCATCAACTTATCTGTAAGTATCCAGAGTCCAGAGGACACTTGTGATCATTCCTTCTTAGGTCTTGGTCCTAAGTGGTTCTCACCCTTTGAAGTCCTCAAGGAGGCCTCCGGCGGGAGTGTACGTAGTGGGTGCACAAGGTGGACCCTTGCTCTTGTGTAGGGCATAAACTGTTAGGTCCTTTTGTAGGTCCTTGACCTGTGTGGTCTAAAATTCGAGTGCACAGGGTGGACCCCTTGCTTTTATGTAAGGCATAAACTGTTAGGTCCTTGTGTAGGTCCTTGACCTGTGTGGTCTAAAATCCTGGTGCGTTGTGTGGACCATTGATTTATGGAGAGCATAAACATCTGGTTAGAGTGAACCAGCAAAACTCTGGGTTTGAGGTGAACTACGTAAAACCTCTGTAAAGGTTGAATGTGAACCTGATTTAAAATCTTAGGTTTGAGGTGAACCCTGGGAAACCTCCTAGTAAAATTCGGTACACTCAAGGGTCGAGTGCGACAGCTGGGAGTGGAGTAGACAAGTAGTTGAACCATTATAAAAATGACTGTGTTTGAGATGATTATTGTCTTTCATTTATGTGATTTCCTTACATTCCTTTATATCTGATTATCTAAGATCACACCTTATACACACACAGAGTCATATCCTTCACAATCTTGTCCGCAACTTATTTATCTTACAAGTAAGTTGTGATTGGATCCTCTACAAGGCTTGGATGCCAGTAGAGTTACATTTGAGTAATCCTGAGAATTGTATACATGATAGGATTAGAGTGATAAGATTTTGAATAAACTATAAACACTTTAAAAAGTCCTATTCACCCCCCCTCTAAGGCATATTGACATATTCCTACTTCAACTCAAGCGGTCTTCACCGCTATTTCAACCAAGTCGTTGTGCTTTCATGATTACCCATGCCCCCTTAGATACCTTAAGAGCACCATCAATACTTATGTACTTGCATCCTTTTGCCTCAAGTACACCAAGAGAAATCAGATTCTGCTTCAAATCAGGAACGTTCCTGACATCAATCAAGGTACGCTCCACCCCATCAAACATCTTGATGCGCATTGAACCAACAACCACAACTTTATAGGTAATGCCATTGCCCATAAATATATGTCCACCATCGCACTCCCTGTAGCTGGTAAACCAACTCTGATGAAGAGTCATTTGAAAAGATGCTCCTGTGTCTAACATCCACTCGCTCTTATGATCATCGTATGGCCGTTTAATTATAGACACTGACAAAACATTACCATCACATCCACTCAATCCATCTCACGTGACAGCATTGGCCTCCCTATATGAAGCCTCAGAATCTTCTCTCTTCGATTTAGAATTTTCACAATCCTTCTTCATATGTCCTTCCTTCCCATAGTTCCAGCACTTTACCTTTCCTTTGCCCTTGCCCTTGGATTTGGATCTAGAACCTAAAGAACATGTACCTTGTTCAGAATTCCTACCCCTTGTAAGCAGTGCCTCAAAAGATATCCCCATGTCGACGTTAATCTTTCTCATAGCCTTCCCTTGAAGGGCCGAGATAACGGTGTCGACACTCAGGGTTTTATTCGTTGAGCACATTGTGTCCTTGAATGACTCATAAGATGTCGGAAGAGAATTCAACAACATACATGCTTATTCTTCATCTTTCATCACTTCCTCCATATCCAGCAATTTGCAAACTAATTTATTAAAGTTGCTGATATGAGCATCCAAATCTCCACCTTATGCCATCTTAAAGTTATACCACTGCCACTTCAAGTGTAGGCGATTTTCAGAGAATTTTTTCGCATAGACATCCTTTAACTTTGCCCATAACTTAGCCGTAGTTTTCTCCCTCATAACATTGTAGAGAACCTCATCCGTGAGACATAAACGGATCGATGATAAAGCTTTCTTATTAAGAATTTCTAATCATCATCAGTCATAGTAGACTTTCGCTCCTCAAGAGCACCATCTTCGCCTTGCTTGATTAAGGAACTCATCATCTTGATCTTCCATAACTCAAAATTATTTTTCCTTGAGTACTTCTTAATCTCGTACCTAGCACTTGCCATTATTACTAACCCCCTAGATTTAGATCTGTACCCCAACGATTGCTCTAATACCACTTGTTGGAATTTATACTGCGGAATCACACAAATCTAGATCTAGGATAGAAATCCAATGGCACCAAGCGCACAAGAGAACACAAAGATTTAACGTGAAAATTTCTTGTGGGAAAAAACCACGGCACAAAGCGATAGATCTCCACTATGAAAATAGAAATTATGAAGAGAGAGGATTTACCCGATTCGAACAACCTTGAATCTCACCATTTACAAACCCTAAAACCCTTTTAGGAACCCTTGGAACTCCTTTAAAAAGCCTTAGAATACTTTAGAATAGCCCTAGGGACCCATATTTATAGTTTAGGAAACTTTCATTTCGTACCCTTACGAAACCGCCTCAAATTTACGCAGTCCTTGCCAAATCCACGCAAGAATCTGTGTAACCTTGACTAGTTGAGCTGATGCCTCAACTGGTCGAGGGACCCCCTCAACTGATCGATCCATCCCCTCGACCGGTTGAGTGCCCTGAACACCCAAATAAGTAGCACGCTGGACTTTGAGTCGAATGGTGCTCGACCGGTCGAGTGGACCCTCGACCAGTCGAGCCAACCTCTTGACCGGTCGAGCAACCCCAAACATTGAAGACTTTTAAAAGTCTGACAATATTTATTACGAACATCATGGTAGCCCCCACCTAGCTTCCTATTACCTAAAGCTCCTGGGAAAGGTTTTGGCAGGCACTTCGCGTCCCATGGGTGGGCCTGTTCACTCCCCAAGTGCATGGTTGTGATGTAGTAATAAACTCGGTAAGACCGAGGTCGAATCCACAGGGACTGAAACCTGTACGTAATCTGAAAGTAACTAGAACTAGAACTAGAATAAGATGAAATCTAAATCAAATAATTTTGAAGAATAATGGTGAAATAATAATCTAAAACTTAAGAAATTCAGAGGTGAAAAACTAGGGATTCAGAGGATCCACTTGTAGAGATCAGGGAGATCTTACGCCTGCTTCACGAATCATGGAAATTAACTGAACTGCCGTTGATATAGTTTTCAAGAGATGAAAGGTATATGAATTAGAATGGATTCCATCACCAAACCATGCCCATGAGACAAAGTAAACAACAGAATTAAACTAATTGACAACCAATCAGATGATTATGAAGGTTAGGAAGGGTACCGACATCCAACCATGCCCAGGAGACGATGGTAAACAACAGGGCTTCCTGACGTCATAAACATCAAAAGGAAAAAGAAATACTTAAAGCCATTGCAGACCCATTATAATTTCAGTCACAACAGACCATTAAAGACTAAAAATATTCCCATAATAATCAAACCAATATCAAATTCGGTTCATGAATTAAAATCAAATTAAAGGCAATGAAAAGAATCCCCCATCTCACTACAAGCTTCACCTCTTAGCCCTAGCTAAGAGGTTTAGCCTAGCATGGATAGGCTATACATCTTAAAAGAATTACTAAGAAAAACCAGTAGAAAAAATTAAAATAAAGAAACTAAATGTTACTCTCTCTCTCTCTCTCTCTGCCAATCCACGTCCAAGCTCCCCGCCTCCCTTCGATCCCTCTTCTCCTCTTATTTTATAGGCAGCAAAGAGTCTGGTGGATGGGAGCTTGAGATCATGCTGGAGTCGGAGAACTGACTCTCTTTACGCAGCACCGTGTGCAACTCTGTTTATGCAATCACAAAGGCGTGGAGAAAATCACCCACTTTCCGTCTGATCAGCAAACAATCCTCCATGTTTCGGTCAGATTATTCGTTCCTACAAGATGGACGGAGCAGATTTTCTATCACCTTGAAGACAGGGGCCCACAGCAATCCGCAGGCATGGAGATCCAATCGTAATGCGAATCGCGCAACAGAATCTGCGGGATTTGCGGTGCAGATGGAATTTCATCCCTGATAATACGGACGGTAAAAATGGCCCTCTACCGGTCGATTTTTCATTCTGATCACGATGGATGGAATGGATCGTCCTAAACAATCTCGCGGGTGGCCCATCCGGACAAGGACCCATGTGTGAAGATATACGTGAAATCTAGACCGTCCATCCGATTGCCTATGAAAAATCGGCCGGTCGTGATTGGTTTTGGGTCGAGTTCGTGGTGACTCATGGAGGTTTGCTTGGCGCCATCCAACTTGCTTCGAAACCTTCATGTAGATGCATCATCCGAAAAAATCAGTAAACAGACCAGAGTACGGTCGGTTTGATCCTCTGAAGGCAATGAACGGTGTGGATCATCGAAATGTATGATGATGGTGGCCCACCTGCATTTGTTCGTAAGTCCCTGTCCATTTACGTGGCTGGGTTTCTGAATTTGAGCAGGAGTCGAGTGACTCGGGTCAGCGTACGCTGACCGACTCCGCTCATTTGGTGTTCTGCTAGTGCACTTGAGCACTATGCACACTCATGCTCAAGTGGGGTCCACTATGCAGTTTTCAAGAAATCCTCTCCGTCCATCCATTTTATTAGCTCATTTAAAGCATTGATACCAAGACTTGAGCATATCCAGATCTCAGGCAGGCCCCAATTCGAGATTTTATGGGTTGATATGTCCATTGGGCCACTTCCACAATGATCCAACTGCCGAAATTTGACGTGTACGGTTAATTTATGGTCCTCACGCCATTCATGAAGTCTTGGGCCGAACGAATGGTGGGAACCCAGTGATCTTGCATTCTGGACGTCTTCCGGGCCACTTGAGCTTCAGTTTCTTGATTTTCACGGATCTCTAGCATGTAAATTCATCGATCTTGGTCCCCTTGAGTCCGTCCATGGCCTTAGTGAATTCTGTGCATTAACTCCATTCTTTTAGCACCTTATTTCGATCCATGCTCGTAAATACACTCTGCAACACAAACATGATTAAATCGGGTTATTAAACAGTATCATGCTCGAAAATCTAGACAATTACTGGGGTCTAATATGTAATATTTGACCCTCAACACAACCCCCAACCAGATTTTGCTAGTCCCGAGCAAAATATACGAAAAATAAGTTGAGAATTACATGACAATTTTTATAGACTCAAGTGATTTTTTATTTTTTACTTTTGAAAAACAATCCAGATCCTAGAATTCTAAGATTCATGAATGTTGGGTATTACTTTCTCCTAGACTCATGCGCATAGTAAAGTTCATAGTCAAGATCAAGGTATTAATCCATCAATTAGAAAAATTCCAAACATTGAGTTCCATGGGTGTATAGTGTAATCTCGGCTTATCGATCATTAAGATTCAATCTGTTATTTCATTATATCATTGGTAACCAACAAGAGCATTCAGGACACCCAAAACCTAAACTAAAAGGTGTCTCATAGATCATCCTTTTTCTTTCTTCCAGCTTTTGATTTTTTTTTTTCATTAAAAGTAATGTCAAGGAGGGGAATCAAATCCTTACCTATAGGGAGCAAACCTATGGTGAAGATCGTACACCCAACCCTTTTCACATATCATCCATGGGGAATCAAATCTACACCTATAGGGAGCAAACCTATGGTGAAGATTATTCAACCACCCCTTTCCAAAGGCATTTGTATTTTCTTTTTCTTCAATTAATCATGACGGGCAATTTTTCAGGCTGGTTCCTTCCATGCTTAGTGATTACTAAGTTAATCCTTCAATATTAAACTGAAACCTTAATGTGTAAGCGAGATGTGACATATGAAATCATGACTCAATCAATGTTTACAACTTCTAATCATGGATTAATAATTCAACCTTAACTGTGAAATCTAACGGACAACTGAATCCAAGAGTAGTAAACCACCAACATTCCATATCCTGTAATTCTAAATCAAAGATGGTCGTCAAATCACTTCGAATTCACCAGAAAGTTCAGAAAAAATTTAAAAAATTTCACAATTTTTGCTCAAGACGAAGAAAACACTATTAGGTATCTAATTTCTCACCCCCAACCTAAAAGCTACATTGTCCTCGATGTAATAGATATGAGCATGGAATGCACATGGGACAACAAAAGTAAATGTGAAGTGATGGGAAGATAGTACCTGGATGATGAATCGTGAGAGACTTTCCAGGAGATCGCAGCATGGAATCCAATCAGCACGAGAGAGAAACCAATACAAAACTAACAAAAATAAAATCCTACCTATACCACTTTCGCAGGTGCTCTCGATTGCATTTAGCGTATGCAACAAGCCTTTAAACCCCTAGGTTTCCCCTAGTGGACGAGTTGTAGTCTCGCGAGGGTTTGCAGCAATGTTACCCACAAACATTGAATTGACTAATCATGGAATCAAAAGCTGGGTTGCCTCCTAGGAGCGCTAAGTTTAACGTCTTCAGACAGACTAAAGAAACTACCCTAATCCTATGAAAGCAGAGGAAAGACTACTCAGTAATGCCACAAGGTTCCTCTTTCGGCCAATATCTAAATAAATTTCTCAGTAGGTTTCTCAACAGGATCATCCAAAAGCCCTTTTTGCAATAGGCTTTAATGCCCTGGAGCATGAATGGCCAGAGAGACTTATGTACCTTAGCAAAAATTTGTCGTTGATCCGCCTGAGGTATCCAAAGTATATATGATTCACCTGTGTCAGAAAAAGTCTTAAAGTTAGTATCCCATGGTGAATCAAAGACTACAGGTAGATAAAATTCAGAAAAATTTTCGAGAAGTAATGTAGTCTCAATACATTCCGAAGTTCCAGGCTTCGGTTCAATTTTCAGCTCCTCTTCCTTTAGTGGTAAACATTCAGGGTCTGGGGAAGGAGGGGCTTCAGAGTGAGGGTTCTCTCGGTTAATGATGACTACCGAGATGTTGTCTTGCAAGGCATCCACTTTTTCTTTTGACATGAGATCGTTTGAATCTGCAAAGTGTGCCAAGCAATCATCCAAAAAGTTGGGAAGTTCAGCTAAGCGTGACTTATTTTCCACGTTGGAGCTCGTGATGATCTGTCTAAGGAATCCATCATCCTTGAAAGTGGATGGAGGTACGCTCTCTTGCTCCAGTCCTACACAGACAGATTGAAAATCAATAGGGGAAGCATCGATGTGGTCACTCTGTTCATTGAAACTACTCAATCGAGGCGTTAAATCGTAAAAATTTGATAGTTCAGATGGTGACCTCAACTGGGTGGTTTCAATTTCAGGAGTCATATTAAGTGGCTTGTCCATCTCCCGCATCATATCATCATTCAATTCAGGGGAGTGGTCTAAACATGCATCACAAGGGTTGAAAGGGTCAGTTGAAATTGGTTCATTCTCCAAATTCAAATCAGTCATGTCAAACAGGTGGAGTAGATCATTATGGTTGACAACTTCATGAACCTCTTGATCATTGGCAGGGGTTACACTTGAGATTGAATCCCAATACTCATCATCGTCAAGTTCCGTACAGTGTGCACTTGGGATGGGATCACATTCCTCACATTCTATTCCTTGATTAGGTTGAGGTTCGAATAAACTAACCTCTACCTTATCAGTGTAATCATGTGTGTCATGTGAGTGAAGTGTGTCGCTATCATTATATTTAAAAGGCACCCACGTCTCTTAATCATTCATTTGGACTGTCATTGAGATCGACTCATCGGTAAATTGAACCATGTGCTCATCAATAAAATCCAACTCTTCATTCTCAATTGTACTATTTTCTATAGTTGCATCACGTGAACTCCACTGTTGTACATCTTTTATAAGTTCTTGAAATCGTTTGAGCGTGTTTTGTTGAATGAGCTCCAGATTTTGTATGGAGTTCTGAAGTGAATTCTCTTGGATCGTTCTTTGTTGGATTTCTAAGGTATAGGACCCAAGAGAATCGTTATCATGATGCATTATTGATTCAACTTCCCAATTTTGATGGTTCCATTGATCATATGTATGAGGTTGTGTATGGAGAGTTAGATTCGGTTGAGGCTGAGGTGTATTAGCCTCAATTAACCTATCAAGGCGTGATTCAAGCTCTTCTATTAATTTTCTCATGTCCGCAGCAGAGTCTGTGTCACTTTGAGATGAATTCTCTTGGATCGATTTTGGTTGAATCTCAAAGGTAGGGGATCCAAGAGAATTATCACTATAACATGTTATTGGTTCATCTTTTCGACATTGATGGTTCCACTGATTAGAGTCGTACGGATCATGTGTGGGAGAATCTGATGGTTGGTAATACATATTATCACTCATAATATAATCACGCATTGTTTTCTTTTTCTCGGATGAGTGATAATAATTCTCACTCCCATAGTTATGATAACCCCAACACTCACGTACTGTCTTGTTAATCCGTGGAGGTAATTGTTCTCTTGCATATAATCGCGTAAGGATTTCTTAACCGATGAAGCGTTATACTCTGGTCGGTTCTTGATGATTGTTTCAGGAAAATTCTGAGACATAGGTTGATTTCTATCATAATTATCATCCCAATATAGATCATTCTTCTCAGCATACTGACGTTCCCACTCGTGCATATACATGATGAGTCCCCAACTCCGATTCTAATCTTAAGAAAATAGAAGAAAAAGGTTCTACAGCAGTATGGAAAGTAGGTAGAGGAGAAGTTAGAAGGAAGTTACCAAGTTAGAAATTCCTATGTTAAGATCCTGCAAAAGAAAACAAAAGAAATTAGTTCCTAAAAATAGTAAGTCAAAGATTAGAAGATTTCTAAAAATAAAACCCTAATTCTAAAAATAAAAAATAAATAAAGAAATTAGAAAGATTCACCCAAATTAGAAGTTTCTATCTTAGAATCCTACAAAATAAGAAAACAGGTTAGTTTCTATAAATCAGAAAAACCTAAACCTAAAGCTAGTAAAATCCTAATCTTAATCTAATTCTAAAACCAATTAATTTCAAAAATACGTAGCCGTCAGTCTCCGGCAACGGCGCCAAAAACTTGTTCACTCCCCAAGTGCAGGGTTGTGATGTAGTAATAAACTCAGTAAGACCGAGGTTGAATCCACAGGGACTGAAACCTGTACGTAATCTGAAAGTAACTATAACTAGAACTAGAATAAGATGAAATCTAAATCAAATAATTTTGAGGAATAATGGTGAAATAATAATCTAAAACTTAAGAAATTCAGAGGTGGGAAACTAGGGATTCAGAGGATCCACTTGTAGAGATCAGGGAGATCTTACACCTGCTTCACGAATCATGGAAATTAACTGAACTACCGTTGATATAGTTTTCAAGAGATGAAAGGTATATGAATTAGAATGGATTCCATCACCAAACCATGCCCAGGAGACAAAGTAAACAACAGAATTAAACTAATTGACAACCAATCAGATGTTATGAAGGTTAGGAAGGGTAACGACATCCAACCATGCCCAGGAGACGATGGTAAACAACAGGACTTCCTGACGTCATAAACATCAAAAGGAAAAAAAATACTTAAAGCCATTGTAGACCCATTGTAATTTCAGTCACAACAGACCATTAAAGACTAAAAATATTCCCATAATAATCAAACCAATATCAAATTCGGTTCATGAATTACAATCAAATTAAAGGCAATGAATAGAATCCCCCATCTCACTACAAGCTTCACCTCTTAGCCCTAGCTAAGAGGTTTAGCCTAGCATAGATAGGCTATACATCTTAAAAGAATTACTAAGAAAAACCAATAGAAAAAATTAAAATAAAGAAACTAAATGTTACTCTCTCTCTCTCTCTCTCTGCCAATCCACGTCCAAGCTCCCCGCCTCCCTTCGATCCCTCTTCTCCTCTTCTTTTATAGGCAGCAAAGAGTCCGGTGGATGGGAGCTCGAGATCATGCTGGAGTCAGAGAACTGACTCTCTTTACGCAGCACCGTGTGCAACTCTGTTTATGCAATCACAAAGGCGTGGAGAAAATCGCCCACTTTCCGTCTGATTAGCAAACAATCCTCCATGTTTCGGTCAGATTATTCGTTCCTACAAGATAGACGGAGCAGATTTTCTATCACCTTGAAGACAGGGGCCCAAAGCGATCCGCAGGCATGGAGATCCAACCGTAATGCGAATCGCGCAACAGAATCCGCGGGATTTACGGTGCAGATGGAATTTCATCCCTGATAATACGGACGGTAAAAATGGCCCTCTACCGGTCAGTTTTTCGTTCTGATCACGATGGACGGAATGGATCGTCCTGAACAATCTTGCGGGTGGCCCATCCGGATCGTCCACAAGCTCTGCTGCGAAACAGAGTTCGCGCAGATGTTGCGCTGGTGATTGGAGGGACCCATGTGTGAAGATATACGCGAAATCCAGACCGTCCATCCGATTGCCCATGAAAAATTGGCCGGTCGTGATTGGTTTTGGGTCGAGTTCGTGGTGACTCATGGAGGTTTGCTTGGCGCCATCCAACTTGCTTCGAAACCTTTATGTAGATGCATCATCCGAAAAAATCAGTAAACAGACCAAAGTACGGTCGGTTTGATCCTCTGAAGGTAATGAACGGTGTGGATCATCGAAATGTATGATGATGGTGGCCCACCTGCATCCGTTCGTAAGTCCCTGTCCATTTATGCGGCTGGGTTTTTGAATTTGAGCAGGAGTCGGGTCAGCGTACGCTGATCGACTCCGCTCGTTTGGTGTTCTACTAGTGCACTTGTGCACTATGCACACTCATGCTCAAGTGGGGTCCACTATGCTATTTTCGAGAAATCCTCTCCGTCCATCCGTTTTGTCAGCTCATTTAAAGCGTCGATACCAAGACTTGAGCATATCCAGATCTCAGGCGGGCCCTAATTCGAGATTTTATGGGTTGATATGTCCATTAGGCCACTTCTACAATGATCCAACGGCCGAAATTTGACGTGTACGGTTAATTTATGGTCCTCACACCATTCATGAAGTCGTAGGCCGAACGAATGGTGGGAACCCTGTGATCTTGCATTCTGGACGTCTTCCGGGCCACTTGAGCTTCAGTTTCTTGATTTCTCGGATCTTTAGCGTGTAAATTCATCGATCTTGGTCCCTTTGAGTCTGTCCATGGCCTTAGTGAATTCTGTGCGTTAACTCTATGCTTTTAACACCTTATTTCGATCCATGCTCGTAAATACACTCTGCAACACAAACATGATTAAATCGGGTTATTAAACAGTATCATGCTCGAAAATCTAAACAATTACTGGGGTCTAATATGCAATATTTGACCCTCAACACAACCCCCAACCAGATTTTGCTAGTCCCGAGCAAAATATACGAAAAATAAGTTGAGAATTACATGACAATTTTTATAGACTCAAGTGATTTTTTATTTTTTACTTTTGAAAAACCCGATCCTAGAATTCTAAGATTCATGAATGTTGGGTATTACTTTCTCCTAGAGTCATGCGCATAGTAAAGTTCATAGTCAAGATCAAGGTATTAATCCATCAATTAGAAAAATTCCAAACATTGAGTTTCATGGGTGTATAGTGTAATCTCGGCTTATCGATCATTAAGATTCAATCTGTTATTTCATGATATCATTGGTAACCAACAAGAGCATTCAGGACACCCAAAACCTAAACTAAAAGGTGTCTCATAGATCATCCTTTTTCTTTCTTCCAGCTTTTGATTTTTTTTTTTTCATTAAAAGTAATGTCAAGGAGGGGAATCAAATCCTTACCTATAGGGAGCAAACCTATGGTGAAGATCGTACACCCAACCCTTTTCACATATCATCCATGGGGAATCAAATCTACACCTATAGGGAGCAAACCTATGGTGAAGATTATTCAACCACCCCTTTCCAAAGGCATTTGTATTTTCTTTTTCTTCAATTGATCATGACGGGCAATTTTTCAGGCTGGTTCCTTCCATGCTTAGTGATTACCAAGTTAATCCTTCAATATTAAACTGAAACCTTAATGTGTAAGCGAGATGTGACATGTGAAATCATGACTCAATCAATGTTTACAACTTCTAATCATGGATTAATAATTCAACCTTAACTGTGAAATCTAACGGACAACTGAATCCAAGAGTAGTAAATCACCAACATTCCATATCCTGTAATTTTAAATCAAAGATGGTCGTCAAATCACTTCGAATTCACCAGAAAGTTCAGAAAAAATTTAAAAAATTTCACAATTTTTGCTCAAGACGAAGAAAACACTGATTAGGTAACGTAATCTCCCACCCCCAACCTAAAAGCTACATTGTCCTCAATGTAAAAGATATGAGCATGGAATGCACATGGGACAACAAAAGTAAATGTGAAGTGATGGGAAGATAGTACCTGGATGATGAATCGTGAGAGACTTTCCAAGAGATCGCAACATGGAATCCAATCAAAGACGAGAGAAAAGCAACACAAAACTAACAAAACTAAAATCCTACCTATACCACTTTCGCAGGTGCTCTCGATTGCATTTAGCGTATGCAACAAGCCTTTAAACCCCTAGGTTGCCCCTAGTGGACGAGTTGTAGTCTCGTGAGGGTTTGCAGCAATGTTACTCACAAACATTGAATTGACTAATCATGGAATCAAAAGCTGGGTTGCCTCCTAGGAGCGCTAAGTTTAACGTCTTCAGCCAGACTAAAGAAACTACCCTAATCCTATGAAAGCAGGGGAAAGACTACTCAGTAATGCCACAAGGTTCCTCTTCCGGCCAATATCTAAATAAATTTCTCAGTAGGTTTCTCAACAGGATCATCCAAAAGCCCTTTTTGCAATAGTCTTTGATGCCCTAGAACATGAATGGCCAGAGAGACTTATGTACCTTAGCAAAAATTTGTCGTTGATCCGCCTGAGGTATCCAAAGTATATATGATTCACCTATGTCAGAAAAAGTCTCAAAGTTAGTATCCATGGTGAATCAAAGACTACAGGTAGATAAAATTCAGAAAAATTTTTGAGAAGTAATGTAGTCTCAATACATTCCGAAGTTCCAGGCTTCGGTTCAATTTTCAGCTCCTCTTCCTTTAGTGGTAAACATTCAGGGTCTGGGGAAGGAGGGGCTTCAGAGTGAGGGTTCTCTCGGTCAATGATGACTACCAAGATGTTGTCTTGCAAGGCATCCACTTTTTCTTTTGACATGAGATCGTTTGAATCTGCAAAGTGTGCCTAGCAATCATTCAAAAAGTTGGGAAGTTCAGCTAAGCGTGACTTATTTTCCACGTTGGAGCTCGTGATGATCTGTCTAAGGAATCCATCATCCTTGAAAGTGGATGGAGGTACGCTCTCTTGCTCCAGTCCTACACAGACAGATTGAAAATCAATAGGGAAAACATCGATGTGGTCACTCTGTTCATTGAAACTACTCAATCGAGGTGTTGAATCGTAAAAATTTGACAGTTCAGATGGTGACCTCAACTCGGTGGTTTCAATTTCAGGAGTCATATTAAGTGGCTTGTCCATCTCCCACATCATATCATCATTTAATTCAGGGGAGTGGTCTAAACATGCATCACAAGGGTTGGAAGGGTCAGTTGAAATTGGTTCATTCTTCAAATTCAAATCAGTCATGTCAAACAGGTGGAGTAGATCATTATGGTTGACAATTTCATGAACCTCTTGATCATTGGCAGGGGTTACACTTGAGATTGAATCCCAATACTCATCATCGTCAAGTTCCGTACAGTGTGCACTTGGGATGGGATCACATTCCTCACATTCTATTCCTTGATTAGGTTGAGGTTCGAATAAACTAACCTCTACCTTATCAGTGTAATCATGTGTGTCATGTGAGTGAAGTGTGTCACTATCATTATATTTAAAAGACACCCACGTCTCTTGATCATTCCTTTGGACAGTCATTGAGATCAATTCATTGGTAAATTGAACCATGTGCTCATCAATACAATCCAACTCTTCATTCTCAATTGTATTATTTTCCATAGTTGCATCACGTGAACTCCATAGCTGGCGAGGCAGAGGATGATGGAGGAGGAGTTGGTGAGGTAGAGGGAGGAGCAGGAGAGGAGGATGTAGGAGATGCGGGTGGAGCATGAGCGACGGATGACAGAGATGTTTCAGGCTTTCGCTGCACGCTTACCCATCGATGCCCCACCACCTCTACCTTCATCTTTGTGATTTTTTGTTTATTTGTTTATGTTAAGTTTATATGTATTTATGCGTGAATGAATGTGAGGTAGATAAAATTGTTTGTGTTTGGATGAATGTAGTTTATGCAGTTTGGGTTTCGATGGATGTGAATGTGAATATGATGAAATGTGTATATTAAGATGAATATGATGAAATATATTGTTAACAGGTGTATATCAGGAATTTTGTATGGATTTTGAGTTAGAATATATTTTTTTTAAAGTTCACTTCTGGCGACGAAAATTTTCATCGCTAAAAGATAAGCTAGTTTATTTTTAGTAGCGAAACGTTTCGTTGCTAAAAGTTTTATAGTGTTTTTTAGCGACGAAAATTTTCGCCGCTAAAAGTTTATTTAGTTTGGGTTTAGATGGATGTGAATGTGAATATGATGAAATGTGTATATCAGGATGAATATGATGAAATATATTGTTAACAGGTGTATATCAGGAATTTTGTACGGATTTTGAGTTGGAATTTTTTTTTTTTTAAAGAAACTTTTAGCGACGAAACTTTTCGTCGCTAAAAGATATGTTTAGTTTTTTTTTAGCAGCGAAAATTTTCGCTACTAAAAGTCATGTACAATACAAGACTTTTACCAGCGAAAATTTTCGCTACAAAAAACAGAGATTTTTGTATTTTTTAGCGAGGAAAATTTTCGCCGCTAAAAGTTTAAGAAAATGTTCCAAGTCTTTAGCGACGAAACGTTTCATCGCTAAAAGTGTTATACATGATTTTTAACAATGAAAATTTTCGCAGCTAAAAGAAATGTATTCCAATTCGCGGTTAAATGTTTGGAGCATTTAGCGACGAAACGTTTCGTTGCTAAAAGTCTAATGTACGATTTTTAGCTACGAAAATTTTCGTCGCTAAAAGTTTCGTCACAAATTTTCGTCGCTGAAAATGAACTTTTAGCGACGAAAATGTGTTTCGTCGCTAAAAAACCTCTTTTTTGTAGTGTAGTTGTTAACTTTAGTTGTAATTTTGGTCTACGCTTATATGTTGGATTCAATTTAAGTATCAAGCAAGCTCTCCACTCAGTAAGGCGCTTTGTAATTCTCGCGACCGACTGTAAGAATTTATGTTATATTTTATCTATATTGAAAAATCCTTTCATACGGAAGGTAAAGGTGCAACTCATCTTCAGAGGATGAACCATACCATCTGATAATCACTTAATAATTTTAAACATGGTGCAAGTGCTTGAATAGGCAACTAATTTTATTCAATCTCGGTCAAATACAGTTATTTTTGACATATTTGCCTATCTTAGCACTTGAGGCCATAGACATTCGGTTTGAATTGAGACACTTGTGAAATCGAGAGACAACAGATGTATGGAAGAGTCAAGGAAGGAGAAATGGATGATGAATAGTATTTTAGATGGGCGTAAAGGTGGTAGAAAGGCACAGAGATAACAAAACGTCTAATTTATGAGATCTAAGCCACTTATCTATTGGGCCCTACCATGGACAGGGCTTACCCAAATAACAAGAATCACTTGAATGGGCATTCCTAGCCATTGATACGAAGTCTCTTGAGGCTATTTGGTTAGTGAGGTAAGGTTGTCTTGGCTTAGAATTCCTAAGTCTCACTGAAAAACATATTTGTTTTGTCTCATTAACTGTGTTATGTTATTCATTTGGAATCTCATTCTCTAACATATTTCCAAAATCCACGCCTTAGCTGTTAGCTGGAAATGATTCTCTCCAAAATTTTGGGGAATGATTACCTAACTATTTCAAAAAAGTGTCAGTTTTTAACCCATTGATTAGATTGTTAGCATAATTTGACTAAAGTAATTTTTAAGTAGGATGGACCAACGTGATGGTTAATAAATAGGACCATATTCTATATAGTAAATATTGTCCCCCATTTTAAGCTGTTAATCGGATGGCTAAGATCCTCTATCAAAATAACTTTTTGGTATGAATCTTCAATAGAGATGTGGCCCACATGATTTATGGTCTAGATTGTTGATCAAACCTTTTATACAATAATAAATAGGACCATCCATTCCTGTGTATTGATAAGATGGTTGGGATCATTAGATCAAGAGTGATTTTACAAGCGAAGGATAATCAAAGGTAGACCAACATCATGGATGATCCAAATCAATGGCTAGACCTGTTTTTAGTATAATCAATATGGACTGCTCATTTTCATAACCATTGATAATAGATTTGTTGAGAAGTGTAGCCACATCTGGGGCAGCGCACGACCGATCGTGACCCCGCTCGACCGGTCGTCGAGCTCACTCGACTGGTCGTGACCAGTCGTGGACTGGCTCGACTCAAAGTCCAGCGAGCATAAGTTTTTTAGTTCCGAGGTGCTCGACTGGTCGTGGCCCATGCTCGACCAGTCGTGGGGTCCACTCGACCAGTCGTGCAGTCTGCTCGACCGGTCGTGGACCATGCTCGACCGGTCGTGGGTTCCACTCGACCAGTCGTGCAGTCTACTCGACCGGTCGTAGTTATGCAAATTCATTTTCGAATTTGATGTGGACTACGGATTTCTGTGTCGCCTTTCGCAAGGGTGCGGAAGGAAAGTTGTCAAAACTATAAATTGGGGTCCCTAGGGTTATTCTAGGGTTAAGACTAATAAGGTGAATATTGGAGAGTTATTTTAAGGTGTGGGCAAAGGGTTTTCTCTGTATCTCCAAGGGAGAGGTTAATATATTGCCTTATAATCTTTGTATTCTTCATAGTGGAAGTTTGCATCCGTAATTTTTTACCCTAGTTTGGGATTTTTTCACGTATATTTTGTCTTGTGGTTTATTTGATTTGCTTTGATTCTTTTTAGTGTATATTTCTTCTTGTTTATCGTTTGTGGGTGAGACTTGAAATTGAATCTCAGTTTACTGCGTTGTTGGCGTGCTGCGCAACAACTGGTATCAAAGCTATTGGTTTAGTTCTATTGGGAGCGATGATAGAAGAAGGGAAGACTAGAATTGAGAAGTTTGATGGTTCAAACTTTACCTTCTGGAAAATGCAGATGAAGGATTATCTGTATCAGAAGGACCTCTATATTCCTCTAAGAGGAAAAGAGAAGAAACCAGAAAAGATGATAGATGATTAATGGTTGTTATTGGATAGGAAGGCTTTACGAACGATCCGACTCTCTTTATCTAAGAGCGTCGCCTTCAATATATCCAACGTGAAAACTACAAAAAAAAATAATGGAAGCCTTAGCCACCATGTATGAAAAACATTTTGCGTCCAACAACGTTCATCTTATGAAACAGCTATTCAACATGAAGATGTCAGATGGTGGGAGCGTAGCTGAACATCTAAATGAGTTCAATACAGTCACGAGCCAGTTGGAATCCGTTGGCATTGTTTTTTAGGATGAAGTCAGAGCGTTATTGATCTTATCCAGTTTGCTAGACAGTTAGGATGGTTTGGTGATTGCTATGAACAATTCTTCAGGGTCAACAAAGCTAAAATCTGATGATGTGGCCGGTCTAATTCTCAGCGAAGAATCTGGAAGAAAGGCATAAGGAGTTTCAGAGGATTCAAGGAATGCTCTAAACATTGAAGGAAGAGGAAAATCGCTGAACAAATGAGGCAATAAACACGGGTGTTCTAAGTCGAGGAAGAAATCCAAGGGACCAAAAGACAAAGATGGGTGTTGGCATTGCGGCAAGAAGGGGCACATGAAACGTGATTGCAGGGCGCTCAAGAAACAAGAAGGAAGCTCTCAAGGCAGAAAAGATTCAGTGAATCTATCTGAGGAGAGTAACACAGAGGCATTGATCTTGTCTCTTGATTCGAGGAATGAGTCTTGGGTTATAGACTCGGGTGCTTCGTTTTATGCCACCTCGTGTAAGGAAGCTCTACATGATTATGTGTCAGGTAACTTTAGGAGAGTCTACCTAAGTGATGATGAGCCGTATAGTATTGTTGGAAAGGGAGACGTTCATATAAATCAGAAAGACGGAACGACATTGAAATTGAAGGATGTCAGACATGTACCGAGTTTGAGAAGGAATCTGATCTCAGTGGGGCAGTTGACTGATACCGGTTATGTGACGACATTCACCAGTGATTCCTGCAAGATCACAAAAGGTGCCTTGGTGATATCTCGAGGAAGGAAGGAAGGTACTTTATATGTAACTTCAGAATCGTATAGTTCACTCACAGTCGCATCAACTGGAGTGAATGGGTAGTTATAGTATCAGAGGTTGGGACATACGAGTGAGAAAAGGGATGAAAGTGCTATTGTCAAAATGAAAACTACCAAGGCTGAAGTCTATTGACTTGGAATTCTGTGATGACTACGTGTATGGTAAGCAAAAGAGGGTAAGTTTCAAGAAGATGGGATGTGCTCCAAAGATGCATTTGTTGGATCTTGTACACACTGATATGTGGGGACCGACACAGGTATTATCTCTTGGTGGCTCATGTTATTTTGTTTCCTTTATTGATGATGCTAGTAGAAAACTGTGGGTGTATTTCTTAAAACATAAATCTGATGTATTTGATGTATTGAAGAAGTAGAAAGTTATGGTAAAAAACGAGACAAGTAAAACAGTAAAATGTCTCAGATCTGATAATAGGGGAGAATACTGTGATAAGATATTTGAGGAGTATTATGCAGCAAATGGAATCAAACATTAGAAAACGATTCCAGGGACACCACAACAGAATGATGTAGCTGAGCGCATTAACGAGACCGTCCTTGAGCGCGCCAGGAGCATGAGGTTACATGCAGGGTTGCCCAAGACCTTTTGGACAGATGCTATGAATACTGCCGCATATCTCATCAATAGAAGCCCCTCAGCACCATTGGATAGTAGGCTACCAGAAGAAGCGTGGACTGGGAAAGAAATGAACCTTACACATCTCAGAGTATTTGGTTGCACTTCATATGTTCACATTGATGCAGAACACAGAAATAAGCTGGATACGAAGTCCAGGAGGTGCACGTTTATAGGCTACGGGCAGCATGATTTTGGCTACATGTTTTGGGATGCAGAAAATAGGAAAATCATCAGAAGCAAGGAAGTAATTTTTAATGAAAAAGTGATACATAAGGACAGTGTGCAGGAAAATAAGGCCTAGGAGAAAGAATTCGTAGAGTTGGAAGAGTTACCGGAAAAGGGTGTTACAGCGCCACAGGATGATCATGCACAGAAGCATTATGAGGCAGAGCCGCATATACCGATTGTAAGGAGGTCTACTCAGGAGAGGAGACCCACGGTTCGATACTCACCCTCCTTACATTATCTACTGCTGACAAATAATGGTGAACCAAAGTGTTTTGAAGAGGCATTACAGTCGGATACACGCGTTAAGTGGGAGTAGGCCATGGATGAAGAGATAGACTCTATTGAGTCTAATCGTACATGGGAGCTAGTCACTCTACCCAATGATAAGAAAGCTCTTCATAACAAGTGGGTTTACAGACTGAAAGAGGAGCATGATGGTTCGAAATGGTACAAGGCTAGACTAGTTGTGAAAAGGTTTCAACAAAAGGCAGGTATCGATTTCACTGAAATATTTTCACCTTTGGTGAAAATGTCTATGATTCGCATGGTCTTGAGTATAGTGGCTACAGAGGACTTACATCTAAAGCAGCTAGATGTTAAGACAACCTTTCTTCATGGGGACCTTGAAGAAGATATATACATGCATCAGCCGACGGGATATATGGCACCAGAAAAGGAGAACAAGGTGTGCAGACTGAAGAAGAGCTTATATGGCCTGAAGCAGACCCTGAGGCAGTGGTACAAGAAGGCTGACAATTTCATGTCGAAAAACGGTTTTAGGAGATGTCATGCAGACCACTGTTGTTACTTGAAGAAGTTTGATACGTCATACATCATCCTTATTCTGTACGTTGATAATATGCTTGTGGCCAGTTCAAGCATGAAGGACATCTTAAATCTCAAAAGACAACTGTCTAGAGAATTTGCCATGAAGGATTTAGGAGCTGCAAAATAAATCCTAGGCATGTGGATAAAGCGTGACAAGGAAAATAAGAAATTAGTTTTGTCACAAACAGAGTATATAACCAAGGTACTTGATCGATTCAATATGAGAGGTGCTAAGCCGGTTAGCACTCCAATAACCAAACAGTTCAAGTTATCGAAGGAGTAAGGTGCAAAGACGTAGGAGGAAAGGGACTGCGTGGCTAAAGTCCCATACGCATCTGCTATCGGGAGTCTTATATATATGTTATGGTGAGCACGAGGCCAGACATTGCTCAAGCAGTGAGAGTTGTTAGCAGGTTCATGAACAACCCCGGGAAACAACATTGGGAAGCTGTGAAGTGAATTCTTAGATACCTGGTAGGTACTAAGGATGTAGGGTTATGCTATGGTGGATCGAAAATCAAGCTACAAGGCTACGTAGATTCAGATTTGGCAGGAGATATCGACAGCAGAAGAAGTACCACATGTTATGTCTTTACTCTGGATAGTGCTGCAGTCAGTTGGGTCTCTCAGTTACAGAAGATAGTATCTATTAGTACGATAGAAGCAGAATATGTTTCGGCTATAGAAGCGTGCAAGGGGATGGTGTGGATGCAAGATTTTATGGAGGAGTTGGGTAAGAAACAAGAAGATTACAAGCTGTACAGTGACAGTCAGAGTGCAATACACTTGGCTAAGAATTCAGTCTTTCATTCAAGGACTAAGCATATTGTCATCAGATATCACTTTATACATTCGTTACTGGAAGATGGATCGATTGCTCTAGAGAAGATTCATACAAGTGAGAATCCTGCAGATATGCTGACCAAGGCGGTCACACAGGAGAAGCCGAAGATCTGTTCAGCTTTGATTGGTCTTCAGGCTTGAAGACGGGGAGGTGGTGCAGTCCGAATGAAGAAGATAAAGGTTTATGGTGATGTATCTCCAAGTGGGATATTGTTGAGAAGTGGAGCCACATCTGGGGCCGTGCACGACCAGTCGTGGCCCCTGCTCGACCGGTCGTCGAGCTCACTCAACCAGTCGTGGACTGGCTCAACTCAAAGTCCAACAAACATAAGTTTTTAGGTTCCGAGGTGCTCGACCGGTCATGGTGTTCACTCCCCAAGTATAGGGTTGTGATGTAGTAATAAACTCGGTAAGATCGAGGTCGAATCCCACGAGGACTGGTTGTCACAATTCAAATCTATGATTCTTCTTAACTAATCCAATAAATAATGAACTAAATTACTAAGCACAATTTTAGGAAAAACAATTAAGAATAGGGAAGAAAATTCGATCAGAGAGAAAGCACTAGGACTTTCGAATCCACCCCTAACTATCCTAACCCTTGTTTTGTCTGTTGATTCACCTTGATCTAGATTGATACCACTTAAATAGAGAAAGCACAATCTGTGTCCTAAATCGGGCATACAGACCGTCTAATTCCTTTCAGCAATGCCATGAATAACAGATCCCATGTCCTTGGTCGAGCACATGGAATGTACATTCATTAAAGCACCCTGTTTCTTCCTCTATAGGAAACCTGTTCTTGATCAGACCCAAGCACCTGTAATAAGCATCCAAACAACATCCATCTA
Source organism: Magnolia changhungtana (assembly GCA_030180095.1). NCBI lineage: Eukaryota > Viridiplantae > Streptophyta > Magnoliopsida > Magnoliales > Magnoliaceae > Magnolia > Magnolia changhungtana. Next base: position 369,647 of record JASAUF010000083.1, on the reverse strand, counting down.
TATACTTTGATCAAGTTCATAGATGGAGAAGTATGGAATTTAAACCCGTAAAGCCCACTTAGAGAAAGAAACAAATTAATTAAAATTCAAAGTAAATCAACCAATACAAGAGTTAATCAAATTAGGGGCTTCATCTCAGCCCTAGCTGAGAAATTAGTTACCCATAAAATCCATAAAAAAATATTAAATAAAATTCATAAATTAAAACTCCAAACCGAACAATCTCTCTCTCTTTCTCCTGCTCTTTCTTCTCTCCCTGGCTCTGGATCTCCAATTTCCCTAGATCTGAATGTCTCTCCCACGTCCAAAACTTCCCTTTTATAGCTGCTGGATGGCTGGAATCGGTGGCAGAGTCGTAGACGGACTCGAAGTGCGATTTTCGCAACCGTGATCGGTGGGCCCCACAGAGGTATTTTTTGGAAAATCCACCCCATCCATTGGATTCGGAGACGAAATTTCGATCAAGAATGAGTAGTTTTGAAGGTCCATTGCGCGGCCCACAGAAGAAATCTCGAAAAATCAGTTTTGAACGTCGTAGAAGCAGCCTGTTTGTGGCCTCTGTACCGCACACGTGTGTACGCATGGGAGTGGAATCTCAACATGGTTTTGTAGTTCTCATGGCCCTCTACAAGATGAATGGCTCGGATCGATCGTACGGGCGATGTGTGGGGCCCACAGCCGTTCGCAAAAACGGACAGCGAAGACGCTACGCGGACGCGGATCCGTCGCTGTGGAGATGGTGGGTCCGTCTTCTTTGATCGAACCAAAAATCTACTCCGTTCATGAGGTAGCCATCGAAAAACCGTCCGGAAATGTGTAATTTTCGCCTACTTTTGATGAGGCCCACCTGACTTTCTGCTCGACCGTTCGTTTGTATATGAACGGTTGAGATCCAAAAGAAACTTTGTTCCTTCCGATTTCGTCACCTAGGTGGTGGTTATCGTGGCCTTAGGAAGTGGATGGACGGCTTGAATTTTCCATTTGGACATAAGGTGGGGCCCACAGCATCGACCGACAGCCGCTGGAGACGGACGCTGGACGGCTTCTTTCGAATATTGAAGACGGGCGCGGGTCAGCGCCCGCGCTGACCGTCCGCTGGTGCCGTGCGCCGCTGGTGCACGTGTACTCGGTGTACACTCTCCATACACGGGGCCCACTATGATGTTTTTACGAAATCCAATCCGTCCATTCCCTTTCTCAAACCATATTAACCGTCGAGACCAAAGTTGAGGCATATCCTGCTATCAGGTGGGCCTGAAATCAACGATTCGTGGGCTGAATTGTCAGTTGGAGCACTTCCCGAGATCATCAATGGCTGAAATTTAATATGTACGGTTAAATTATGGCCCTCATCCCATGTATGAAGTTTTGAACTGATCAGATGGCGGGAACCATGTGATTTTGCATTCTGGACCCTTTTCGGGCCCATTTGGCTTGCTTTCCTCAAATCCCAGGCGTGTAAAATCTTCATTATTGGTTTTTTGGAGTCCATCCCGTGCTCTGGTAATTTTGGAGCGTCAAATCCATGCCTTTAACATCAAATTCTAAATAACGCTCCTGATTTCGTCCTGTAACAAAAGTATGATTAAAATCCGATGTTAGGCCTTATCATGTACGTAAAATTGGGTAATTACTGGGGTCTGATATGCAATATTCGACCCTGATCACAACCCCCAACCAGCATTTTGCTAGTCCCGAGCAAAACATGCGAAAAATAAATTCAGAAATAAAAGATAATTCTTGTAAACTCAAGTGACTTGTGAACAGATAGCTGAGATGTGAAAATTCTAAGATTCATGATTGGTGTGTGGAATTTTTCTCTTGGAATCAAGCTTACAGTAAACTTCATAATCAAGTTCAAAATATTAATCCATCAATTAGAACATTCCTAAACATTGAGTTCCACGAGTGTAAAGTATAATCTCGACTTACAATCAGTAAGAGATCCAATTGTCAATTTCATGATATCATTAGTAATTCGTGACACACTTATCTTACAGATTAACTTATCATTTTACCTGCTTTTGATTTTCTTTATGAACAGTAATGCAAATGAGGGGAATCAAATTCTCACCTATAGGGAGCAAACCTATGGCAAAAACTTGTCGCCTAACATTTTTATTTTTATTTTTATTTTTATTTTTATATGTCAACTATGGAGAACCAAATCCACACCTATAGGGAGCAAACCTATGGTGAAGATTATGTGACTAACTCTTTCAATTCTTCTTTATAAACTGACATTAACAAATTTCTCAGGCTGGTTCCTTTCATGCCTAATGATTACCAAGTTTACAATTTAATATCGAACTGAAAACTTAATGTGTAAGCGAGATCTAATATGTGGAATCATGGCTCAATCAATGTTTACACCTTCTAATCATGGATTAACAATTCAAAATTGACTGTGAAATCAAGCAGATGGCCGAATCCAAGAGTCATAAGTTACCCATCACGTATCTTATAATGTTAAAATCACAACTATCCTTCAAAATCACTTTGAATTTAATAGAAATTCCAGAAAAAATTTTAAAATTTTCACAAATTTTGCTCAAGACCAAGAAAATACTGATTAGGTAGCCTAATCTCCCACCCCCAACCTAAAATCTACATTGTCCTCAATGTAAAAGAAATAAGCATACAATGCATATGGGACAACGAAAATAAAAGAGGAATGAGAGAAAGATAGTACCTGGATGGAGAATGAAGAAGCTTTCTCAGAAAAAATATCATCGCAAAACAGGTTAGCACAAGAGAGAAATCAACATAAGAAAAAAAAATAACAAAAAGAAAAACAAAAGAAAATCCTACCTATACCACTTTCGCAGGTGCTCTCGATTGCATTTAGCGCATGCAACAAGCCTTTAAACCCCTAGGTTACCCCTAGTGGACGAGTTGTAGTCTCGTGAGGGTTTGCAGTAATGTTACCCACAAACATTGAACTAACTAACTAGAAAAATGAAAAGGAATGAAATAGAATAAAAAGGCTGGGTTGCCTCCCAGGAGCGCTAAGTTTAACGTCTTCAGCCAGACAAGAACGAACCATGAATGAAATAATCTTTATAACCAGGGTCCGCTAAAGAAATTACCTCAATACCTTGATTAGCCGATCCCAGACAAGTGATGTGAGTTCCCATGAGCTGTGCTATCTGCAAGGAGGTAACTGACACTGTCGTCAAATAATTTAAGAACTTCTGCTCGCACGACGTCTTCCATGTGAGGATCATGCTTCCTTTGCAGTTCACGCGACATTTCCACAGCATGATCTGTACATACAGTGGGGCATACTCCCTGTATTTCCACTATCTTCCTTTCAATTGCTGCCTTATATGCTTTAAGAACATTAAGCGACACGCTACTTTTTGTCTTCTCGAGTTCGAAACTGTCTTTGTCGGGGCGTCTAGGGATGAAGAGGTTCCACTTTCGCTCTCCATTTTTCGGTCTCAAGATAGGAGTAGAGTCGACGGTGCATTGACTTCATGGATGGGACTATCGATGTCGAAGTCCATGCCGGCTTGTCTTGCTTGGTCTCAAGTGGATCTTCAAAAGATGTACGGAAGGAGTCCTGCACAAGGCTCTCAATCATGTCCACTTCAAATATGTCATCCAAATCTGCGGATTGTTGTCCTGCATTAAAAACATTGAGTTTAATATTCATGTTACCAAAGGACAATTTCATAACTCCATTCCGGCAATTTATAATAGCATTAGATGTGGCCAAAAATGGACGACCCAAAATGACTGGGATCTGACTATGAAGATTCTGAACAGGCTGAGTATCAATGACTATGAAATCCACTGGAAAATAAAATTTATCAACCTGAATTAACACATCTTCAATAACACCCCGGGGTACCTTGACAGATCTATCAGCCAGTTGTAATGTTACCTTAGTCGGTTTCAACTCACCAAGTCCTAGCTCCTCATAAACCGAATAAGGTAACAAATTGACGCTCGCCCCTAAATCAAGTAATGTCTTCCCGATCTTATGATCTCCTATGCCGCAAGAAATGGTGGGAGCTCCTGGATCCCTAAATTTAGGAGGAGTGTTATGTTGAATCATGGAGCTGAGCTGCTCTGCAAGGAAGACTTTCTTATGAACATTCTGCTTACGCTTTTGAGTGCATAAATCTTTCAGAAACTTAGCGTAAGCAGGGACTTGTTTGATAGCGTCAAGCAACGGGATGTTGACTTGTACTTTTTTGAACACATCCAAGATTTCATCAAAGTTATTTCTTTTCTTCATTGGTGTCAGACGTTGAGGAAAGGGTGCTTTGGGCACGTAAGGTGGCACATTAGTGGCTCTTGGAGAGTCAGAGGGCTTTTGGACTTTGGATGCATTGGTGTGTCCCTCTGTTTCATCTTGATCTTCTGTTTTAGAATTTGAATCATCCCCAGGCATCTCTATTCCGTTATCAATCTGCTTGCCTGACCTAAGGGTAATGATTGATTTAGCTTGCTCATGATATTGCCTTTGGTTGGAATTAGAGCCAATCTCATACTGTCCCTTTGGGTTAGCCTCAGGTTGGCTAGGGAACTTGCCCTTCTCTCTCTCACTCAATGTGGCAGCTAGTTGACCCATTTGTATTTCCAGCTTAGCAATGGATTGTGCATTTGCATGTAAGCTTTCTTGGTTGGCCGATGAAGGTTTGTTGGGTATCTTTTTGGAATTGGAGAGAACTCTGCATGAAAAGATGAAGTGTATCCTCAAGAGATGGGTTCCTTGATTGTGTAGGCAGTTGTTGATATTGTGGAATTTGTTGACTGCCAACTTGGAGGTGCGGTTGCATAGGAGGATTTCCAGATGGTCCTCCTTGATGTGGTCCTTTTGCCCAAGAAAAATTTGGATGCCTAGCCCACCCTGGGTTGTATGTGTTTGAGTAAGGATCATTCCCAGGTTTTTGAAAAGTGTTCATAGCATGAACTTGTTCAGAGAGAAGTTCTGGGGATGCTGCCCCAGATGGACAAGACTGGGCAGGACTAGAACATGTGGCACATGCCTCCACTTGAGCTGTTTGTGGAGGTCCATTATTTAATGCCAGAGCATCAACTTTCTTTGTCAGGTTATCAAGTTTGGCGCACAACTCTGGCACGACTCCTATCTCATATATACCACCTCTCTTTTGTGGTTGGGAACTTCTTTCACCTCTATCTGAATAGTCCCATTGCTGTGAGCTTTCACACAAGGTTTCAAAGAATTTCCATGCTTCGGTATCGCTTTTGGTCATGAAGGACCCTCCACTGGTGGCATCAACCATGCGACGATTCTGGGGTGTCAGACCGTCATAAAAGTATTGCACTTGTTGCCACTTCTCAAAACCATGGTGAGGACATTTAAGAAGCAAGTCCTTCCATCTTTCCCAACATTCATGAAAGTGCTCGCCCTCTTTTTGTGTGAAGTTAGTAATTTCTCTACGGAGGGCATTGGTTTTGTGAACGGGGAAGAACTTATTTAAGAACTTCTTAGACAGTTGGTCCCATGTAGTGATAGTTCCAACTTCTAGAGAATTCAACCATGCTTTCGCCTTATCCTTCAAAGAAAAAGGAAACAGACGTAGGCGGATTGAATCGTCTGAGAAGTTTTGGAACTTAAAAGTGGAGCAAATGTCTAAGAATTCTTTCACATGATGGTATGGGTCCTCCTTGTCCAATCCATAAAAGGATGGCAAAGAATTGTATGACTCACAGTTTAAGTTCAAAGTGTCTTGCCGTAGTGGTTGGCAACACTATGCATGAAGGCGCATTAAATTGACAGAGTGAATAATCTTTGAGAGCCTTAACTTCGGTCTCATTTGCCATTTCAACAGAATTATTTCTCAATCTTTCACGCAGTGTTCTTTCTATTTCAGGATCAAACGGTGCTAGTTCTTTATCTAGAGATCTACGTCCTAGCATAAACTAAGTAACAACCTAAGAGAAAGAAAAGTAGAACTAGAAATTATGCTATTCAAAAAAACAAGTTAAAACTATGTAAGTGAGAATGGGAAGAAAGAACCCGAAAAAGGAGATGATTGGTGTTAAGAAGCTTCTCCTCACTTAGTAGCTTTCTTCCTCAATTCCTGTAAACAAAAAAAAAAAAAAAAAAAAAAAAAAAAAAAAACAATTTTAGGTTTCCTAAAATAATGATAGAAAAATCCTAAGCAACGGTTAATTTCTAAAAATAAAATAAAATAAAATTAAAACTTTAACCTAAGTTAGTAAAATCCTAAGCTATGAATTATGATAAGAGAGAATCCTAAATTCAATTTGGAACGAAACAGTCCCCGGCAACGGCGCCAAAAACTTGTTCACTCCCCAAGTATAGGGTTGTGATGTAGTAATAAACTCGGTAAGATCGAGGTCGAATCCCACGAGGACTGGTTGTCACAATTCAAATCTATGATTCTTCTTAACTAATCCAATGAATAATGAACTAAATTACTAAGCACAATTTTAGGAAAAACAATTAAGAATAGGGAAGAAAATTCGATCAGAGAGAAAGCACTAGGACTTTCGAATCCACCCCTAACTATCCTAACCCTTGTTTTGTCTGTTGATTCACCTTGATCTAGATTGATACCACTTAAATAGAGAAAGCACAATCTGTGTCCTAAATCGGGCATACAGACCGTCTAATTCCTTTGAGCAATGCCATGAATAACGGATCTCATGTCCTTGGTCGAGCACATGGAATGTACATTCATTAAAGCACCCTGTTTCTTCCTCTATAGGAAACCTGTTCTTGATCAGACCCAAGCACCTGTAATAAGCATCCAAACAACATCCATCTATATACTTTGATCAAGTTCATAGATGGAGAAGTATGGAATTTAAACCCGTAAAGCCCACTTAGAGAAAGAAACAAATTAATTAAAATTCAAAGTAAATCAACCAATACAAGAGTTAATCAAATTAGGGGCTTCATCTCAGCCCTAGCTGAGAGATTAGTTACCCATAAAATCCATAAAAAAATATTAAATAAAATTCATAAATTAAAACTCCAAACCGAACAATCTCTCTCTCTTTCTCCTTCTCTTTCTTCTCTCCCTGGCTCTAGATCTCCAATTTCTCTAGATCTGAATGTCTCTCCCACGTCCAAAACTTCCCTTTTATAGCTGCTGGATGGCTGGAATCGGTGGCAGAGTCGTGAGCGGACTCGAAGTGCGATTTTACAAGAATCGTGATCGGTGGGCCCCACAGGTATTTTACGGAAAATCCACCCCGTCCATTGGATTCAGGACGAAATTTCAGTTAAGAATGAGTAGTTTTGAAGGTCCATTGGCGCGGCCCACAGAAGAAATCTCGAAAAAATCAGTTTTGAACGTCGCCGAGCAGCCTGTTTGTGGCCTCTGTACCGCACACGTGTGTACGCATGGGAGTGGAATCTCAACATGGTTTTGTAGTTCTCATGGCCCTCTACAAGATGAACGGCTCGGATCGGTCGTACGGGCGATGTGTGGGGCCCACAGCCGTTCGCAAAAACGGACAGCGAAGACGCTACGCGGACGCGGATCCGTCGCTGTGGAGATGGTGGGTCCGTCTTCTTTGATCGAACCAAAAATCCACTCCGTTCATGAGGTAGCCATCGAAAAACCGTCCGGAAATGTGTAATTTTCGCCTACTTTTGATGAGGCCCACCTGACTTTCTGCTCGACCGTTCGTTTGTATATGAACGGTTGAGATCCAAAAGAAACTTTGTTCCTTCCGATTTCGTCACCTAGGTGGTGGTTATCGTGGCCCTAGGAAGTGGATGGACGGCTTGGATTTTCCATTTGGACACAAGGTGGGGCCCACAGCATCGACCGACAGCCGCTGGAGACGGACGCTGGACGGCTTTTTTTGAATAGTGAAGACGGGCGCGGGTCAGCGCCCGCGCTGACTGTCCACTGGTGCCGTGCGCCGCTGGTGCACGTGTACTCGGTGTACACTCTCCATACACGGGGCCCACTATGATGTTTTTACGAAATCCAATCCGTCCATTCCCTTTCTCAAACCATATTAACTGTCGAGACCAAAGTTGAGGCATATCCTGCTATCAGGTGGGCCTGAAATCAACGATTCGTGGGCTGAATTGTCAGTTGGAGCACTTCCCGAGATCATCAATGGCTGAAATTTAATATGTACGGTTAAATTATGGCCCTCATCCCATGTATGAAGTTTTGAACTGATCAGATGGCGGGAACCATGTGATTTTGCATTCTGGACCCTTTTCGGGCCCATTTGGCTTGCTTTACTCAAATCCCAGGCGTGTAAAATCTTCATTATTGGTTTTCTGGAGTCCATCCCGTGCTCTGGTAATTTTGGAGCGTCAAATCCATGCCTTTAACATCAAATTCTAAATAACGCTCCTGATTTCGTCCTGTAACAAAAGTATGATTAAAATCCGATGTTAGGCCTTATCATGTACGTAAAATTGGGTAATTACTGGGGTCTGATATGCAATATTCGACCCTAATCACGTGGCCCATGCTCGACCGGTTGTGCAGTTTGCTCGACCGGTCGTGGTTACGCAGATTCATTTCCGAATTTGATGCGGACTGATTTCTGTATTGTCTTTCGTAAGGGTGCAGAAGGAAGCTTGCCAAAACTATAAATTGTGGTCCCTAGGGCTATTCTAGGGTTAAGAGTAATAAGGTGAATATTGGGGAGTTATTCTAAGGTGTGGGCAAAGGGTTTTCTCTGTATCTCCAAGGGAGAGGTTAGTATATTGCCTTATAATCTTCGTTATTTTTTATAGTGGAAGTTTGCATCCGTGGTTTTTTACCCTAGTTTGGGGTTTTTCCATGTCTATCTTGTCTTGTGGTCTGTTTAGATTGCTTTGATCTATTTCTAGTTTATATTTCTTCTTGTTTATCGTTTGTGACTAAGGCCTGAGATTGGATCTTGGCTCACTGCGTTGTTGGCGTGTTGCGCAACAAGATTCGTTAGGATAATCCCATGACTTGACTTTTGAGATCGATGGGCACCACATGATGGTCCCTGTTGGATTATCTCCAATGTAAGCTAGATGGATTGTCCATTTCAAAGACATTGATTAGATGGTGATAAAGTGGTTTTTTCCATAGAGATGGGTAATCAAAGATGAGATAGTCATGGAGAATCCAAATCAATGAGATGAAATTTTCCAATACGAATAATCAAACTAGCCTGTTTTTCCACTAATCAATAGCTGGAGCTATCTTTAAAATGATGGTCAAGTCATGGTCGGTTAAAGGCACAATATATGTGATAGAGATGCTGTGACCCACCAAATTACAGTATTTTCCAAGAAAAGTCGTAGCTTGAACCAAACACAATTTAAAACTCTTCTTATTCCCCATCAAAACTCAATGTGTCAACCAAAATCCTTATTTCCACTAAGAAATATTAAGCCAATTTTAAATTTTAACACTCTTGGGACCAAATATCTAGGGCTGTCAACGGGTTGGGTCCTATAGTACTCATACCCAAGTCTTGCCGAGGTCTATAGTACATGTTAGGTTAACTAAGTTTGGGTGCTGATGAGCCTTGGGTCTTTACTCATGCTGCTGTGGTAGCCTCATGTATGTATATATATAAGAGTTTCAACATGAGGTCATGAGTTTGAGTACCCATTAGGTTAAAAATCAGGGTGTTGTGAGTGCATGGGTGCCATATGTGGGATGTGAGTGCACGTAAAATAATAATAAATAAATAAATCAATAAAGACGAAGAGCCTGGACCACTTTTTTGAAGAATTAATGTCTATTAAGTTTTTGGATCTATGCTTTAAGTTGGGTTAGACAAATAACAACATTTACATAGTAGCAGGTGGATGGGTTAGATCACACAGTACAGATGCCACTTTGAGGCATGCATGGTGTGTAAACAGGCTCTCTTTTACACTGAGGTGTTGGTATCGATTCCCTAGTGGGGGTGGCTAACTGTTAAGTGTGATCTGGGGTCTGTACTAACAAGCTAACCCAAAAAACAAAAGAAAGTCTCGTTTACATTCACACGGTTTGAAAACTCACTTAATTGTTAGAATAGTTAATTTATATTTAATGCATATGATAGTATTATAAAAACTAACTTGACCCAACTCAACTCAGTTAAAAAATGTAAGACCCGAACCAGTCTGCGAGCGGGTCCAAAATAGGGATGCACACGGGTCGGATCGGTCCGGCTCTGGGGTAAAACTGGAACCGAACTATTCCTAATAGTTCTTGGATTTTCAGAACCGGAACTGGACCGTTAGCACCCTCGAACTGAAACAGAACCGGACCTTGAAAACCGGTTCGGTTCTAAATCGGTTCCATGGTTCTGGGCTTTTTAAAATCCAGCCCAATTGGTATGAAATGCATTCATATCCACCATCCATCACGAGACTGCATCACAGGAAACAATGGAGGTAATGTCTCCTATAGTTGAAACCTTCCTAAGGGGAGAGAGAGAGAGAGAGAGAGAGAGAGAGAGAGAGAGAGAGAGAGAGAGAGACTTTAGGGTTTTTTTTTTTTTTTTTTTTTTTTTTTTTGTTTTTTTTTTTGGTTTTAAACATAAGTTCGAATCTATGGTTCAAATTCAAGTTTTGGGTCCACTATTCAGGCCCACAGTTCGGATCACGGTTCGGTTCGGTTTTACATGCCCCTAAACTGGAACTGAACCGTATCCAATGGTTCTTTGATTTTTGGAACTGGAACTGGAACCAGTGCACTCTAGAACCGAACCAAACCTGACCGTTTGATCGGTTCCGGTCCGGTTCCACGGTTCTACCAGTTCGATGTGCACCCCTAGTCCAAAAGGGGACCAGGGCTTGTTTAACAGGTTTGGGTCCATTTCACGGGCCAGGTACCCATTGACAACCCTACAAACAATCGTCGGCATTACAGGTAGCAGCTATGCAAAGGTCCCAAAGACGGGGCAATGTTAACCCGTTCACATCATCGACGGCTAAGATCATCTGACCAGTTGGATTTTTTGTGGATACCCCGTTCACATTAACAGGCGCGGATTGCGTCCAGTCTCTGGCCACTAACTGTCAGCTCTATGGGTGGGCCTACTGTGATTTGTTTATCCACTCTGTCCAACCCTTCTCTCAGATCATCTTAAGGCAGATCCAATGGACCATACTACATATGACTCTTTTATTTAATGCAGCTTACATTTAATACTTTGTGCATTTAACACAACTAAGCTTATTATTTGTTGTGGTCCTCTTTAGCAATGGATCTACCTAGTTTTTGCGCACACACTTTAAAATGACATGAGAGATAAGGGATGGACGGCGTGGATAAAGAGATACATCACGGTGGCCCCGCCCACAGAACTGACCGTTTCTGGCTAGAGACGGGCGGGGTTAGGACGCAATCCGTCTTCCCACATTAATGGACGCGGATTTCCTACGAAAGCCTTTGGCAGAAAGTTCCTTCACTGGGAACTCAGGTGGGCCGTGGTGATGTTTTTGAGAAATCCACTCCATCTATCCGTTTTGTGTTCTCATTTTAGGATATAAGGCTAAAATTGATCCGTAACAATTACTCAGGTGGGCCAAAAACGTGATGATTAAACGTCTACAATTGATATATTTGTGTGGCCACATAAGCTTTGAATCAAGCTAATATCTGTGTTTTCATTTCATCCCAATTGGAAGGATGTTTATAACGGTATAGATGGCATGTAAACATCACTGTCGACGTCAGGAACGTTTCAACGGCAGATATTTTCTTAGCTTCGTTTCTCTAAAACATCAAATCCGCGTCGACGGAAACGGATTGGCTGGGGTACCACACACCCGCTATGTAGCTGTATTGACGTCAGTAAGTTTTGTGAGTCTAATCATGATGTATGTTTTATATCTAAACCGTTCTTCCATTTGGGGAGCTAGTCTTAAGGCTTGAGATGGAAAATAAGACAGTTATAACTATCAAGTGGACCACACTGAAAAAAACAGTGGGGGATTGAACATCTACTATTGAAACCCTTTTATAGGTCACGGAAGCTTTAGATCAATATGAAATTTGTTTTTCCTCTTCATTTAGGTCTTTGTAACCTTATGAACAGATCGGATGGAAAATAAATGTTATAGTGGGCCCTACGAATTTTTTTAATGGTGAAAGTCATTATCCCAATGGTATTTGTGATGGGTTCCATTTGATCTTTAGATATGATTCACTTTTTTTGTTACAATGTTCTAAAATGATCTCTAAAAATGGATGACGGTGTGGATATAATAAATACATCATTGTAGGGCCATCTAACTTTGATCTCCTTTGAACCATTCGTAAACTCGGAGCTCGATGAGCGTCAGCGATAGTCTTCGCACGACACGTACCTATACCAGCTATATAACTGATGTGTGGTACACCAGCATCCGCTACCACATTAACCTTACACCTGCATGACAGGTGTTTGGAAAGTGTGTGTTTGATGACTTAGATACGATAGTCTAGCATAGGATACCTACTCCATAAGAAAAAATAGAGAATATAGATAGTTACGACAATCAGGCCCCCGTCAATTTGAGTCAACGGAGACAAAGCAAATGTCACTTTCTTTGCGTGCACTGCACGGTGTACATTTTTAGCCAATACGACTCTCACGTGTGACAACCTGACATCTATAAAAAAATCTAAGCCACTCATCAGGTAGGTCCGCTGTGTTCATGGTGGGGATTCTACGTGTCCTAACCCATCGCATGGCTGTTATGCGAGGATCACCGCTCCGGTCGACAACCATGACGATGAGACCGGAATCACCTCCCAGACTTTCGACGCTTGTTTTACACAGCTTGTTCAACACCCAAGCTCCTTGGGCCCACTACGTTGTATATGCAAAATCCACTTTGTTCATCAGATTCTATCCTCGAATATAGACCCTGGGGCAAAACATCAACTAGAAGCACATGTCAGGTGGGCCGCATCACAGGGAATAATGTAGATGGAATTCCAACTATAGGTTTGTGGTCGAGGCCACCGTATTGTGTATCTTTCATCAAAACTGTCAATCAATTTTAAATCATGCAGACAAAGTTAAGATTCTAAATTAATGCTGATGAAAGTATCAGACAATTCACACCTCATAAAACTAGAGGTTTTGGGAGCGATTTTACATTGATTCCATTGGTGTGGTCCATATCAGTTTTTTATCAATCTGAAATATTGTATCGTACAGTTCCAACAATGGTTCTCACCTGATGGACAGATTGGATTTACATGTACAATATGGTGGCCCCACAGATTGTATGTGACCGGGGGCTGTGTGAGCCCCATAGATATCTCTGTGCCCGGGCATGTGAGGCTCGTAGAGATGTCCGTGAAACACCTACTCTGCCCACCTGTTTTCAAAAACCACAATAGGATAGGATTTTAAAAATCAGGCAAATTTAAAAGTCATGTGGGTCATACCACACGAAACAGGGGGATCAAACACTCGGTGGTGACAGAAGTTTCGTATCAGGATGATTTTCCGTTCCTGCAGTTTATCTGAGTGGTAATAAGCATATAAACATCATGGTCAGCTCCAGGAAAGTTTCAACTGTGGATATCGTTGTTGCCACTGTTTTATTAGCCCGGTCCACCTGAGTTCTAGATCTGCCTGATTTTTAAAATACCATCAATTGTGATCTTTCAAAACAGATAATGCAATGTATTTTTCAGGGTCATTTCTATAGACCCCATACAGCCCGGGACTAGAGATGTCTCTCCGCCAGAAGTAACAAGTAAATCCGTGTGCTGCACGGGAGCACATGGATTGGGCACTACCCAGCCTGCCCCTACCTAGGAATAAACAGGGGCTTTGTAGGGCCACCGTGAATTATTACGTTTATCTACGCAATCCATCCATTTTACCGTATCATCCTAGAGTACAAGCAACAAAAAAGAAGTAAATTCAAGGCTTAAGTGGACTACGCCAAAAGATGCAATGGTGATAATGACACCCCAGTTGAAACTTTATTAGGGCCATATGTGATGGTTAGTTGCCATTTAACTTATCCATAAGGTCACGTAGACCTGGATGAAGGGAAAAGGCAAGTATCAACTTGATCCAATTTTTTTGTGGCGTTATAAAAGTTTTAACCCCTATTGTATAGTCCACTTGAGCCTTAGAACTGCTTTATTTTTGGGCTTCTACCCTAAAATGATTTGGTAAAGTGGATGGACTGTGTGGATAAAGCCGTACATCGTGGTAGCCCTGTTGATGTCCCAGTGGCACGACATGGCCAAGCTGGCAAAATGGACGGGTAAAGTAGTGCATGCTACTCTTCAGCAGTGGTGGTGAAATCATGGGGCGCAGGTTTTGAACGGCAGCTGTAAATTTCGGAAATGGATTGCCTGTGGCACCCACCACAAGGATATCCCATGGCTCAGCGTGGCCCAAGCTCTGTGGGGCCGACTGTACTCTGATTGTATTTTATCCATGGTGTATATCTTTTTGCCGTCTACTTGGCCTCACACGGCTTGAGCCACGTCGTTCCACAGGATATTCAGACAGTCTGCTTCCGAGTTTCCAGGGAGAATGTAATTGGCTGTCTAAGAGCGCATCCAACACGCATACCATTGTTGACCAATTAAAGTCGTTGCACCGCCTTAGCAGACTCAGATAATATATATAGTTTATCACACAAATATTTGGACTTAGGGCCTGTTTATCTACCACTTAATATATCATGGAAATCTTAAAATCAGATTTCATCCACTTAATATATTATTTTGGGTGTTTGATTATTGCACTTAAAGAAAGTTCTTAATGAAAATTATTCACGGAATTAATTTGGGATTGGTGTATGTGCCGAAAGCAGTAAGTGATGCATGTAGATTGCAGTAAGTATAAGAGTCTTTTGAAATTCCTCAAAATATCTCTATTCCTCCGAACTCATCTCCCTCTCCTCCACCAACGACTTTGACTTTTATGTTATTTTAAAACCCAACTTCTCTCTCTCTTCAAAAACTCCCAATTCCGTGAGTAAAAACATACAACATTCATGCCTATGTGCCAATCCGTTGAGACATTTGATTAGTCCATAATGTAAGCTTGTTCTTGTTAGGGAATGAGTTAAAAATCAATTGGAACCACTACTCGGGTTGATTATAACTCTTCATCTGTTAGACTTTAGAAGTTGTGTCCAACATGAAAAGTTTTTAGAATAATTAGGAGAATAGCGTGATTAAGCCACATACAAAACTTGCTATAAAAAGTAAATTTACTATTTATAGTAAGTTGCGAATTCTAGGAGATTTAGTTATAGTTTGTTTCTGATTTCTCTCCCATTGCTTGGTATCCCTATTTAAAGGGGTTGTGAACTCGTTTATTGCATTCATTAATCAATTTCGAATTTTATAGAATTTATTTTCTATTTTCTTGCTTTCTTTCCTCTTGGATTCAAGAAGTCTCTGTGAGGAGTCCAGAGAAGCTCCGTGGATTCAGAGTAGTTATCCTTGATCAGGAAGACGGTGATCGACCTCATCATGTTCATCCCTGCGTCAATACCATACGAAACAGTAGGGATCGAACACTCTGTTGTGATAGAAGTTTTGTATCAGGATGATTTTTGTTCCGACAGTTTATTTGAGTGGTAATAATTCTATGAACGGATTAGATGGCATATAAATTGTTGGGGACAAAAAGTACACAAAGTCCGGAGACTCGGGATTGGTGCCTCGGGTCGCCGAAGCATGTGTTGAATCCGAGGCACGGGTTATAAACTGAAGAAGGCGAGACAAATTAAGTTGGCCCGGGCGACGAGCTAGCGACCTGGGCATGTGTCGGCTAGGATTCTAAGACCTTATCTCATAAAGCTGGTTCACTTAATTGGATCAGAGCCAGCTGAGCCGAATGAAGGAAAGACGGCATAAAACAAAATGCCATCCCGAATATCTCGAAAAAAGATCTCCGATCCCAAAGGTCACAGGATCGGATAGAGACCAGAAACGGGCAAAATCAAATCTCCACGATATTGGGAGGAGATTCCTCACACGATACTGGGAGGAGAATCCTCACACGATGGGATCCTCTCGTATCTATAAATAAAGGATCTCCATCCTCTTGAAAGGTATGCAAAAAACTCTCCCAGAACCCCAATACAATAAGACCCAGATTCCTAGCCTGACTTTGGCATCGGAGGGTCCCCTGCTCTAGCCAGGGTCTCCTTTGTCTTCCTCCTGTGCAGGTACTCGAAGGTCTAAAGCTGTTCGACCAGATTTTCGCATCAACAGTTTGACACCGTCTATGGGAACCGTACGAAAAGCCATCTTATATTCCAATATTGAGAATTTATCATCATGGTGATGACTAGAAGGACGGTCCCAGAAGAAGAACTGAACGAGATCGCGGTTACAGGGCCAGCGGGCCCAATAGCAGTTCCGGCGGCCCAGAACCCACCTAACAACATCCAACAAGGAACGACCGGAGCAAATAATAACCAGCAGGCTCGTAACGATGGACGGTTGGACCAGGAGGTTCAGGAAATCCGATCCGATATGAATATGATGAAGCAGATGCTGGAACGAATGTATCAACAAATGCAACCACCTCCGCCTCCCCAAGGAGAGACGACACATGTCCCGACTGCGGTGGTCAATTCTCAGCCTTCCGCGCCGCGGTCGTTTCGACCTAGTCAACCCCAAGGTATTTCTGAGCCATCTCCGGCTCAGTCGGCTAATGCCTCCTTGCCCCCGACCGACCTTCGACACGAGATAGAGCGAAGAAGGCGTAACCGACCTTCCATTGAAGGCACGGTGGAGAGCGGCGAGCCTTGGAAAGCCGACATTCAGAACTTTAAAAGAAAAGTGCGGGAAAAAATGGCGAAAGAAATGGCGGACATGAAGCAGGGCCAGAATATATACCCGACCAGATCCGAGGCAAAGGCGTCCCCTTTTGTGGACGAGATAATGCAGGCTCGGTTGCCTGAAAGGTTTCGATTACCTCAAATCACTCCTTTCACCGGAAAGACCGACGCAACAGAGCATATTGAATGCTTTAGAACCTACATGGAGCTCCATGATGCCTCGGATGGAGTGATGTGTCGAGCCTTCTCTCTTACGTTGACCGATGTAGCTCGACTCTGGTTCAAACAGTTGAAACCAAGGTCCATCAGCTCACTCGTTGAGCTAAGCGACGCCTTTCTCACCAACTTCATCGGCGGAAAGAAGAAATTGAAGCCCCCTGCACATTTGAATAACATAGTTCAAAAGCAGGGAGAGCTATTGAAAGATTATATCAAGCGTTTTAACTTCGAATCTCTTCAAGTTCGAAAACATTCAGAAGAAATGACACTCAATGCGCTCATGCAACGAGTCAGAGACAAGTCGTTCATGGCGTCTCTAGACAAAAATCTGCCCGATACTCCAGCAGAGTTTATGGCACGGTTGGATAAATATGCAAACGCCAAAGAAACGCAGATCATGCGTGAGACTAAATCCTTGGTCAAAAAATCGGCCAAAAAGGAAGCCGATTCGACCGGGGGAAAGAAGCGTAAAGATGATCAAGCGCGCGATTAGCGAAGGTCGGGCAAACGACCAGACCGGAGATTTTCCACATATACCCCCCTGAACAAGACTCAGGAGCAGGTGCTGATGGAAATCAAAAGCGAAGGCTTTGTCAACTGGCCTAATAAGCTCAGGGGTAATCTCAACCGGCGGAGTAAGGACAAATATTGCCATTATCATCGAGATCATGGGCATAACACAAGTGATTGCTATAACCTGAAGAAAGAGATCGAACGACTCATAAAGGAAGGCCGACTCAAAGAACACGTGGTCAAAGCCGAGGTAGCTGAGAGGCGTCTGACCGATAATCAGCCTATAGAAGAAATTCAGACTATTATCGGCAGTCCGCGAGGCGAGGGCGATTCGAACAATACTCGAAGAAATCATGTAAGAAGATTTAATCAGCCCGAGTCCGAGCTCATGATTATAGCTCGGCCTACAAAGGAAAAGAAAAGGAAAAAATACTGCATTTCATTCACGGAGGAAGATGCTCGAGGTATCCATCACCCTCACGACGACGCGTTAGTTGTCACCCTGACTATCGCTAACCGAAAGGTATTCCGGATACTTGTCGACACGGGATCATCAGCAGACGTGTTATTCACTCAGGCGTTCGACAAAATGGGGGTTAAGCGATCTATGCTACGTCCGGTTCATACCCCATTGATCAGTTTCTCTGGGAGACAAGTACTACCTGAGGGGATCGTCTCGCTACCACTCACCGCTGGTAATTTTCCGTGCCAGGCGACGACAATGGTCGAATTCTTGGTCATCGATCAACCCTCAGTATACAATGCCATACTTGGCCAACCTTCTTTAAGTCTCCTCCAGGCAGTGGTATCTACATACCATCTTTCACTGAAATTTCTGACTGAGTCGGGAGTCGGAATGGTCAAAGGAGACCAGCAAGATGCGAGGCGTTGTTACGTGGTAACTGTAAAAGGCCCCGCCAACAAAACTCTGATCGACATATCAACGATCGAATCATTGGACCCCCAGGGCGAGAGTCATGAACGAGGGCTGCCAGTTGAAGATCTTGTCTCGGTTCCCTTGGTGGAAACAGATGGATCCAAAACAGTGCAAATTAGCTCATCTTTACGGTCCCTCTTGAAAGAAAAGTTGATAGCCCTGCTCCGCAGATACGCTGACGTGTTTGCTTGGAGCCATGCAGATATGCCCGGGATCGACCCATCCGTGATTACTCACCGACTCAATATCGATCCGACCTATCGACCGATCCGACAGAAGTGACGACCGCTCGGCCCCGAACGATACGATGTCATTGAAGAAGAGGTCAGCAAGCTCCTCCAAGCAAACTTCGTAGAAGAGATATATTATTGAGAATGGGTCTCGAATGTCGTGCTCGTGAAGAAATCCAACGGGAAGTGGCGAGTGTGTATTGATTATACCGACCTAAATAAAGCCTGCCCGAAGGATAACTTTTCTCTTCCAAGGATAGACCAATTAGTGGATAGCACCGCGGGACATGAACTTCTTAGTTTCATGGATGCATATTCAGGATATAATCAAATTGTAATGCATCAATCAGATAAATCAAAAACTACCTTTGTCACTGACAAAGGCCTTTATTGCTACCGAGTGATGCCATTTGGTTTGAAGAATGCTGGGCAACTTATCAAAGATTAGTTAATAAAATCTTTGCTCGGCTTATAGGCCGAACCATGGAAGTATACATTGGCGACATGCTCGTCAAAAGTATACACGCGGCCGACCATATAGATGATTTAAAGGAAATGTTCCTCATCTTACGAAAATTTCGGATGAAGCTGAATCCGAGTAAGTGCGCCTTTGGGGTAAGCTCTGAAAAGTTCCTCAGTTTCTTGGTTAGTCAGTGAGGAATAGAGGTAAACCCTAAGAAAATAAAAGCTTTGTTTGATATGGAATCTCCCAAAACAATTAAAGACATTCAAAGGTTGACTGGACGAGTAGCGACACTTAATCGGTTCCTGTCCAGAGCCACGGATAAATGTCTCCCCTTCTTCAAATAATTGAAAGGACAACAGACAATGGATTGGACGGAAGAATGTGAAGCGGCATTCCAGCAACTAAAATCATATCTCGGTTCTCCACCTCTCTTATCAAAGCCCGAGTCAGGGAAATCTCTGCTGCTTTACCTAGTGGTATCCGAGGCAGCGGTTAGCTCGGCCCTGATACAAGAATACGAAGGAAAGCAACTGCCGGTCTATTATGTCAGCAAAACGTTATTGTCAGCAGAAACAAGATACCCACTCTTGGAAAAAGTAGCTTTAGCTCTAATAATTTTCTCGCGCCGACTCAGGCCGTATTTCCAAGTCCATACCATTATCGTGATGACCGATCTTCCACTGCGCCAGGTCTTACAGAAACTAGAGGCTTCCGGCCGACTCACAAAGTGGACAATTGAACTCAGTGAATTCGATATTCAGTACATGCCGAAAGCATCAATCAAAGGGCAAGCCGTAGCTAATTTTATCGCCGAGGTAACGCCACCAACTGACCTCTCGGTCGCTAATATGACCAAGAACGTCGAAGTATCGACCACAGCTTCTCCCTCTTCCCTACCCGGCCCTGTTCCCTGGAAACTGTATGTCGACGGCTCTTCCAACTCTAAGGCAAGTGGGGCCGGGATAGTGCTGGAAACTCCTGATCATACCTATATGCAATATGCCTTACGACTTGGATTCCAAGCTTCGAACAATAAAGCCGAATATGAAGCGCTGTTACTCGGCCTCCGACTCGCAGCTAGCATGGGAGTTACGCACCTAAATATTTTCAGCGATTCTCAATTGGTTGTTAATTAAGTTACTGGTGTATATCAAACACAAAAAGATCAATTAAGAGCGTACATGGAAAAAGTGAAAGAGATGATCAGCGGATTTTGACTTTGTATTGTCACTCAGATCCCTCGGACAGAAAACGACAAAGCCAATCTATTAGCAAAGCTTGCCTCCGCCGACGAAGATGACATACCCAGGTCTGTTCCTATCGAATACGTCGCTAGGCCGAGTATTAATGAACCAATTAGCTCGCTCGTCAATACAATCGACTCGGAACCTTCCTGGATCGATCCAATCATCTAATATCTCGACATGGGTAAGTTGCCCGAAGATCATGTCGAGGCTCGCTGAATTAAGATCTGAGCCTCCCATTACACCATACTCAACGGAACCCTGTACAAAAAAGGTTATTATGCTCCGTTGCTGCAGTGCCTCAAGCCCAACGAGGCTGACTATGTGTTACGTGAGATTCATGAAGGAATCTGTGAAAACCATTCTGGAGGGCGATCTCTCGCCCATAAGGTCCTACGTCAGGGATATTACTGGCCGACTATCCAACACGACGCTCGCAGGCTCGTTCAAAGATGCGACAAATGTCAGAGGTTCACGGTGATTCCGAGACAAGCTCCCGAGGCACTGACGCCTATGACCGGTCCTTGGCCCTTTGCACAGTGGGGTATCGATATTATAGGTCCACTTCCTATGGGAAAAGGCCAGACCAGGTTCGCCGTGGTGGCCGTGGATTATTTCATGAAGTGGGCCGAGGCAGAGCCATTAGCTAAAATAACCGAACAAAAGATTACCAATTTTGTGTGAAAAAACATTATTTGCCGATTCGGAGTACCCCGTACCATTATTACATACAATGGAAGGCAATTTGATAATAGGAGCTTTCGCGAAATGTGCGGCAACCTCGGAATCAGAAACGTGTATTCTTCACCCCATCATCCTCAGACGAATGGACAGGTTGAGGCGGTTAACGAGATTATCAAGAAACATCTCCGGACCAAGCTTGATCGTACCAAAGGAACATGGGCCAAAGAACTCCCAAAAATTCTTTGGGCATATCGAATTACAGCTCGAACCGCCACAGGAGAGACTCCCTTCTCCCTTGCTTATGGCTCGGAAGCCGTCACTCCCGTCGAGATCGGGTTACCTTTGGCTCGAGTTACTTCATTCAACACAGAAGAAAATGAAGAACTCCTAGCATTCAGACTCGACCTTCTGGACGAACGAATGGAAGTGGCACGGTTGCGTACGGAGGCCCAGCAATGACAAGTAGCTCGGTTTTACAATACCCGAGTTAAAATCAGGCGGTTTCGAAGGGGAGATATGGTTCTCCGAAAAGTATTTTCCAATACGAAGGAATTTAGATCGGGTACATTGAAACCAAACTGGGAAGGACCCTATGTTGTCTCGGGTACCATCCGACCTGGAACGTATCGACTAGAAGACCTAAATGGATAATTATTGCCTCATCCTTGGAACACTGAGCACCTCAAGATTTATTATTCTTAGCTCGGTATTCAAAGTTTAAAGACTCCGAACTAAGAAAGATTAAAGCCAAGTCATATGAATAAAACCAAGTGCTTACTTTCATTTATTTACTAAATGTTTTTACATCGAGTAAAAAAAAAAATGGAGCCTGACTACTGTCCCTCGGCGGGAACGACTCCCGAGGCATGTTCAGAAGTACCAGCCTCGTCCCCAACTGCGACATCAGCAGTGACATTAGCGGGACTAGCATCAGGATCCTCAGATTTCGAGGCTCCTCCTCCCTCGATTCCTGAAAGGTCGAGGTCAGAGAAAGTCTTCTTCATATCGTTGACACATTCCAAATATCAGCCTTGGAACAGGCGGTCCCTCTCGTCCTCGAACTCCTTAGACTCAAGGAAGGCTTGAACGACTTGATCCCTGGCCTTCTCGGCCTCTTGGGTCTTCTCCTTGGCTTGTTGGATAAGCCCTGCCGCCTCAAGCTTAGTCCGAGCCAAGGCATCTTTACAAGAAGCATGAACTTCGAGGATCCGCCGGTTCTCTTCTTCAGCCCTGGATAGAAGAACCAACACCCGAGTAACCTCGGCTTGTGCATCTTCAAAAGCTCTCCTGGCGAAAGCTGCCTCAGCTTTCGCATCTTCGGCAGCTTTTCTGGCGAGGGCCGCCTCACCAGTAAGAACACCGACCTGTATCTCGGAGTTTTTGCGTTGCCCCTCTGCTTCCGTCAAAAGAGTCTGCAGTTGATGAGTTGAGGATAATTCCTTACAGGCCTTAACCAAGCAGGGAGCAAGTTCAAAAAGCACCCTCGCCGCATGGCCGACGGTTTCCGTCATAGGAGCGTTGTAGAGGCTGACGAACTCTTTTTCGCTCTCATGAGCTAAGGCCCAGGGGACCATCCCCGACACTACCGTCTGCAAGGCTGATGGCTCCTCTTGGCTCGCCTCCCCTCTAGAGGATGCAGCCCTCGTCTCCTCCCCCTGCCTCGGAGCATCAGTCGCAACATGTCCCGACTCGGACGCCGCCTAAGGCTCCACGGCTGCAATCTCCCTCACTTCCGGCCTTTCCTCTAGGTCAGAGAGCACGACGACAGTAGGGGCAGAAGAACCTACAGGTTCCTTCTCCTTTCGCACCACTCTCTGTTTCTTTAACGGCCGAGGCTCTAACAGAAGAACCGATCGAGGGGGAGCCTTTATCTTCGAAATAGCCCTAAGGGGAGGCTGAGCTCCGATCATCTCTAAAGGGGCCGACTCAGGAACGGTCCTAAGAACAGGTCGAGCTTCGGCCAAGTTTGAAAAAAGATGAAATAGATCAGATAAGGTTCGGAGAACATATGAAGATACATCATTAATTACCTGTGACGGCTGAGTCTAAACCTGCAAGATGAAGGCGCTCCGGCTGTAAGAGCACCTTCCAGGACCGATTTGCTGGATCCAATGTTCTCAATTCCTTGATCCGAGCTAAAGCACTGGATTCGAGCTTCTGCCTCTTCTTCGGGATATCTGCCAAACAACAGTCCGTCAGACTCAAAGCATTACGAAAACAAAAAGGGCAAAAGAGAGATGCCGAGTCACCTGCTTTCTGAAATGTCTGAGGTACACGAGCCTCGTAGAACCCGGATTCAGCTGTTTCCCAGCGACCACAGGCCCAAAACCAACGTTCCTCCAATGTTTGTTAGAAGTGGGAGGGTCGGTTTTAAGGAGCCGCCTCTGCCCCGCCAAGTAGCGAAGACATAAAAGCCGGGATAGTTTGGATTTACGCGCACTTGATACAAGTGGAGGAATTCGTCAACTGTCAACGGTGGCTGTTCCAACTCAGCCCATAACACTACACATCCGAATAAGTTCCTCCACCCATTCGGAACTATTTGTCCAGGAGCAATCCGAATACGAGATAAAATGCCTCGGACAATGGGCTGAAGGGGCAGACGTAAGCCGCATTGCATCGAGACTTGATAGATCGTGACTGCCCCAGCAGGAGGATGGTCCGGTAAGTCATTCGGACGGGGGAGATAAGTGATAACCGATTCAGGGATGTGATACCCGATTCGGATCCTATCCAAATCTTCTTTGGTCAAAACTGAAGGGACCGGGCCGCTTGGTTCATCCCCCGACTCTTCTCCTTCGGACTCGGCCTGCGCTGACTTATCAACGAGAGCCGACCCAGAGGTTCCCTCGGCAATCAACGTTTTCTCTTCCTCCTCTTCTTCCTCTTCCAAATCCATTGGAGGATTGGGCCTCCCTGGGCGAGTTATCAGGGACAACCCGCCACGAGAAGGACCAACAGAAGCAGGGCGTTCCGCCGGAGCTCCGGTGGTTCTCTTAGAGAGAAAAGCGCTTCACCTTCGTCTCCGGAAGTTCCCTCCCGGGGACTTTGAGAACCTCGCGCTACCATTATCGATAACTAAAGAGGAGGGAAGAAGTCACCGGAGGGAGGAAGAAAAGCGAAAATGGCAGAAGGAGCTGCTGACAGTCAAGAAAGGAAAGAGGGAGGAAGAAGAGAACCAAACTCCAAAGGGAATGAAGAGCGGGAGGAGTAGCAGTAGAGATTTGAAATGCAGGACCTCCCATCCATTTATAAAATTGCTACGTGGCAGGAGCAATTAATGAGGAAATGATTCGATGCCTACATCGACTCCCCCGCTCGACACGTGGAGCACGCCAACTGACGATGTTAACGCCTTTGCTATGTGTCCAACACTCATTGGCGAGGTGAACGATTTGACGGCTGTCGGCTCACGCAGTGTCAAGAAGTGAACCGTTTCCCATCAAAGACGACGCAAAATGCATTAAATGCCTAATTATTATCTCGGACTTAGCTGCGAACCGACTCAAAAATTCGCTACTCCGTAGTGCCATAGGAGACACACAGAGTAAGGGGGCTTACTGTTGGGGACAAAAAGTACGCAAAGTCCGGAGACTCGGGATTGGTGACTCGGGTCACCGAAGCATGCTTTAAATCCGAGGCACGGGTTATAAACCGAAGAAGGCGAGACAAATTAAGTTGGCTTGGGCGACGAGCTAGCGACCTGGGCATGTGTCGGCTAGGATTCTTAGACCTTATCTCATAAAGCCGGTTCACTTAATTGGATCAGAGCCAGCTGAGCCGAATGAAGGAAAGACGGCGTAAAACAAAATGCCATCCCGAATATCTCGAAAAAAGATCTCCGATCCCGAAGGTCACAGGATCGGATAGAGACCAGAAACGGGCAAAATCAAATCTCCACGATATTGGGAGGAGATTCCTCACACGATACTGGGAGGAGAATCCTCACACGATGGGATCCTCTCGTATTTATAAATAAAGGACCTCCATCCTCTTGAAAGGTACGCAAAAAACTCTTTCCCAGAACCCCTCAATACAATAAGACCAAGATTTCTAGCCTGACTTTGGCATCGGAGGGTCTCCTGTTCTAGCCAGGGTCTCCTTTGTCTTCCTCCTGTGCAGGTACTCGAAGGTCTAAAGCGGTTCGACCAGATTTTCACATCAACATAAATATCATAGTCAACTCAAGAAAAGTTTCGACAGTGGATATGGTCCAACTGAGTCTTCGATATGCTTGATTTTTTAAATCCAATCAAGTTTTATCTTTCAAAACATATGAACCGAATGTATTTTCCAGGGTCATTTCTCAGGACCCCATATAGCACCGGGAATACAGATACCTCTCTGCCAGAAGTCACAAGGAAATTTGTGTGCTGTGGGAGCACTTGGATTGGGCACTACAAGGCCTATCCCTAACTAAGAACAGACTGGGGCTTTGAGGGGCCACCGTGATGTATGGAGTTTATCCACGCAATCCATACATTTTACCATATCATCTTAGAGTACAAGCCAAAAAAAAAAAAAAAAAGAGGTAAATCCAAGGCTCAAGTGGACTACACCAAAGGATGCAATGGTGATAATGACACCCCATTTGAAACTTTAGTAGGGCTGTCTGTGATGGTTAGTTGCGATCTAACCTATTTATAAGGTCATATAGACTTAGATGAAGGGAAAGTACAAATATCAAATTGATCCAAAGTTTTTGTGGCATTCTAAAAGTTTTAATCCCTATTGTATAGTCCGCTTGAGCCTTAGAACTGCTTTATTTTTGGGCTTCTATCTTAAAATGATTTGGCAAAATGGATAGACCGTGTGGATAAAGCCATACATCATGGTAGCCCTGTTGATGTCCCAGTGGCATGACATGGCCAATCTCGCAAAATGGATGGGTAATGAAGTGCATGCTACTCTCCAGCAGTGGTGGTGAAATTAATTATCGGGCGCAGGTTTTGAATGGCTGCTGTAAATTTCTTACAGCCTTTCTTTAGTTTTTGGAAAGTGGATTGCCTGCGGAGAAAAAAATTTGATTTCAAGTCGAGTATCTCACGTTACACCTCGATTCAACTTTATAAGTCTTTTATCTCATTTCTTTTATTTTATTTTTGATTTTTGATTTTAAATAGTATATTTTTAATGTCTTGTATTTTCATTACTTTGGATTTAAAAAATTCTCAAAATTTTTTTGCTGGAATTAACTTATTTTGTCACTTAGTGACCTTTTATACTTGATGTTAGCCTATACACGGGTGTTACTAGTAAATAACTACACAAATTCGATTAATTAACTGTAGGAAGCTAATGAATACGTCCAATCACTAAAATCTTGGGTCTAACCTTATGACCTATCCATATAGGGTCTAGATCTAGCTGGCCTATCACTAACTAATCAAGACAACCATAACTAAATAAAGACTTACGTAAAGCCAAGTCAACTAGTAGTTGGATCTTGATTAATAAACCGACCTAGTTGGTATACAATTTTTTTGATAAGATCACCATTTTCACTTATTATGAGTGGTATGGCCTACATGAGTTTTAGATCTGCCCAAGTTTTAGGTTCCAGTCTTATTTTGGTCTTGCCAAACAAATGGATAGAGCGAATTTTTCACAGACATCTCAGCGGGCTCCACACAGCCTCGAGCAGGGAGGATCATAGGCAAACAACTCCGGTTGTTGTTGTTGTACCAGCATGAGAAAGGATTTTATACGCTGAAAACTGATAAAGAGTGATAATTGATATTCATGCACCTAAAATTGTAAAACTGGACTATAAGTAACTAAGATCAACCATATTTAAATGTAATGGATCATAACCTATAATAAATGAAGTTATTTAGTGGCCGCTTGGTGGATATTTGATGGAGAGTTGAAATGAAAGCCATTTAATGGTCTGAAATCCAAGGATAGTATCCATTAATCAAAGGTTATGATCATTCAATCAACCGAAATTTTGAGGATAAATTATCTACAGTGAGTCTTGTGTTTTGGATGGTTTAATTTGAGTTAATGCATGCCACGTATACACATTCGAGCTGCCTTAGTATGGAAGGTCGCAACGTAGCAAGGCCTGAAATAAGTATTTCGCCGGACTACCATGTCGACTCATCTGCTCTCGATCGAGTTGCAACTCACCAAAGCCGGGAGTGAATTGGTTCGTCTCACCCCAGTTGGGGGCGACTCAGCTAAATTGGGTCAGGCTGAGTCCAAATCAACTCAGACGAGTCGCATTTAACTCATTTGATTCATTTATTCATGGGCTAGAGTGCAAGTCAGGTCGAGACTTCATGGGGGTCCTTACTCTTGCTCCAGTGGTAGACTCTCGGGAGTTTCAACACCTAGTCAAGGATTCAATTACCCATAGGTGGTGAAATTCCACTACGACGTGAGTATGTGGGGGTGTGTGTGTGCGTATGTAAAAAAAAAAAAAAAAAAAGGTCGAGACTTCACGGGTGTTTAAAAGATTGGTCCTGGTTAGTAATTGAGTTGGGTAAGAGTTAAGCTCATTGTTCTTAATATCTGGTCAGGTCGGGTTAGGGCTGTCAATGAGCTTGGCCTGAGGTTGGCGTTGTCCCAGATTTTGAACTGCTTGGGCTTGCCGAGTCTATATGCCCAACCCATTGATAGCCTTAGGTTAGGCTTGGTCTACTACAAGCAACCCAGGCTAAAGTCATTAATCATGGCCCTCATGAGTCTTAAGCTCACTGAATGGGGCCCACTATGTTTAATGGCTTAGAAATGGATCTGGGTGGGACACGGATTGCCTAGAAAGCCTTTGGCGGGAACCACTATGAATGAAGCTAGGTCACACTCACTGTGATGTTCGTGTGAAATCTTTTGTCCATCCGTTTTATCAATATCATGTTAGGACATGGGCTGAAAAATGAGGTAGATGCAAAACTTAAGTAGGCCATCCTTTTTGTCAGATCATGTTAGGACATGGGCCGAAAAATGAGGTAGATCCAAAACTTAAGTTAGCCGCATAACAAGGAAAAAGTGAGGACTAAACGTCCACCATTGAAACATTGATAAGTGCCACGGAAGTCTTGGATTAGCCTAAAATTTCAGTGCTTTCAGTTCATCCACCTAATAATGACATTATCAACTGAATGGATGGCATATGAAATTCAAAATGGACACTAGGGGGTTTCAACGGTAGGCATTTCCACAGTACTTTTTCTTATCATGCGTCCTAACAAGATCTAGTGGAATGGATAGTGGGGTGGATTTATTGTTGGATTCGTGTTGCAGAATCATACAAATCTAGATTTGGGATAGCAATCCAATGGCACCAAGCACACACAAGAGAACACAAAGATTTAACATGGAAAACCCTTGTGGGAAAAAACTACCGCACAAAGCGATAGATCTCCACTATAAAAATAGAAATTAAAAAGAGAGATGACTTACCCGATTCGAACAACCTCGAATCTCACCCTTGCTACACCCTTTAGAAACCCTAAAACCCTTTTAAGAACCCTTGGAACTCTTTTAGAAAGCCTTAGAATACTTTAGAATAGCCATAGGGACCCCTATTTATAGTTTAGAAAACTTCCCTTTCGCACCCTAACGAAACCGCCTCAAATTTACGTAGTCCGCACCAAATCTGCGCAAGAATCTATGTAACCTCGACTAGTCGAGCAGAGGCCTCGACTAGTCGAGCCATCCCCTCGACCGGTCGAGTGCCCCGAACACCCAAATACGTAGCACACTAGACTTTGAATCGAGTGGTGCTCGACCGATCGAGTGGACCCTCGACCAGTCGAGCCAGCCTCTCGACGGGTCGAGCAGCCCCAAACATTGAAGACTTTTAAAAGTCTAACAACAATCTTCACCAAGTCTTCAATCTTCAATTGTGTATCTTGCTGCCTTATTCTCTTATCTCTGTATCATAACTTCTAGTGCACACTCTGTCCTTCTTTTATGCCATCGCCAAGCCTATAAAAGTTACACAGAACTTGAACTTCTCTGTAGGAACGATCTAGGTGAGCATGTATGCCATATTAAAATTCACGTGCTCAACCACCTTTGCTCCTGTCTTCTTAAAAGGAAAGATGTAGTCTTCTTACCATCTCATCGCTACCCAATATTTCTTGCCGGGGTACTTGCTCACAACACTGATAGCCTGTGAAATAACCGGTCTAATCCAGACCATGGCATACACTGCCAACCACATTAGAATAAGGCTCATGAGATATCCTGGTTTTCCTCATCTATTTTGGGACATGTCCTGAAGAAAACTTGAGAAGAGACGTGTAGGGAACGCTTTCCGAATTTATATGGTCCATCACCTCCTTGATCAATACCTACCCAAGGTATTCTGCTTGAGATAACTAAAGCCTACTTCTCTTTCAATCTTAACGCCGAGAACCATCTTTGCAGCCCCCTGATCCTTCATCCTGAATGTCCCACTTAACTGAGTCTTCAGTACATTGATTTCAAATATGTCATAATTGATGATTTACACGTCATCAATTCTTGACTCACCATGAAGGAATCAAACTACTGCCTAGGCAACAGGTCGAACCACGACCTCCTGTAAAGTCTTTTCTCAGCCCCTCTAACTTTGAACCGCTCTGATTGCTTCATGTAGATCCACTCTTCACTTTTCCTTGCAGAAGTGCAGACTCTACATCCATCCTTCCAGTTCAAGATCACATTGGCCAACCAGCGTTAATCACGGATCTAATAGACACCTGCTATACCGTCGACGCGAATATCTCTGAGAAGCCGATCCCTTCTCTCTAAGCATAACCCTTCACTACCAACCTCGCCCTGTATCTATGTTGTATCCTCCTGAAGATCCACTTGCATCCAACCGCTCTCCGGCCCACTGGAAGCTCCACCCACTCCCATATGTCAGTCTGGTACAACGAATCCATCACATCGCCCATAGTCACCTTTCACTTCTCAACACCAGGCTCACCTAGAGCCATCTGAATAGAAGATGAATCCCCTGCGATATTGGAGTCGTCCATGTATCTCGCCGATATCCTGTGATTATGCCGTGTGATTTTTCTCACAGGTGGCTGCTCCACCTGCTTTGTATTCCTGTCCCCACGTCTCAGCCTTCCTGCCCTGCCCGCTCATGTGGCCATGCCCAACATGCCACACACGTGCAGAGGTGGAATCCGCTACATCCACTGCAGCTCCACCTTTTGAAGTGCTACCGATCAACCTTTACAAGTTACCGAGTCGTTGTGCTTTCATGATTACCCGTGCCCCCTTAGATACCTTAAGAGCACCATCAATACCTATGTACCTGCATCCTTTTGCCTCAAGTACACCAAGAGAAATCAGATTCTGCTTCAAATCAGGACATGCCTGACATCAGTCAAGGTACGTTCCACCCCATCCAACATCTTGATGCGCATCGAACCAACAACCACAAATTTATGGGCAATGTCATTGCCCATAAATACCTGTCCACCATCGCACTCCCTGTAGCTAGTGAACCAACTCCGATGAGGAGTCATGTGAAAAGATGCTCTTGTGTCTAGCATCCACTCGCTCTTATGATCATTGTATGGCCGTCTGATTGTAGACATTGACAAAATATTACTATCACATCCACTCGATCCATCTCACGTGACAGCATTGGCCTCCCTATATGAAGCCTCAGAATCTTCTCTCTTTGATTTAGAATTTTCACAATCCTTCTTCACATATCCTTCCTTCCCACAGTTCCAGCACTTTACCTTTTCTTTACCCTTGCCCTTGGATTTGGACCTAGAACCTGAAGAACCTGTACCTTGTTCAGAATTCCTACCCCTTGTAAGTACTGCCTCAGAAGATATCCCCATGTTGACGTTAATCTTTCTCATAGCCTTCCCTTGAAGGGCCGAGATAACGGTGTCTACACTCAGGGTTTTATTCATTAAGCACATTGTGTCCTTGAATGACTCATAAGATGCCGGAAGATAATTCAACAACATACATGCTTATTCTTCATCTTTCATCACTTCCTCCATATCTAGTAATTTGCAAACTAATTTATTAAAGTTGCTGATGTGAGCCTCCAAATCTCCACCGTTTGCCATCTTAAAGTTATACCACTACTGCTTCAAGTGTAGGCGATTTTCAGAGGATTTTTTCGCATAGACATCCTCTAACTTCGCCCATAACTTAGCCGCAGTTTTCTCCCTCATAACGTTGTAGAGAACCTCATCCGTGAGACATAAACGGATCTATGATAAAGCCTTCTTATCAAGAGTATTCCAATCATCATCAGTCATAGTAGGCTTTCGCTCCTCAAGAGCACCATCTTCGCCTTGCTTGATTAAGGAACTCATCATCTTGATCTTCCATAATTTAAAATTTTTTTTTCCTGAATACTTTTCAATCTCATACCTAGTACTTGCCATTATTAGTAACCCCTCAAATTTAGATTTGTGCCCCAACGATTGCTCTGATACCACTTATTGGGATTTGTGCTGTGGAATCACACAAATCTAAATCTAGGATAACAATTCAATAGCACCAAGCACACAAGAGAACACGAAGATTTAACGTGGAAAATCGTTGCGGGAAAAAACCACGGCACAAAACGACAGATCTCCACTATGAAAATAGAAATTATAAAGAGAGAGGACTTACCCGATTCGAACAACCTCGAATCTCACCCTTGCTACACCCTTTAGAAACCCTAAAACCCTTTTAGGAACCCTTGGAACTCCTTTAGAAAGCCTTAGAATACTTTAGAATAGCCTTAGGAACCCATATTTATAGTTTAGGAAACTTCCATTTCGCACCCTTACGAAACCGCCTCAAATTTACGCAGTCCCCGCCAAATCCATGCAAGAATCTGCATAACCTTGACTAGTCAAGCTGATGTCTCAACTGGTCGAGGGACCCCCTCGACTAATCGAGCTATTCCCTCAACCGGTCGAGTGCTCCGGACACCCAAATAAGTAGCACGCTGGACTTTGAGTCGAGTTGTGCTCGACCGGTCGAGTGGACCGTCGACCAGTCGGGCCAACCACTTGACCGGTCGAGCAGCCCCAAACATTGAAGACTTTTAAAAGTCTTACAACATTTATTACAAACATCATGGTGGTCCCCACCTAGCTTCCTATTACCTATAGCTCTTGGGAAAGGTTTTGGTAGGCACTTCGTGTCCCATGGGTGGGCCACACATGTAAAAAAGAATTGAATGGCCACGAATGGACACACATGTTAAAAAGAATTGAATGGTCGGGAAAATTGGCCAATAGTAAACATTGATGGGCTTTGGTCTGGACGCCCAATTAGCTGCGACAACCTGTCACACGAATTCGTGGGAAAAATTGGAAATGATTCCCGAATCACTGCAAAAAAAAAAAGTGTCATTTTTTATCCCATTGACTAAATGGTTATAATCATGAGTAAAATTATTGAGTTATAAGAGGGAAATCAAAAGTGGATCTCACATGATGTAAGGTTGAAAGCAGCATGGATAGACCATTTTTCAAGCAAGAGTAATTCTTAAACGGGATGGATCAACATAATGTTTAATAAATAGCATCATATTCTATATAATAAATATTGTCATCCATTTTCTAGCTGGTGATGAGATGGCTAATATCATCTATCAAAGTATTTTATTATTATTTTTATTATTTGTGATGAATCTTCAATCGAAAGTGTGGCCCATATGATTTATGGCCGAGATTGCTGGTCAGACCTTTTATACTATAATAAATAGGACCATCCATTCCTGTCTAATAATTAGATGATTGGGATCATTAGATTAGGATGATTTTAGGAGCATAGGGCAATCAACGGTGGACCAATAACATGGATGATCCAAATCAATGGCTAGACCCGTTTTTAGTATTATCAATATGGCCTATCCATTTTCATAACCATTGATAATAGATTGATTGCGATCATCCTATTGAATTGACTTTTGAGATGGATAGGAAATAAAACCTAAGCCCGGCCCAGATAATGGATGGACCATATTAATAATCGGATTATCTCAATTGTAACCCATGAAAATTTCAATTTTGCAGACATTAATAAGATGTGGATACTGCAGATTTTTATTTTTATTTTTATTTTGTATTTTTTTTGGGCAATCAAAGGTGGGATACATCATGTAGAGTCTAAATCAATGATGTGACATTTTCCAATATAATCAGTCAAATTGGCCAATATTTTCCACTAATCAACAGCTGGTGGTTATCTTGAAAGCGATTTTCAAGTCATGGTCGATTAAAGGTGGTCCATTTGTGATGTAGATACCTTGACCCACTAATAACGTAATGTAAACCGTTTATAAGGACCTGATTCAACTGACAAAGTCGCGACGTACGCATCCTATTTTACTGCGTTGGGCTGTATTGTAGCTAGCATTGCATGCGAACACACGCTGGCGAACGCGGATTAATTGCGTCCTACCCCGCCCATATCCAGCTGGGAATGGGCAGGATCTTTGAGTAGCCACCCTGATGTAGAGGTCTTATCCACACCGTCCATCCATTTTTTCACATCATTTCATGGTATAATCCCAAAATTTAGGCAGATCCAATGCTCCAGTGCAGTTCACAATGGGGATTAAACTCTTACTGTTGAAAACTTCTTGGGAGCTATAGAAGTTTTGGATGGAGCTGATATTTGTTTTTTTCTCTTCATCCAGGTCCATGTAACTTTATAAATAGGTTTGATGGAAAATAAACATCACGGTGGGCCTTAGAAAAGTTTCAACGGTGAGAATCATTATCACTGCTGGTTCCTGTGGTGTGGTCCACTTGAGCCGTGGATCTAGCTCATTTTTTTGCACACTAAAATGATGTGAAAAAAACGGATGAACTGTGTGGATAAGACCCATACATCACGGTGGCCACTCAAAGCTCCTGCCCGTTCCCAGCGGGAGACAGGCGCGGGTAGGACACAATCCGCGTCCCTAGCTGGGTAGAAGATCGTGAATGTAGCTATTTTGCCATACGTTATATGATGAGCTTGTACCATTAATGACATTTGGGACGTGGCAAAGCCTATTGTCACGCTCTCAAATGTGGGCCGCTTCCTCTCTCCAAACGGCTGCTACTACGCACCCGCGTGCACGAAGGCAGCGCAGGTGCACGGTAGCAGATTGCGTGTGATCCGGGGCTGTGTGAGCCCCAGAGATATCTCTGTACCCAGGGCTGTGTGAGGCTCACAGAGATGTCCGTGAAAAATCCACTTCGCCCACCTGTTTTGAAAGACTATAATAGGATAGGATTCTAAAAATAAGGCAGGTCCAAAACTCATGTGGGCCATACCATAGGAAATAGTGGAGATCAAACACTTAGTGGTGACAAAAGTTTGGTATCAGGATGATTTTCGTTCCTGCAGTTTATCTGAGTGGTAATAATTCGATGAATGGCTTAGATGGCATGTAAACATTATGGTCAACTCTAAGAAGGTTTCAACCGTGGAGTTGTTTTTCCCATTGTTTTATTGGTATGGTCCACCTGAGTTTTAGATGTACCGGATTTTTAGAATCCTATCAATTGTGATCTTTCGAAACAGAAGAAGGGAATGTATTTTTTGGGGTTATTTCCGTGGACCCATACAGCCCCGGGCATGGAGACATTTCTCTATTCAAAGTCCAACCAAATCCGTGTTGAAGAGATTACATGAGCAAATACCTGAACCAAAATATGTCATTATTTTGGGACCTTGTACTATTACAAGAGGGATGTCATACTTGTTGGGTTGGTTGTACATGCTATAATGAAACTTTGTAAGAAAGTATCTAGAGAAATCTCTGAAAATAAAATTGGGTCTCAATAGGAAAATTGATGTTTTACTATCAACCATGAGTTTCATGTTGGACGTAGTACTCATTCTGAAAATTACGATCAAGGATTACTCTATCAATCCCCCTCTACTTCAGAGATATCTACTAAAACATTTTTCAAATACAATACAGAAGTCCAGTTTTCCCCGAATCAGTGAATTAGGCAAGGTGTGTTTGTGTAGAATAACAAACAGTACTGGGTCAATCTTTATAAATTTCATTGTAAATGTGAAATACTTGTAAAAATATGTGAGAGATCAAGAAGAGGCAGGATCGTTCATCTGGTTGACTAGTCAATCATGAACTAGTTCATAAATATTTGGGCTTCGATTTCCAAGGAATAGAAACATTACAAATAAAGCCCAAAGATTGGATGGTGGGGATTCAACTGATAAAGTTGTGATGTATCATATTTTACAGTGCATGTAGCTATTTTTGCTATACGTGATATGATGAGCTTTGCTACGCACCCGTGTGTACGAAGGCAGCTCTTGTGCATGGGAGCAGATGCGTAGCGTGTACGAAGGCAGCTCATGTGCATCAGATTGCGTGTGACCCAGGCCCGGAGATATCTCTGTGATGGGAGCTGTGTGAGGCTCATAGAGATGTCCGTGAAAAATCCAGTCGGCCCACTTGTTTTGAAAAACCACAGTAGGACAGGATTCTAAAAATCAGGCAGATCCAAAACTCATGTGGGCCATACCATATGAAACAGTAGGGATCGAACACTCGGTTGTGATAGAAGTTTTGTATCAGGGTGATTTTCGTTCCTACAGTTTATATCATGGTCAAGTACTCTAGCAAAGTTTCAATAGTGGGTATGGTTCAACTGAGTTTTAGATATGCTTGATTTTTAAAATCCAATCAAGTGTTATCTTTCAAAACATATGAACCGAATGTATTTTCCAGGGTAATTTCTCTGGACCCCATACAGCACCGGGCATAGAGATATCTCTCTGCCAGAAGTCACAAGGAAATTCGTGTGTTGTGGGAGCACATGGATTGGGCACTACAAGGCCTGTCCCTAACTAAGAACAGACTGGGGCTTTGAGGGGCCACCGATGATGTATGGAGTTTATCTACCCAATCCATACAAGCCAAAAAAAAAAAGAGAAGTAAATCCAAGGCTCAAGTGGACTACACCAAAGGATGCAATGGTGGTAATGACACCCCACTTGCAACTTTATTAAGGCCGTCTGTGATGGTTAGTTGCCATCTAACCTATTTATAAGGTCATATAGACTTGGAGTTGATGTATGCCGCTTGTACAATTTACAAGTGCCTGCCTAACAAGTGTCGCTCTCAGACAGAGCATCAAATAACGTGGGTGGCCCAGGTTAGATTCCCTGTCCCAAAAGAAATTGGATTCCCTAATCGTACGTAGCTGCACATCAGTTGATTTTGATGGAGCATGGGTTGATCTGACTCCAGCCTATTGACATCCCTACTACAGCCTGGACCTAAGCTTTCAAAGTCGGCCAAGCTGACAGCTCATAGCAGGACAGGCCCAAATGACTCATGCCCAGCTTTAAAACCAACTCTAAATCCAGAATGAGTAATTTGAGAGTCATCTCAACCGTAGAAATATAAGACTGACATGATTCTCTTTTCTTCTGTAGTAATTAGGAGAATGATTAAAAGACGACCTGATCCATTCAGGTCTGAGTTGAGTCAGGACTCACCCAACTCAATGATGAATTGACCCAACTCACTCGACCGAGTCAAGGATTACTGTGTTGACTTCGAACCAGATCGAGTCCGGGTCGACCCGGACGAGTCGAGAAGCCGAAGTCACAAAGCGCACGATATATCAATTTCAGTCACATTATAGAAGACCTACATATCTTATTTTAAGGGACTACATTCCCGTGATAGTTTGCCACCAATCAAAAGATGGTGGTGGACCTGGTGGTTCATCCTCCTCACATGTGGCGCTGCGTACAGCCAACTAAACCATTAAAATCAAAATTGATCAAGCAATCTAAACCGTCCCCTTAATGGCTCTTAAACGGAAGGTTAAAAGTAAACTGGTTCCTTGTCCAAACAAGTTTTAATCCCTAATGTATAGTCCACTTGAGCGTTAGAACTGCTTTATTTTTGGGCTTCTATCTTAAAATGATTTGGCTAAATGAATGGACGTGAGGATAAAGCCATACATCGTGGTAGGCCTGTGGATGTCCCAGTAGCACGATATGGCCAAGCTGGCAAAATGGATGGGTAATGAAGTGCATGCTACTCTCCAGCAGGGATGGTGAAATTAATTATCGGGCGCAGGTTTTGAACGGCAGCTGTAAATTTCTTACAGCCTTTCTTTAGTTTTTGGAAAGTGGATTGCCTGTGGCACCCACCACAAGGATATCCTCATGGCTCAGCGTTGGTCAAGCTCTGTGGCCCGCCGTACTGTGATTGTATTTTATCTATGCTGTGTATCTTTTTGCCATCTAATTGGCCCCACACAGATTCATCCACGTCGTGTCACAGGATATTCGGACAGTCTGCTTCCGCGTTTCTGGGGAGAATGTAATTGGCTGTCTAAGAGTGCATCCAACACGCATACCGTTCACCAATTAAAGTCATTGCACTGCCTTCGCAGACTCGGATAATATTGTTTATCACACAAATATTTGGACTTAGCTAGGGTTTGTTTATTTACCACTTAATATACCGTGGAAATCTTAAAATCAGATTTTATCTACTCAATATATTATTTTGGGTGTTTGTTTATCACACTTCAAAAAAGTTCTTAATGAAAATTATTCACGGCATTAATTTGGGATTGTTGTATGTGCTGAAAGCAGCAAGTGATGTATGTGGATTGCAGTAAGTATAAGAGTCTTTCGAAATTCCCCAAAATATCTCTATTCCTCCAAACTTATCTCCCTCCTCCACCGAACTTTGACTTTTACGTTCTTTTAAAACCCAACTTCTCTCTTTTTCTCTTCAAAAACTCCCAAATCCACAAGTAAAAACATACAACATTCGTGCCCTACGTGCCAATCGGTTGAGACATTTGATACGTCCATATAGTAAGCTTGTTCTCGTTAGGGAATGAGTTAAAATCAATTGGAACCACTACTCAGGTCGACCAAACATATATATGTGTATGAAGCCAACTTGAGTTTTGGATCAGATTGTTTTTTTGGGCCAGACGTCCCATGGGCGGCCACACATGTAAAAAAGAACTGAATGGCCAGGAATGGACACACATGTTAAAAAGTATTGAATGGTTAGGAAAATTGTCCAATAGTAAACATTGATGGGCTTTAGTCTGGACGCCCAATTAGCTGCGACAGCCTGTCACACGAATTAGTGGGAAATTTTGGAGAATGATTCCCCAATCACTGCAAAAAAGTGTCATTTTTTATTCCATTTACTAAATGGTTATAATCATAAGAAAAATTGAGTTTTAAAAGGGAAATCAAAAGTGGATCTCACATGATGTAAGGTTGAAAGCAGCATGGATCGTCCATTTTTCAAGCAAAAGTAATTCTTAAACGGGATGGATCAACATGATGTTTAATAAATAGCATTATATTCTATATAATAAATATTGTCATCCATTTTCTAGCTGGTGATGGGATGAATAATATCATCTATCAAAGATTTTTTTTTTTTTTTTTTTTTTTTTTTTGTGATGAATCTTCAATCAAAGGTGTGGCCCACATGATTTATGGTCCAGATTGCTGATCAAACCTTTCATAATATAATAAATAGGACTATCCATTCCTGTCTATTAATTAGATGACTGGGATCATTAGATTAGGATGGTTTTAAAAGCAAAGGGCAATCAACGGCAGACCAATAACATGGATGATCCAAATCAATGGCTTGACCCCTTTTTAGTATTATTGATATGGCCTACCCATTTTCATAACCACTGATAATAGATTGATTACGATCATCCTATTGGATTGACTTTTGAGATGGATAGGAAATACAACCTAAGCCTAGCCCAGATAATGGATGGACCATATTAATAATCGGATTATCTCGATTGTAACCTATATGGATTTTTCATTTTTGTAGACATTATAAATGAGATGTGGATACTGCAGATTTTTTTTTTTGGAAAGGCATGCAATCAAAGGTGGGATACATCGTACAAAGTCCTAATCAATGATGTGACATTTTCCAATATGATCAATCAAATTGGCCATTTTTTCCACTAATCAACAGCTGTGGTTATCTTGAAAGCGATTTTGAAGTCATGGTTGATTAAGGTGGTCCATTTGTGATGTAGATACCATGACCCACTAATAATATAATAAAAAAGTAAGTTGACCCAACTCATCCCAATCTTGATAAGGTAAAAGTTGATGTACGGACCCTGACCTACCTAGACTCGATTTTTTTTAATCAGATCCAAGAATGTAAGACCCGAAATAATTTGTTAGCGGTCCTAAAAGGAGACCTCCCCTATTTGCAAATATTGGGTCCTTTGCAAGGGCGGGTACCCATTGACAGCCCCACGACCAGCACTCGAGAATTAGAAATGGGCAGCCAATTGAAGGTCCAATAGACAGGGCAATCTAGTCATCCGATCGACGGCTAGGATCATCGGAGCAGTGGGATTTTTTGTGGATAGCTCAGCCACAGTAACCTTACACCTGCATGACACGTGTATGGAAGTGAGTGCTTGATGACTTAGATATGATTGTCCAGCATAGGATAGCTATTCCATAAGAGAAAATGTAGTCAATGGATAGCGATGGAAATAGGACCAGCCAACTTGGGTGAATGGAGACAAAAGCAAATGTCACTTCTTTTTCGTGCACTACACGGTGCACTTTTCTTGTTTTTTGCCAAACCAACTCTCACGTGTGGCAACCTGTCACGTGTACAAAATCAAAGCCACTCATCAGGCGGGTCCTACTGTGTGGATGGCAGGGAATCTAAGGTGTCTTAGACGGTGATAGCATTGGGGGATTCCAAGGTGTCCTGGACCGTGATCGCATGGGCTGTTGTGCGAGGATTATCTTTCCAGTTTGGAGCTATGGGGAACGGCCTATCTCAATGTAGGTGATCTATATCCACTCCGTCCATTCGTTTTGCCAGCTCATTTTATGCTTTGGGATGAAAATTCACGATTTCTACTATTTCAATGCATTAGGATGTATAGTAGCTAGCGTAGTATGCCAACGCTATAAAAGTAACATTATCAAGCAGATATCTTGCTGTACAGAATATGACGAGATTTGCTACACCATATGTGCAGAATGAAACATAACTACCATATCTAGTCTATCTATCGTATGGCCTGGAACAAGAATGATGTAGAGCGGGTCACAGACAGTTTCATGGCCAAGATGGATCAGAAAAGGCCCGGTCGACGACAGAAGTGCTCCGGATCATCGGACCTTAGATCAGGCGTATCTCACAATCCGGAATGAGTTAGCTGACGTAAAATATATGATTTTAGGGTAGAATGAGCTACTTTAGCCAACCAACCAAGCTACGTGGGGTTGCGACGCCCGGAATTGTGAAAAATCCCTGGATCGATGGTCGTTTCCCTGCTTTAATTTCGTTTTTACTATAAATAGTAAGTTTTAGTTTGATTATAACTCTTCATCCGTTGGGCTTTAGGAGTTGCGCCCAACGTGAAAAGAGCTTAATTAGAATAATTAGGAGAACGGTTTGGTGAAGCCAAATAGGACACTTACTATTTTTGGCCGAAAACCTTGCGCACAAGTAGACATCACGACCGTCTATAAATAGTAAGTTTATTATTTATAGTAAGTCGCGGATTCTAGGAGTTCTAGTTGTAGTTTGATTCTGATTTCTTTCCCATTGCTTGGTACCCCTATTTAAAGGGTTGTGAACTCATTTTTAGTCACCAATTAATCAGTTTCGAATTTATTAGAATTTATTTCTATTTTCTGTTTTCTTTCCTCATGGATTCGAGAAGTCTCTGTGAGGAGTCCAGAGAAGCTCCGTGGATTCGGAGTATTTATCCTCATCACGTTCATCCCTACGTCAAAGAATGAGTTTCTATAACAACTAGGTTAGGCCTAGTGTCGTACCTTATTTTTGCCATGGTAGGAAATTAGCAACGTGCCATGGTAGGAAGTTAGCAACAAGTTGCATCACATAAGGAATAGATAGTGGATGAAAAAATCTTCAAGATACTTGGATCACTTTTTGTGAAATTATAACAGCATAAATTCAATTTTACACATCAGGGGATGGTTGGCAGAGTGTTATAAGCGAAGAGAGAAATGTATTTGAGCTATTTAAGATACAAAGGTGACCAAAAGGAACAAAGTCTTAACCGACATAAGAGAAGCTATCATAAAAAGAAACATAACAATGGAAGGATGACTTTTCTGACTTCTGTAACCGTTACAGTAATAGAAGAATGTTCTGGAAGAACAAGGTGCACAAAACTCCATGAATAGCAAAACAACCAATCCAACACAACAACCAATCAAACCAATATAGGAATTCTCTAACGTGGGCCTTATTGATGAACAGTCTGGATCTTCGTAAGGGTTAGATGATTTGATTGGGCATACCGGTGGACCCCACTAAAGTTGTGATTGATCTAAAATTGTGTAGGGGTGGTGCACTATAATTGTGTTACGTGCACAATATTTTGGATAGACTAGGAATCATAAACTCGTGTGCAACGTAAAAGGGAGGAGTTTTGAGGGATTACAAACTCCTCACCCGCAGTAAATATAAAAATGGGGTTGGACAGATAAAACAAAATAACAAAATCTACCAGCGGATATGTCTACACTTGGGATGGATGAGCAATTTCTTGGAAGTCTACTAAGTAAAAGTGTATCGATTGGTCGATTATGAATCCAAGTTTATTGCTTTAGAGAAGGTTGGTTCAAAAGTTGAGTGGCTTAAAAATCACTTGACTAATATACCATTGTAACTAAAGCCTGTATCGGCCGTATTTATTCATTGTAATTTCCAAGAAGGTATAACAGAAGCAAAGAGCAAAATATATATAATGTAAAGTACAAGCACGTATCATCCTGAAATATTGTGAAGATTATTTTTAATAAAGAGCACCATTTTCTATGTAATAAATATTGTCATTCATTTTCTAGGTGGTGATCGGATGGCTACGATCCTCTATCAAAGTGTGTGTGTGTGTGTGTGTGTGTGTGTGTGTATTGTGATGAATCCTCAATCAGAGGTGTGGCCCACATGATTTATGGTCCGGATTGCTGATCAAACCTTTTATAGTATAATAAATAGGACCATCCATTCCTGTCTATTAATTAGATCACTGGGATCATTAGATTAGGATGATTTTAAAAGCAAAGGGCAATCAACGACAGACCTATAACATGGATGATCCAAATCAATGGGTTGACCCGTTTTTAGTATTATCAATATGGTCTGCCCATTTTCATAACCATTGATAATAGATTGATTACGATCATCCTATTGAATTGACTTTTGAGATGGATAGGAAATAAAACCTAAACAAAACCTAAGCCCAGCCCATATAATGGATCGACCATATTAATAATCGGATTATCTACAATTGTAACCTATATAGATTTTTCATTTTTGCAGACATTAATGAGATGTGTATACTGCAGATTTTTTTATTTTTATTTTATTTATTATTTTTTTTTTCGAAAGGCATGTAATCAAAGGTGGGATACATCATCCAGATTCCAAATCAATGATGTGACATTTTCCAATATGATCAATCAAATTGGCCAATTTTTTCCACTAATCAACAGCTGTGGTTATCTTGAAAGCGATTTTGAAGTCATGGTCAACTAAAGGTGGTCCATTCGTGATGTAGATAGCATGACTCACTAATAATATAGTTAAAAAGTAAGTTGACCCAACTCAACCCAATCTTGATAAGGTAAAAGTTGATGGACGGACCTGACTTGGCTAGACTTGATTTTTTTATATCAGATCCAAGAATGTAAGACCCGAACCAATTTGTTAACCGGTCTAAAAGGGTACCTCCCCTATTTGAAAAGATTGGGTCCATTGCAAGGGCGGGTGCCCATTGACAACCCCACGACCAACACTCAAGAATTAGAAATGGACAACTAATCGAAGGTCCAAAAGATAGGGCAATGTAGGCATCCAATCGACGGCTAGGATCATCCCACTAGCAGTATTTATTGTGGATAGCTCA
Organism: Magnolia changhungtana; assembly: GCA_030180095.1. Taxonomy (NCBI): domain Eukaryota; kingdom Viridiplantae; phylum Streptophyta; class Magnoliopsida; order Magnoliales; family Magnoliaceae; genus Magnolia; species Magnolia changhungtana. Next base: position 326,750 of record JASAUF010000083.1, on the reverse strand, counting down.
ACCACAGTAACCTTACACCTGCTTGACACGTGTATGGAAGTGAGCGCTTGATGACTTAGATATGATTGTCTAGCATAGAATAGCTACTTCATAAGATAGAGATTTTGACCGTACTAGGATTGTGGTATGGTGGAATTCTCTAAATCAAAGGGAAGTTCCAAATATTCTCAAGGTCGTCATCTCATCCAACAGGTCTTGAAAAGTTTTTCAGACTAAATTGCCTTTATCCTTGGATCAGTAGTGGTACAATTTTTAAGTGAATAAGAAGTTACGTAGTGTTCAATTCCGAGAAAGTGTCGTAGATAGAAGTTGATTCAATCCATTTATTTTTTTGTAGTATTTTATTTATATGGAAAGATGTTAACTTCTTGTTGACATTCTCTCTTTGTAGCCCACAAAACTTGATAACTTAATTATAATGGTATTAATTTGATATGAACTATTTTCTTGTAATATGATCAATGTGGCCGGCGAATGTTAATCGTGCTTCCAATCATGACCTTCATGAAATTCTGAAGTTAATGAATTGGGTGAATTCTGCACATATGCGATGACAGACCCCACAGACAGTATCCTTATAGTGTTAAGGGTCAGGGTTGAGGTTGTCATGTGTTGAGGGTCGAGGTTATCATGTCATCAAACATATCCGAATCTTCATTGAATTGGTTCCCTCATAAAGCATCAACGAATTAATAGTAGTTCATTCAAAGCATTTATCATGTCCGGAGTCAATGATAGATAAATAAATTCTACAGATCAAAACTTCATAGGTAAGAAAGCATTCATAGTCTTTATAAGCATTCAATGTGCCCGTAGTCAAGAATGGACCAAAACAAACTAGAAGTGTAACACCCTAAACTTTTCAATACTCGAATATTGAAAGTTCTCGAGTGTTACCATGAAATTTAACCTAATATATACATGTGTACGATACCAATCTAATTATCCTAACCTTACATCTATTCTCCAATACGAATCTGACTATTGAGAATGATCTTTATCCATAGATCAAGCCATCCGACCGTTGATTTTAAGACAAGATCATCATATGTCCAAGTATTCTCACTTGTCCATCATTACCAACCGTTCAGCCAACTATCCACCAATAGATAAAAATATCTGACCATCCACTTTGAGTTTGGACCATCTGATCATAGTAAACTAACTACTTGATATCTACATCTGCTCGTACACATATCAAATTGAGATTCTGATCTATTCATCTTGTTCACCACCTATGAATATGCTTAACTCATCATCAAAACTACAATATGAGAAACTTACACATGTGAATAAGTCACTTGAATCTAATGGTATATATGTTCTGCCTCTTGATCACTCCAAAAATCCACTTGTGATCATCCGATTATAAAATTGACCGTACACCCATTTACATACATGATCAGAGTACTAATCATCAACTTTTCCTATTCTGACCATCCATTATGTTGATTGATATATGTACATTTACTTAATTAATTTGGTGAATAATTCTTTATTTATAATTATTTAGATATAAGTTCTTTTGTAAGAACTACTTAGAAACTTGCCTATAACTATGTAAAAATATTAGATTTCCTAAAACTCTTATATTAGCAATAATTACGAAAATGCCATTAACTTAGACCCTTAAATTATAGATCACATGGTTCTCACGATCCGTTTGATGTAAATTTTTATACCATGCCTATGTATTATAAATTAAGCATACATCTCAAATTTCAGTCCTTAGATCATTGTAATAGTAACCCAATTAACAAATCAGCCCATTAACTGTTAATTTTGGTATCCATTAAGTGAAGAAATCCCGTGGGTAGTCGTAGTAGGATATTTTTCTTCATATGAACTACTTGGATTACCTATCATATAGACTAAGTGTGAAATATTAAGACCCCAATTTGGTAGGTTTTTCCTTAGGCGCGAAGTTATCCGGTCAAGTCCTACCAACTCCTTATAAATCTCGATCTTCAAATTTAACCACTTCCTTCCGTCCATTGCACCTCAAATTTGGACCACACTTTGGTCTCATATGACTAAAAGGTTATACAAAATTTAGGCCCCGATACATAATCCTAAACCGTTGAAGGTTAAAGCCAGTTCCTTCATTTTAGTACAAAATGTGAAATTTTAGATTTAACCTTTTTTCACCATCGATCAAGCACTAAATTTTATCCAACCGTTTGCCTATCCTAACTACACACTTCTCCCAAAATTAGGCCCTGATCATTAAGTGTTAACCGTTAATTAATATCAAGTTAATTTTGGCACTCGTTAAGAGAATTTTCAAGATAGGCTAATCTAAATTTTAGATCATCAAGAAAATCATAAAGCCTGCCTCTATTCGATGACCCTGACACAATGGATGAATTAGATTTAAAGAAAGATCGCCAGAAAAGGAAAAATTAGAGAAACCTAATCCAAGTGGGATGTGAAACACACCCCTCTTATGCCCACTCATTTTAAAAAGACGTGTGCGTTCCACTGTCCACTCACATGCCCAATCTCCCAACACCCAAGGGAAGAGAGCAAAAGAGAAAGAGAGTGAGAAAGAGAGAGAAAGAAAAAGAAAGAAAGAGGAAGAGAAAGAAAGAGAAAGAGAAAGAGAAAAGAAGCCTAGACGTCCATCATCCGCTTCATTCTCCAAACATATGGTATTTTCCTCTCATTCAAGTGATGTCATGATTCATGTATAAGCTTTTCTACATGGATATCTACCTAGGATTTAGATTTAAGGCTAAGGTGAGGGATTCCTTTAAGCTTACATTAATTTGAGTTGATATGATTTATCTTGTTTTTATATGCTTCCATATTACTATAAATCCTCCATGCAATTATTTGATTTACCATTATCAATTATCAATCCTATGAGAATTATGGTTAATGTATGATTTTAATTATGCATGATTTTTAGGAATTTATGTGAGGTGATGGATACAAGCCTTGCCATTTGCTAATTTTGAGAGCGACGTGTGCTTCTACTGATCTATATAGAATTGGTCTTTTGCTCCTCTCCCCTTGTTCTTATTGAGTTATCCTAATTGTTACTCTTCTCTTTTATTGAGATAGCTTAATGTTACTTTTCTCCTTTATTAGGTTAGCCTTGTGCTACCTCCCTTATGGCTTGGGCATGTGTCTTGAAATTCTAAAACTACTATGGTTCAATTTATTTTTCCTTTTGTGCAAGTAATGTGTTAGAGGTATCACAATTAGTGATTCAAAAATTTTATCGTGGACGTAATGCTCTTCGGGTAGTGACCCTCTTGGTTGATGCGTAATTCCATAGATTTTGGGTAGTGGTACACAAATCGATATAAATAATTCGCAACGCGTGTTATATCACTTCCAGTATTGGATGTCGCAAATAGTCGCTCCATGTCACGTAATTCATCTAATCCATGTGTTGTGCCGCCTCGAGGTCTTCACATAAATCCTTGGTAGTGTTGGACACGCCAACGAATCTCTGTAGTCATGGGATGCAGGGCGAACCGGGTTTTCTATTAATTATATTCCACATTGTGATGATTACTACATATGATGAGCTACACACACTTTGCTAGGCATGCATTCATGTAAATTGGTTGCACATATCGATATCACTCGTAGTGGTGGAGTACGAGGCGTATTGGAGCCCTTACATTACTCTTATGAATCTCTTAAATTATTCTTAATCTTAAAGGATAACCATCACTATGAGTAGGGACCCTCTCTTACAGTACAGATGATGCGGGTGAGGTGCAGATTGAAGAAACCGATGACAATCCCCTTGCGAAAGATTATTATGAATAAATAAAGAGATAGCTTTATGTTTAGCTTTATTTATTTCCACTGCAAACTTTGATGATGTAATAAGCTCCCATTAAGAGGGCATTAAAGAATTATTTATACACTTTTTACTCTAATGGAATAATAAATACAGTTGATTTTATTCTTGCAAATGGTTGTCTTCATGAATGTAACTAGATGTGATCTAAATAAAAATAATAATAAGGTGCGATTTCGAAGCATCCAATTCTTATATTATTAACACCTGGAATTCTCAGGCACGAGTATGTACTTGGGCCATGAAAATTTCAAGATGTTACAAGAAGTACCTATTCATTCAAACTAAAATAATTAATTGTTCAACATATATATTAAATAACTTGAATCAAAGTAAAAAAATATTAAGAAAAACTACAAACTTCACCTCTTAGCTCTAGCGAAGAGATTAGCCAATCAAAGACATGATTGAATTAAAACTCTTAAAGAAAAACATAAAAACTATTTAAAACCGAATGATTGAAGATGAGGGAGGACTCCTTCAAACTCCACAACTCCTTTCTTTACTCCCTCTACTCTAATTCGTGCTTAAAAACTCCTAAGACATCTTTTTAAATAGGCTTGATTCGCATCGAGTTCAAAATCGACTTCAATTTACTGAACTATCACCTTTGATGTCACCGAACTCCCATTAAAGAGTTCGAGTGAAATTGTAAAATTGTCCAGCAACGAACTTTTTGAATTTGTGTATTTTTCTGATATCATCGAACTGCCTTTAATGTCATCGAACTGGCTTCAATGTCATTGAATACTCCTTCGATGAGATCGAAGGATGCTCTAATATGTCCAGTAAGAAATTCAATTTTTATTTAATTTTTGCGATTGGGATCGAAGTGGCTTCGATGACATCGAACACTTACTTTGATGTCATTGAACTTGTTATCGATGGCATCAAAGAGTCGATTTCAGCAATCCAATTTTTTGCACTTTGATTTTTTCAATTTTCTTTCTTTTTCACTTGGTTTCATTGGATCTCAAACTCTTGAAATCTTCAATCTTGACCTTCAAGGATCCAATCTTCATCTTGATAATTAATTGAGCATTAAATCTACGCTTTAAGCATTCTTTTCTCCTTAGCTCTCAAAATTACCTCATAAGAGAAAACATGCGTAATTAGATCAATTAAACACATTTATGTTTATAAAACTAATGTATAATTATGGAAAAATATATAATATTTCACACTCAACATCAATTGCTCTAGAAACCTGTTGCACTTGCAATGTTATTCACTTGGGATGTTATTTAAGGGGAGCAAATTAGATTTCAAGCTAAGTGATTCGCGTCACACCTCAACTCAGCTCTATAATTTTTTTACTTCAATATCTAACTATTTTCATTTTTACTATAAATAGTATGTTTTAGTTAGATCATAACTCTTGATCCTTTAAGTTTTAGGAGTCATGCCCAACATGAAAATGGCTTAGAAAAATTAGAAGAATAATGTGGTTAGGCCAAATTGGATACTTACTATTTTTTGCTGAAAACTATGAAGTCTAGTAGAATCATGATCATTTATAAATAGTGAGTTTACTATTTATAGCAAGTCACTTTTTAGGGAGTTTTGAGTGTGAAACTCCTCCTAGGTTTGGGTTTGCTGTTTAAAGGGTTTTAATTTCATTTTTTGTAATCATGAATCAATTTATTTCCAATTATTAGAAATTATTTTTGTTTTCATCCCTCTTAGATTCGAGGAATCTCTGTGAGGAGTCCAGAGAAGCTTTGTGGATTCGGAGTAATTATCCATGAGGAAGATGGTGATCGACCTCATCACGTCCTTCCCAGTGTCATTAATACAACTCTCGCCTATGAAACGGGGGGTACGTGTACATGATGTAAGCCACTAATCAATTTGGTCCCGCTGTGTGAATGGTGGAGTTCTAGCATATCCTAGACCCCGATTGCATTGACAGTTGTGCTAGGATCTCCTAGTTACAGCTAGGACGATGGGACCCGAATCCTCTACAACACTTATTTTGGGCAGCTTGTACAACACCCAAACAACAAAATTCATTATGTCCATCAAGTTCTATCCTCAGTTAGGACCATATCTCGAGTGAGCCGCATCGCATGGAATAATGGGAACGAAATGTTAATCATAAGTTTGTTTGTGGTATTGTGCATCTTTAATCAAAACCGTCAACTAAGTTTGAATCACAGGGATAAAGCTAAGGCTTCTCACCTGATGGACAAATTCAATTTATATATATAATATGGTGGGCCATACAGACCATGGTGTTATAAACAATTCCGGGAGGACATGACGACTGGATTCGGATATGCATGTATGTGATGAGATTTGCTAGAGTATATCACCATATATTAAAATAGAATATGTTGTGACTTTAGCCTTTGGATCTGGGTACTCTTTCAATGACCAAAACCCTTAATATTATGGAAGTTTTTAATGGCAGACGTTCAAAGACTATTGTTCCAAGTGGTGTGGTCCACTAGAATTTCTATCTTCTTCATTTTTGAGACCATGCCTTGAAATATAGGGTGGACTTATGTAGACTCCAGTCACAAGAAGCCCCGTAGAAAGGCTTTGGCAGGCAATTGGCGTCCACACTTCTACGTCGACTTAGCAGAATGCCATCAACATCTTGATGGGATTTTTGTCCCGTGCTCGACTGGTCGTGAGCCTCGCTCGACCGGTCGAGGGCTGGTGCACGACCAGTCATGGAGTCGAGTCATGGCTCGACTCAAAGTCCAGCGACTTTGGGCTATTTTTCTCCAAGGTGCTTGACTGATCGAAGGTGGTGCTCGACCGGTCGTAGGTGGCTCTCGACCGGTCGTGGACTTGGTACGACTAGCCGAGGTTACACAGATTTGTTCTGCAATTTTGTGCGGATTTCGTTTCGCAAGTCCTTTTGCAACAAGGATGCGAAAAGGAGTTTCCTAAAACTATATTTAAAAAAAAGAGTCTTTAGGGTTTTTCTAGATGGAGAAAAAAGGCACAAGAGGGTTTCCTAAAGGGTTTTTAGGGTTTCAAAATGTGTGAGAGAGAGAGAAAAGAGAGAAGAGGAAGCTTGTGGAAGGGAGTCGTCATCTTAATGCTTCTACATCCTCGTAATCGGTGAGATCTCTCTGATTTTATTTTATTCTTTCATTGTTCATCCACTCCTGCGTGAGTGACAAAGGTTGTAACGTTCTACTTCATAGTGGATTGTTGATCTGGACGAGGTCCCGTGATGTTTAACTCTTTAAGGGTTTTCCACGTAAAATTCTCTTGTGTAGTGTGTGATTGATACTTTGATTTATTTCATTGCTTTATTATCCATAATTCTGGTTTTTTTCGGGAGGCTATATCCTAAGGTTTGTTCAAGGTCCCCAATAAAGTGGTATCAGAGCTAAGTTCATTGAACGGGTAGGATCGGTTTTGAATTATGGAAGGTGGCTCATCAAGGATGATCAGCTTCAATGGTTCTAACTGGACCATATGGAAGGCTAAGATGAAGGACTTACTTTATTGCAAGGACCTATATTCTCCAATTTTAGGCATATCAGCAAAATCCAAGGATATGACTGATGATGATTGAAAGAAGATGGATCGGAAGGCGCTGGGGTTTATTAGACAATGGCTGGATGATTCCGTATTCTACCATGTGTTTACGGAGACCTCAGCCGCTAGCTTATGGCTGAAATTATAAGGGTTGTATGAGAGGAAGACAGGTGGTAATAAGATTTTTTTGATAAGTCAACTTGTGAATCTCAAGTTCAAAGATGGTGGTTCTGTGGCCGAGCACATGAATTGGGTCAGCAATATAGTGAACCAACTCTCCGCTATGAAGATGGTCCTGGATGATGAATTACAAGCGTTGCTATTGCTTAGTTCATTGCCTGACAGTTAGAAAACATTGGTGGTGTCTCTAAGTAACTCCACGCCAGACGGAAAGATATCCCTGGAGCAGGTTACTAGTTGTCTCTTCAATGAGCGGACAAGGAGGAAGTCTCAGGGGTCTACTCAGCAAGAGGCCCTTGTGACACAGGAACGGGGGAGAGGAAAGAACAGGAAGGGCGGGAAGGCCCTAAATAAATTAAGAGGCAAGTCGAGTAACAGAAAGGATGTTGATTGTTGGAATTGTGGCAAAAAGGGCCACTACAAGCATGAATGTCGTGGTAAGAAGAACGACAAGAAAGGAAAAGGTAAAGAGAAGGAAGATAATCAGATTCTACTGCGGTCGCTTCAGATGATGATATTATAGTTATTCTTTCTGTAGATCATGATATATCTCTCATGGCTACGAGTCAGGACACCGACTGGGTGATAGACTCGGGAGCTTCTTATCACGTGACTCCACACAGGTATTTCTTCACAAGTTACAAGTCAGGTGACTTTGGGACTGTGAAGATAGGAAATTTTGGCGTATCGAAGATCGTAGGGGTCGGTGATATTTGTGTGAAGACCGATGTGAGCTGCACATTGGTTCTCAGGGATGTGAGGCATATCCCAGACCTTCGCCTCAACTTGATGTCGATGGGAAGGTTGGATAATGATGGCTATGAAAGCCAGTTTGCTGGTGGGCGATGGAAGCTCATCAAAGGTTCGTTGATCGTGGCCAGAGGAAAGAAGTGTTGCAGCCTTTACAAGGCAAGTGTCAGTATGTGCAAGGGTGGATTGAACGCAGCGGAAGATTCAACTATTAACATGTGGCATAGGCGTCTAGGCTACATGAGTGAAAAAGGGCTTCAGTTACTAGCGAGGAAGTGGCTCCTTCCAGACATGACAGGTATGCCTCTCAAAACTTGTCTTGATTGTTTATCAGGGAAACAACATAGAGTTTCATTTATTAAATCTGCTTCTCATGTAAATAAAGTGCATGCATTAGATTTGGTTTATTCTGATGTTTGTGGTCCTATGAGGACAAAAACCTTCGGTGGGGCATTGTATTTTGTCACTTTTATAGATGATGCATCTAGGAGGATTTGAGTTTATGCTTTGAAATCCAAGGATGGGGTCTTTGGTGTGTTTAATTTGTTTCATGCTATGGTCGAGAGAGAGACATGCAGATCATTGAAGTGCATCCGCACTGACAATGGTGGTGAATACATTGGTGACTTCTATGAGTATTGTAAGTCCCTGGGTATACAGCATGAGTAGACGGTTCCCAAGACCCCCCCAGCATAATGGTGTAGCTGAGCGAATGAATCGTACAATTGTTGAGAGAATCAGATACATGTTATCTCATGTGAAATTGTCCAAGACGTTTTAGGGAGAAGCAATGCACATGGCAGTGTATTTGATAAACAGGTTTCCATCAGTCCCGTTGAATGGAGAAGTGCCTGAGAATGTGCGGACTGGACAGGATCCATCATACAGTTATCTGTGTTTGGATGCAGGGCATCCGTTCACGTAACAACGGACGAGAGGTTCAAGCTCGATATAAAGATCAGGTAGTGTGTGTTCTTAGGGTACGGTGATGAAAAGTTCGGTTACAAATTGTGGGATCTGACCGAGAGAAAGCTCATCAGGAGCAGAGATGTGGTTTTCTTTGAATATAAGTGTATAGAAGACATTGGTAAGTATTGAGGGTTAAATATTGCATATCAGACCCCATTTATTACCTGAATTTATGAGCATGACTCTGTTTAACGGCTTGGTTTAACTGTGTATGTGATGCAAGGTGGAATTATGAACGTAGACTGAAGAAGGGTACTAAAAGCGTGGATTTGACGCTCTGAAGACGCCAAGGCAAGGGACGGACCCCAGGGGACTAAGATCGATGGATTTACTCTCTAGAAATCAGAGAAATTCTAGCCACTCACTTCAAACAGGCCTGAAAAATGTCCAGAATGCAAGATCACAAGGTTCCTACCATCCGATCGGCTTAAAACTTCATACATGGTCTGAGGGACATAAAGTAACCGTACACGTCGAATCTAGCTCCCAGATCTTTGTAGAAGTGGTCCAACAGACAAATCAGCCCCTAAATCATCAATCTGCGGCCTGCCTGAGATCTGGATATACTTCAAGTTTGGTCCCGACGGTTTAAATAAGATGAAAAAAAGAGATGGTTGGACTGGATTTCTCATAAACATCACAGTGGACCCCATCTGAGATGGGTGTGCATTATGTACATGTGTACTAGCTATACACCGAGTCCTCAAATTGCAAAATTCCATTCACGTCAGCGAAAGTGCAAAACAGAGCCATCGGTTGATTGCTAGTGGGCCCCACTCATCACATATGTTGAAGATCCAAGCCGTCCATCTTGCAGAGGGCCTCGATCTGGTCAAAAACCATGCTAACCGTTGTCAGCGATACACGTGCATGTGCTGATCACAGCAACACAAAAGGACCGTCTGCTGGCATTACAACACATTTTCTTCTTTGGGCCGCATCAACGATCAACCAAAACCATCCATCCGGCACTGAAATCTCGTCACGGATCTGATGGACGAGGTGGATTTCTTAATACTAAAGCAATGTGGATCCCACCGACTGATTTCAAAATAAAAACAAAAACGGAAACTTCCGTTTCCAGTGTATGTGAACAGAACATCAGACGAACGCTTATGAGCCACCAGCGTCACACAAATCGCCGATCCGGACCGTCCATCAGTCTCACACTGTCCCTCTTACCAATGCCTAGGTGGTTCTTTTTCAGAATACAGCGAGGATTGATTTTTAATCGTTTAAGCTCGGAATGGATGATAGCAAGAATATCTCATGGGCCGCATCAACAGACCGTAAAAAATGTGCATTCCTAACTGAAATTTTGTCCTGAATCCAGTGGATGGAGTAGATCTCGCACCTGACACCAATAATGGGCTCCACCAATGTTGCAGCGTAAAGCCTGTTACGCAGGCTCGATTTCAATGTCCGAAACCGACACTGTTTGGCTGATACGCAGGCTCGATTTCAACGTTTGAAACGGACGCTGTTTGGCTAATTGTATGACCATGGTTGTTGATCATATGGAAGATCTGAACCGTCCATCATGTAGGCCATCAAAAACAGTCCCAAGGAATGTTGATTTTTCGGATATAAGCAAGGGAAGTGGGCCGTGTTTTGCGTGCCTTTTTGGATTCGTAAAGGAGTTACGCACTCTGCTGCGTAAGGAATTTCGGCAGGAAAAAATCCACCATCTTAGGCTGCCTATAAGAGGGAAGGAATAGGGGGACGTGGAGGAAAGACAGGAATCTCACGTGAGAGAGAGGGAGACGTGGATCAAGGAGGCTCGGTTGGGGCGTTTCAGAGAGAGAAGAGCGGTTTGCTTTTATTTTTGTTTATTTCTTTTTAAGATGTTTAGTCTAATCATGTCTATGCTAGGCTAAACCTCTTAGCTAGGGCTAAGAGGTGAAGCTTGTAGTGAGATAGGAGATTCTATTCATTGCCTTTAATTTAATTTTAATTTATGAACTGAATTTGATATTAGTTTGATTATTATGGGAATATTTTTAGTTTTTAATGATCTATTGTGACTGAAATTACAATGGGTCTGTGATAGCTTTGAGTATTTCCTTGCCCTTTTTATGTTATGACGTCAGGAAGCCCTGTTGTTCACCATCGTCTCCTGAGCATGATTGGATGATGGTACCCTTCCTAACCTTCATAGCATGTTAATTGGTTGGTAATTCGTTTAATTCTATTATGTACTTTGTCTCCTTGGCATAGTTTGGTGATGGAATCCATTCTAATTCATATACCTTTCATCTCTTTGAAAACTATATCAAGTAAGTCTAGTTTGATTTCCATGGTTACATTCTTCAACTGGATGAAGATGAGACTCTAAGTCCAGTTGATTTCTTGATGCAGGCATAAGATCTCCCTGATCTCTACAAGTGGATCCTCTGAATCCCTAGTTTCCTTTATCTGAATTCTTTAAATTTTAGATTAAATATTTCACCATTATTCCCTTAAATTCATTCGATTTAGATTTCATCTTAGCCTAGTTCTAGTTCTGCTTAATTTCAGATTACGTACAGGTTTCAGTCCCTGTGGATTCGACCTCAGTCTCACCGAGTTTATTACTACATCACAACCCTATACTTGGGGAGTGAACAAGTTTTTTAAGCCAGAGAAGAACCGGCCTAGTTCAGGTGAGCTAGAGGATATGGATCCGATTATTCCTCCCGTAGTGCCTGATGTCGGGGGAGTACAGCACGGTGCAAAGGACGAAGGAGTTCCTTTAGAAGATGGACCAGGGGAGCAACCCCCACTTGATCCTCCTGTTGAGTCACAAGTGAGAAGGTCATCTAGGGACAGACAGTCGTCCAAGAGGTACTCGCCGCATGAGTACATTATGCTGACTGATGGGGGAGAGCCAGAAGATTATTCTGAGGCCCTAGCCGACGAGCATAAGGGAGAGTAGTTGAAAGCTATGCAAGAGGAGATGGAATCCTTGCATAAGAACCACACCTACTGACATGGTGAAATTTCCTAAGGGCAAGAAAGCTTTGAGCAACAAGTGGGTGTTCAGAAAAAAAGGTTAAGCAGAAGAATTCATAGACGAGGTTCAAGGTCAGACTTGTGGTGAAAGAGTTTGGTCAGAGGAAAGGCATAGACTTCTAGGAGATATTCTCACTAGTGGTGAAGATGACATCCATACGGGTGTTGCTTGGGTTGACGGCTAGCATGGATCTGGAGATAGAATAGTTAGATGTTAAAACTGCCTTTCTTCATGGTGACTTGGAAGAAGAGATCTTAGTTAGATGTTAAAACTGCCTTTCTTCATGGTGACTTGGAAGAAGAGATCTTACATGCACCAACCAAAAGGGTTTGAAGTTAAGGGTAAAGAGCATATGGTGTGTAGGCTGAGGAAGAGCTTGTGTGTGCTGAAACAAGCTCCACGACAATGGTACGAGAAGTTTGACTCGTTTATGTTGAAGCATGGGTATGACAGAACGGAGTCAGACCACTGTGTGTTCACGCGCAAGTTCTCAGATGGTGATTTCTTAGTTCTACTATTATACGTTGATGACATGCTCATCATGGGAAAAGACATCAAGAAGATTGACAGGCTAAAACAGGAGTTGGGCAACTCGTTTGCGATGAAAGACTTGGGCCCTGCTAAACAAATCCTAGGAATAGAGATAACCTGTGACAGAGGCAGGAGGAAGCTTTGGCTGTCACAAGAGCGGTATATTGAGAAAGTCCTAGAGCGGTTCAAGATGAATGCAGCGAAGCCGGTCAGTACTCCACTGGATAGTCACTTCAGATTGAGCGATAGGCAGTGTCCCAAGATGAAGGTAGAGGTGGAAGAGATGCAGAAGATACCCTGCGCGTCAGCAGTAGGAAGTTTAATGTATGTTATGGTATATACACGCCCAGACATAGCATATGCAGTTGGTGTTGTTAGCCGGTACTTTATCAATCTTGACAAAGAGAATTGGGCAGCAGTTAACTGAATACTGCGGTATTTAAGAGGCTCATCCAGGTTGACCCTATGCTATGGTGACGGTAAACCTATGTTAAAGGGCTACACAGATGCAGATATGGTAGGCGACATAGACTCCAAGAAGTCTACATCAGGGTTCATGTTCACGTTTTGTAGGGGGAACGGTTTCTTGGCAGAGCAAGCTACAGAAGGTCATAGCATTGTCAACGATAGAGGCAAAATACATTGCAATCACAGAGGCATGTAAAGAGATGCTTTGGATGAAGAAGTTCCTATAGGAACTTAGCCTGTAGCAGGAGGAGCACGTGGTCTATTGCGATAGTTAGAGTGTTATACACTTGAGCAACAATCCAAGTCAGCATTCCAAGTCGAAGCATATAGAGATTCGGTATCACTGGATCAGGAATACTTTAGAACGGAAGGTGTTACAGCTTGAGAAGGTCCATACGGACGATAATGGGTCAGACATGACGACCAAGGCTTTACTCAATGGTAAGTTTGAGATTTGTAAAAACATGGCTGGCTTGAAGAAGGTGAATCCCTCCTGGGACAAAAAGGCCGAGATTTGATGGGATTTTTATCCTGTGCTCGACCGGTCGTGAGCCTCGCTCGACCGGTCGAGGGCTGGTGCACAACCAGTCGTGGCTCGACTCAAAGTCCAGCGACTTTGGGCTATTTTTCTCCGGGGTGCTCGACCGGTCGTAGGTGGCTCTCGACCGGTCGTGGACTCGGTATGACCTGTTGAGGTTACGTAGATTCGTTCCGCGATTTTGTGCGGATTTCGTTTCGTAAGTCCTTTCGCAACAAGGATGCGGAAAGGAGGGTTTTTCCAGGTGGAGAAAAAAGGCACAAGAGGGCTTCCTAGAGGATTTTTAAGGTTTCAAAAGGTGTGAGAGAGAGAGAGAGAGAGAGAAAAGAGAGAGAGAGAAAAGAGAGAGGAAGCTTGTGGAAGGGAGTCGTCATCTCAGCGCTTCTATGTCCTCGTAATCAATGAGATCTCTCTGATTTTCTTTTATTCTTTCAGGGACTGTTTGGCCGGGCAGATCCCATAGTATTAAGAGGGATGGGATCAATTTTAAGGTAATGATGATGGTGTTAGTTGATTGTCTTAAGATCCATGGGATTGCTTATATCCCGGGACAAGTTCACTAGGTCTGCTTGGCATGCCGTGCATATCCCGGGATTTTACCTTCTAATCCATCCAACCAAGGGATAGGATCAATTTTAAGGTAATGATGGTGATGTCAATGGATTGTCTTAAGATCCATGGGATTGCTCATATCCCGGGACAAATTCACCGGATCTGTTTGGCTCGTCATGCCTATCCCAGGATATTGCCGATCTTATCCCTCCTAATACCGTGGGATCTGCTTGGCCAAACAGGCCCTCATTGTTCATCCACTCCTACGTGAGTGACGAAGGTTGTAACGTTCTACTTCATAGTGGATTGTTAATCTGGACAAGCAGGTCCCGTGGTTTTTACCTCTTTGAGGGTTTTCCACATAAAATTCTCTTGTGTAGTGTGTGATTGATGCTTTGATTTATTTCATTGCTTTATTATCCATAATTCTGGCTTGTTTTGGGAGGCTAGATCCTAAGGTTTGTGCAAGGCCCCCAACACATCTGGCCACGTGGAGCTAGGCTTGCCATTCAATCTGCATCCGTGTCTGTATACGTTAACTTATTGGAATGTCCAATTGCTTGTAACACCTGCTATTTTAACCCTCATAACCCATAGCACTGTGGGGTTAACCCAGATTGATCGTGAGACATCCACCTGGTCAATCAATTTCGCAGGATCTTAAAAAAGATGTGAGCCCAAAAACAAGACGAATCCAAAACTCAAGCAGTCCATAACCACAGGAAACATTAGTGATTAAACTCCTATCTGTGAAAACTTATTGGGGCCCAGAAGTTTTGGAACAAAGTGATACATGTATTTTTCCTATATGCTGGTAGAAATAAATGCGGATTGCATACTGACATTATTGGATGTACTCTGTGGGTCCAACCATATGTACGTGTTTTGTCCACTTTGTCCATCAACTTTAGATCATTATTTTAGAGCATGACCACACCACACAAAAACAGGAGTGATTGAAAGCCCATCATTAAAAACTTCCTAAGGCTTATTGTAATATTTATTTGCCATCTAACTTGTTGATTAAGTCACACAGTCTCACATGAAGGGAAAACATAAATATAAGCTTAATCCAAAACTTTTGCAGCCCTTAATAAGTTTTTAATGGTGGCATTCAATCGCCATTTTTTGTGCGCGGTCCACATGAGATTTAGTTCTGTTTCAGTTTTGGGTTCAGGCCCTAAAATGAACCGGAAAAATGGATGGATGGATGGCAAGTATAAAACACATACATCATGGTGGGGCTCACAGCACCATCCAGTAATGAGTAGCTACTGAGAATGTCAATATGCAATCTGGGTGTGGTAGAAATACCTTATTAGCAGCCCTTTCCGAGGCTGTTGAAATATGTGCGCGTGGCCCAATATTTTCATTTCTTCAACCGTCCATTTGCAATCTTCATGGCAATCATCTACATGGGCAACAAAGATGCCATGCTACTTGCTGCTCACATGTGTCGTGGAGAAACACGTGTGAGAAACTCTATCCGCTGCTCAACTCAGCCCGCGGTAAAATATAGCCAATATAATCATCCAGCAGGCAATCGCATGCATTTTGAAGTTGAATTGTTGGTCAATTTCTTTTAATGTCCATTTATTTACACATGAGTTTCCATTTGATTAGGCGGCGTTTGATACTCTAGCCGACTATGATGGTTGATAAGCAGGCACTCAGAAGCTGTACACCTGGTGTACATTAAATCAAGTGATACTGTCCAAGATAGGTCATCATCCCAACTATCATATTGTTTTAATGGTATTAACCTCTGGTTCATGGGCATTTGTTGCTGAATCCAGACCATTGGGTATTTCTTTCTTTTTTTGCTTCTTCATTTTTATTTTCAGTCTCAACCTCTGGCTCATGGGCACAGCTTACAATTCATATAAAGTGATGACCTACATCTCGACAGTTTAAGTTGATTTACTTTCATGCTATAGGTACAGTTTCTCAGTGCCCATATCCCACTGCAGCATGAAGTTCATCTCCATTTAATCAGATGAGATCACGAGAAAAAGGAAGGAAATGTCTTTATTACAGGAAGTCTCCTTCTTCCTCTGTCTTAGTCATTTCGCGGTCTAGTGGACATTCTTTAGTCAATTCGAAGCCAACAGCTAGTAAGATGGCCAAATTAATGGACTTACGGAAGAGTAATATATTAGAGTTCATGAGGTCAAGTAAGAAAAGATGCTACTAACAGCCACTAAATAAACGACTAGAGTTAGAGTTCAATAGGTCAAGTAAGAAAAGGATGATACTACCAGCTACTAAATAAACGGCTGGAGGGGGCTGTCCTGCCAACACCACTAAAGCCATTCAATGTTATCCTTATGTAAGCCTAAATAATAAGGTCAGCTTATTCTTACAACTTGTATTGAAAGAAGTGGCCCATAGCGTTTTAGCTTGCATTTACTGTACTCACTGCACGTGGAGTTATTCTAACACCGAAATAACAAGGGTAAAAAAAATAAAAAAATTATAGGAGGTGACTCTTGTAATAAAAGGAAAAACACATCTATATATTAAAGGATTCTGGGATTTTAAGTTCTATAGCTACAGTACACCTGTGCCTGGAATGATGAAAAGGTCGGTGCCAAAATCTCCATCTCATACACTGCTTGCCTTTGGCTTCTGGTGTATACACCTCTTGTGTTTGGTGGAGAGATGCAAAGCTAAAGATGCAGCTAATGCTACAACCGACCCAGCTGAAGGTATGCATCCTTTGAATTTCAATCTCTATCATGAAAATTTAGAGTTTCATCTTAACATGAACTCTATTTTCTCTTTATTTTGAATCATTTGATTGAAACCAAGTGTCACTTTGTTTTGATATATTTTCTTTTACTTAATGGAGTAGAAATGTGAATTATCTGAGATCTCAGACACTGGGAGCCTTGGCTCTTGCTGCTGGTCTCATACCTAGAAAAAGGACCAGGCTTCTCTTATGTTGGCTGCTGGCATTTCTTATGAATCCTATGCTGAACAGGATACCTCATGCAGCCAAACTCCAATTAATTGGAATATGGCTTAGATGACATGAAGGCAATCAAGTTGAAATTGAATTATTATTTTTTCGCATGCGTCAAGGCATCAGATGGAGCAAAATGCAATCACGACCATCCATCTTCTGGTCTGTAGCATATATGGGCCATGGACCAAAAGTTGTCTCAATTGGACAACTGTAAGTATATGGGGATTGCACTTTTACCCAGTTGCCTATCATTTTTCATTATTTTTTGCATGTGACCATTTGTTTGTCGATCAAGTGGGTGGTGCAATTTCTTGGGCTGAGGCCCATCGATGTTGTGGGCCACCAGATAGATGTTTTGTATCTTCTATACACCACATGCATAGTGATGGAATCTAAAATTTCTCTTTCATATTTTTTTAATACGAAAATAATGCTTAGGGCTTTTTTTGTTAAATCTAAAGTTTGAAATCTGAAAACCTATCTGGTAACTATCCAAAAGAGAGGCTAAAGTCTAAAAATTAAGTATTGAATTTGAAACAATCTGTTTGTTAACAAATGTTTGAAATATGTTAATTTGATACATTTGCTAATTCTCTAACTGTGGGCCCCCCATAATTTAATTTATTTACATTCACATTGTTCATCCATTTTGACAACTCATTTTATGACATGATCCCAAAAATGAAGTAATCCAAATCTTAGGTGGACTAAACCACATGAAATAGTGGTGATTAACCATTAAAAACTTCTTGTGGGATATGAAAGTCTTGGATCAAGCTGATATTTGTGTGGTCCCTTTGTCCCGATCTTTGTGACCTTACTAACAGGTCGGATGGAAAATAAACATTACTTCCCAAGATGTTCTTAATGGTGGGTATTCAATCACCACTTTTTCCGGTGACGTGGTCCACATAAGATTTGTATTTACTTCATTTGTTGGATCTTGATATAAAATTCTTGTGGTGTGGTCCATGAAATATTTGGCTCATCATCACAGCTTCTCAGGTGGGCAGCTCTTGGTGACCTCATAACTTAGTGACGCCAACACATCACCGAGGTGGTATCTGGCACACCCCAAAATCCGCTTCTACTTGGGCTCCACCGTGATGTTTGTGAGAAATCCACTCCGTCCATCCATTTTTATAGATCATGTTATAACATGAGGCTAAAAAATGAGGCAGATCTAAGACTCACGTTGGCCACATGATAAGAAACAGTCCGTTGAAAACTTTCTCGAGACATAAAAGGCTCTAATCAAGTTGATATTTGTGTCTTCCATTAGTCTAGGTCCGTGTGACCTAGTCAACATATGCTAAATAAAAGTAATAGTGAGCCCCGGGAGTTTTTAACGGTGAGCGTTCAACCGCCACTATTTTCCTGTGGTATAGTCTATTTGAGATTTGGATCTATCTTGTTTTTTAGCTAATACCATAAAATGACATGATAAAATAGATGGACTAGTATGGATAAAACACATACATGATGGTGAGGCCATTGGATTTGCATACCCAATACAGTCCATATGGTATATGCAAACCTATACAGGGAGATAAAAGTATATGGATGTCATTGGCATGTTTGGGTGTCCACGAAATCGCAAGTGATCACATCCATGGTCTGGGGAGAGATGCTTAGGCTGCGTTTGGATGCATTATAGGATTGGATTGTAATAATTACTTGAACTGTCCCAATGATCCATTTGGTGGAAATCAAATGGATGGATGGAAATAAAACATCAACGGTCCAAATTCAACTAGAAAAACAAGATGATAAAGTTGGTTAGATCAGCTCTAATTTCGACCAATTTTAAATCGAAGTGGGACCCAAGATTTGAATGGTCCAGATGGGAAAATATGGACACTATGTACGGTGAATGAGATACCAAAACTTAAAATGGTCAATTATCACGTGGCTGAGCGTGATTGGGCTTTTCAAATTTTCTTTCCATTATTTTAAGAACAAATCGTGTGGCCTACCCAAGTCCAAAAGAAAGCTGTGGACTGCATACCTTCCGACTCTATGATGCTGACCTAGTGCAACGGAGCTGTTCAATTGGAGTACTGTTGGCCCACCTACGTGACCATGGCAGATATCGATGTTCTAAGAACGTACGGGACGAGAGGATCCATGGTCCACGAGCATGTGCAAGGAATCTCACCTACGGGCAACCACATGAGCCAAAGTGGCACATGGGTATGCTATCCAAGCCATCCATGGAATTGGATTTACAATCTTAGAGATTTGTAGGACATCTCCCATCCACTGTTCATGATACTTGATGGGCAGTCTTGATCATCGAACCATGGCTCAGCATTTATAGAATCATGCACGTGCTGATGAGCAGGAGGTTTTCTCATGAAATCGGATTGCTGACTGAGTCAGTCAGTAAGATCGTACTGAGTAAACTCAGTTGAGCCCACTATGAATGTATATGGTTTATCCACTTGGTCCATTAGTTTTTTTTTTTTTTCATATCATTTCAGGGGTTGAGGTTAAAATCGAAGCATACCCATGGACGACCACACCACAGGTAACACAGGGAATAATAATTTCTACCGTTGAAGCATTGACCGGGCCCACAGTAATGGTTATTTGTCATTTAACCCGTTCATAAGATCACACAGACATGGACCCACAGAGTTTTCGAAGTAGTTACTCAATACACAATCTGCCTCCCTTTCTCATCAGCAACCGTACCAGCGGGGAAAATAGGAAGCGGAATGGCTGGTGTATTTCGTGTCGTGTGAAGACGACCGCTGACAGTCCTCAAGCTCCGAGTTGTACTAACTGTTCAAAGGAGATCAAAGTTAGCCATAGCCTCCAAAATGATGTATTTATTATATCCACACTGTTCATCTATATTTTGAGATCATTTTAGAGAATGAGCCGAATCATATAAAAAGCTCAGCTAAACCACACCACAGATAGCAGCGGAGATAGAAATCGGATTACCTACTGAGCTACTCAATATGCCTGAGTAAACTCTGTTAGGCCTAGTGTAAATGCGTGTGGTTTATCCATGCCGTACATCTATTTTTCCGTATTATTTTAGGAGTTGAACCCAAAATTGGAGCATATTCAAAGCTCAAGTGGACCATACCACAGCAACAGTGAAACTATTGATTTTCACCATTGAAACCTTTCTAAGGCCTCCGGTGATGTTTATTTGTCATACTATCTGTTCATACGGTGAAAATACAAATATCAGCCTGTTATAAAATTTCGGTGACACTCATGAACTTTTTAACGGTAAATGTTAAATTCACACTATTTCCAGTGGTGTGGGCCACCTGAGATTTGGATATTCTTAATTTTAGGGTTAATGATCTAAAATTATTTGATAAATTGGATGCACGGAGTGGATAAAATGCATTAATGATGGTGGGATCCGCAGATTTTACTCGGTATGTTTGAGTTACTCGGTACGCAATCCACTTCCACGGGGATAATGATTTTCACTGTTAAGGACTTTGTAGGGCCTAAAATAACATTTATTTTCCATCCAATCTGTTCATAAGCTCAAAAATATCTAGATGAATAGGAAAAATAAATATCATATTGATCCAAAACTTCTATGGCCCCAAAAGGATTTCAATTGTAGACGTTCAATCTTTCACTGCTTTTTGCATTGTAGTCCACTTGACCTTTAGATCTTTCTTATATTTCATCTCGCCAAATGGATGGACGGTTTGGATATAATACATATCTCATTGTGGACGCAAAGAACTTGCTAACCCCAATACACCAGCTATATAGCTGGTGTGTGGTAACAAAAAAACACCGCATTGGAACATGTGAACCTGATTATCATTTAATTGTGTTCCGGGAATGATATATAATGCTGTGGAACATTAGTTACCATACGTTCCAGATTGTGGGACCCACTATTATGTGTGAGTTCCATCCAACCAGTCCATTATATGCAGCCCCCAACTGTAGGCTTATTCGAAAAATGCAGCCTGATCCATGACTCAGGTGGGCCACAACAAAGGGAAAAGTGGGGGACGATGGGGATGCTTGCCAAATGGAATGTGGGGCGGAGAATGTTGTTTATATGTCATCCAACCCAGTCATCATGTGAATCCTACTCAGATGAAGGGATAATACAGATACCAACCTATTCTTAAATTTAGATGGGCTACAGCGAGTGAATAGTTATGTTTTAGGGGTGATTGTGCATTCCCCCTCCCATATCCCACTTGAGTTTTTGTTGTGGATGATTCTAAGTAGTGCCCACGAGGAGTTACACCAGATTCACTTTCTCTATTCCACATGCACACCGTGGGACCTACAGTTGGAACATATGGCTGTTTCTAACTCATTTCCCAAATTTTCCTTATCTCAACAGCCGTTTGATGGCCCATGGGCTTATTATAACAAATTTTTTTTTCTCATGTGTATGGACAGCGAGAGCTCTTGATGCCATTTTCCAACATTGGGGTCTTTCTGTTACTTCTGACTGGAACATAAGTGGAGACCCATGCAGTGGGACTGCCGTTGATTTGTCAAGAATCAGCGACCGTGGGATCAAATGTGATTGCCAATACAACGGGGGAGGCACCTGCCACATAACCCAAATGTACGTACACACTCAGATATGCCAACTTTGTACGAAAATATTATTAGGATTTCTTGATCAATTTGATGGCTCATCCATAGAGGGAACCACCAGATGAATGGCTTGGATCATTGAGGATATATGCCACGTGTGTTTAAAGGGGTAGAGGACTACCAATTGAGGTATTCCTTTGGCCCATGCTTATATTTGCACTTCCTGCTTTCAGGAGGGTGTGGGGATACTACTCGGGAGAGCGACAGGTTATTCCGCAAGAGCTCCAGAACCTGACATTCCTAACAAATCTGTACGGATATTCCATCCTTTTTTTCGGTTGTTATTAATGGGGTACTGGTATAAAAAACGGTTTGATGCTCTGGCAGAGTGCTGTAGTTTAAACTCAGGCATTAAGATTTTGTAAAACTGAAGTATGAGTAATTAAGATTAACCGTCCAAATATTTGGAGCCAGTTTAAATGGATTTTGGATAAAAAACCTAGGCCTTTTTAACTTCTTGAGTGGCTGCTTGGTCGATATTTGATGTAGTGCTGAAATGAAAGTCATTCAATGGTCTAAGGAAAAGCATCTGTTAATCAAAGGTTATGATAATCCAATCTATCCAACTTTATCTTCACTGGCTCTCTGTTTTTGGGCCGTTTTCTTTGAGTTAATACATGCCACGTGTACACATTCTAGGTGACTGAGTATGGGTGATCACAATGTCGCCGAGTAAGTATCAGACCGGACTACCTACTGTGCCATCCAAGTATGGAGTGAATTTACCTGACTCGCACCAGTGAGGGGTGACTCATGGTGTGGAACTGGATGGGTCGGACCGAGTCCAAATCAACTTAGACGAGACGCATTTGTCTGTTCTGATTCATTTAAAAGATTAACCCTGGTTGGACTGGGTAGGGTTAAGCTCATTGGTCTTAATATCTGAAAAGGTTGGGCCAGGGGATGTTCACCGGCAGATCTTGGGTTGGCTTAGGCCTGGATTCCAAACTGTTCCGGTCACGCCTGACAGTGGGTTCAGCCTATTTACATGCAAACCCAGGCTAAAATTCTTAATAATCGCCCTCCTTAGTCCTAAGCTCAGGCCTACTATGTTATTGGCCCAGGAATTCAATGGATCTACTCCTAGAGTGGTCCACACATGTAAAATAGAGTCGGATGGCCAGGGAAATTGACCGATGGCAAACATTCAACGCACATGTATGGCCTATTAATTCAGAGGTAAACCTCATGTGTCACCCAATGTCTTCTATGTATTGCAGGACTGTGTCAGCGATTAGACTGGAGGGTTCCCTGCCATCATTTATCGGTAACTATACGCACCTGCGCTACCTGTAAGTATCGAATTTCTCTCCCAGCATAATATCTGCTGTTGCTGTTAGGCAATCTGGATCACTGATTAATTTCACCCAAACCTCTGAAACATCCGTGGATCATCTGATTTTTGGATGGTCCAGAGCCGTCTGATTTTTCCCTTCAAATTTGGAACTCACGTCAATTTACTTGTAACCGTTCATCTGATAAAGCATCAATTGCACTGTTAGAATAACTTGATCAGCTCTATTTTACATATATGCTCCCATTCAAAGTTTTCCCCACAATTTCGATGGTCTGAATAGCTGCACACGAGTGCCACATGGTAGGTAGATAAGTCACCACCACTTTCCCAATGGCCCCGGTAGTTTGTATCCGGTGCAACCAGTTGTATCTTATAAAGATTTACACCTTCGTACACGGTGATAAGTCCAATGGTTGATCTGTTGGCCTGGCAGGGAATTTTGGCGCACCAAAAAGTACTGCACCAGCCACCGATTTCAAAGACTTTTGAGGATGGTAATTGACAGTTATAAATAAAAGTCCACCACTGCCTTCAATTGGTGGCTAGGATGCACCCAATGAAATATCTTTTATATATAAATCATCTGCAGACCGTCCTAATCATGGACCCCTTCTTGATGGCTCGTACACCAAAACTCACTTGAGGGGAAAATCATATCTAATTTTCCAACCGTTGAATATGGAAACCGGACCAGTTTCTTTTTAACCGTCAATTTGTAGCCACCAGTTGGATGGTTAGGATTATCTAATCAGCATCATTTGGAATATCACGATTGCTCTCTATGGGACGTCAAATGAACAATACAAATCTCATCCATCTACATGCAATAGCATGTCCCACAGTGGCATATGCGTAATATCGGGGCATTTCGTCCGCTGACGACGTTGTGTAGATCTTCAAGTCTAAAAATCAGGTCTTTTCACTGTTGGGGTAGTCACGCAACAAATGGACGGCTGGAAAAAACTACTTCAGCTATAAGTTTGTTTTGTACACCATGGCCCACTTTGATCTAGAAGATCTAATCAGTGAGGCCCACCTCATGGAAAGCTCAGATCTGAGCACATGTGCCATATTATGCGGTTGTGTAGAGTTGGATAAGGCTCAATGCATGTGTGGATGATCAAAACCATGGTTGGACATGTCTACAATGGATGAGGCTGGTCATCCTTTCAAAACCATTCAGTGGTTCACGTGATTAAATTATAGTAGAATCTGTGCCGAAGTTCATAACCATTCATCCGAACCGGAGATACTACTGTGGAAGTTTCCACAAAATGAACGGTCTGAATCATTCAGGTAGTGGGACACAATTTGTCCTGAAGCCACATCTTTCCCACCGAGATGCCACTTCGGCAATCCAAACCATTCAAACTTGTAGGCCCTACCGTAGATACACCTAGCACGAAAATCAGGCCAAAGCTTTCACTAGGTGGGTCACAGTACTGTTGGAATGAGTACATAACCGATGGTCTAACTCAACATTCAGGCATGGCCAATTTAATGATCAGACCCCGTATGATTTTTGAAGCTAGATGATCTTCATCATGGGACCTAACATTGGCATGGTACGGATTTTCTACATAAGTGGCATGTTAACACGAAAGGTCTAGCTGCACCACAGGTAAGCTTATTTCAGCTGCACCTTCACTTCTTAGATGATAGAAAAATTACTATGGTTATTGCAGGGGTTCCAATTATTCTTAGGATTAAATAAATAATTGTTAACTTTTAGGTCTATAAGCCAAATAACTACTCTGGTTTGCTTTAACTTGATAAATATCCACAATTTTTAGCCATTGGTAAATAACGAAACATAATTAATTATTCTTTTACAGGGATATAAGCAACAATAACTTCAATGGTTCGCTCCCACCTGAGATAGGGACTTTGCCAAGTCTGGAGTACTTGTAAGTTCTGTTATTTATTTATTTATTCTTCTTTGGAAGTGCCATGGATATGTTTGGAATTTTTTATTTTCCAACCAATTTCATTGTTATTAATAGGCATCATTTTTTATTTTCTTCTTTTTCTTTTTGAGAAGGTTAAGTCCTACCAGTTAGACAAGAAGCTGTTGTCTACCCAATGAATTATTTCCATCTCATCATGTCCTTATAACATCCAACCTTACTAAGAAGTTGGCTGGAAGATAGCCTTGTACCAAAATCATTCCCATTGATTCATCAGGTGGGCTAGACCAGAAACAATTTTTAGCATTGGTAATAACAAAATCTAATTAGTTATTTATTTTCAAAAATATTATAGGCTACAATATGTTCAGAGGTTACTAATAACAGTTAGTTTTGGCTTTTTTATTTATTTATTTTTTCTTTTTTTTGTTAGTTCTATTTAATTATTTTTCCTTAGAAATGCCATATGATGTTTTTGGAATTTTGAATTTGCCAACCAACTTAGTAGCGGTTATTATACGGTAGTTTATTTTTTTCCTTTTCTTTTCAAGTAGGTTTCAAGTTCACCTAGTTGGACCATAAGTTATTATCATGTCCTAATGACATCCAATCTTCCTAATAGGTGAGGATTGCCTTGCATGAAAATCATTCTCATCCACTCACTAGGTGGGCCAGACTGTAACAATAGATTTTAGCAATTGATAAATGACAAAATATAATTAAAAATTTCTTTTCAGGAATATAGGGAGTGCTGGCTTCGAGGGTTTGCTCCCACCTCAGCTGGGGAATCTGTCAAGGCTGCAACAACTGTAATTATGTTGTTTTTATTTAATTCTATTTAATTATTCTTCTTCACAAATGCCTTGATATGTTTAGAATTTTGAATTTGCCAACCGACTTAGTTGTAACTAATATGAGGCATTTTTATTTTCTTCTTTTCCTTTTTGAGAAGTTTTCGAGTCCAATCAATTTGACTATAAGTTACTGTCCACCTACTGAATTAAGTTCCAACCTATCATGTCAGTGTGACATCCAACCATTCTAATCCGTTGGTTGCACCCTGAGGATAGCCTTGTACTAAAATCATTTTCATCCACTCATTAGATGTGCCAGACCATCGGAACAAATTTTAGCCACTGATAAGTGACAAAAAATAATTATTTATTTATCATCAGGTATATAGGCTAAAATGGCTTCAACGGTTTGCTCCCACCTGAGCTGGGGAATTTGTCAAGTCTGCAAGAACTGTAAGTTTTGACTTTGTTTTTCTAATTGTATTTAATTATTCTATTTTAGAAATGCTATCCGATGTGTTTAGAATTTCAAAATTTCCACCTATCTTGATAGTAATTATTATGCGGTAATATTATTTTCTTCTTTTTCATTCTAAGTTTCTAGTCCAACCCAGTTGGACCATGAGTTATTGTCTGGCCAATGACTTACTTCCAACCTATATTCATATACGACATCTGACCCTTTCGATAGGTTGGTTCAACCATGAGGATAGCCTTGTACCAAAACCAGTCCCATCCACTCATTAAATGGGCTACACCATGACAACAAAATATAATTAATTAATTTCTTTCTGGCATATCAAGAGGGCTAGCTTCAAGGGTTTGCTCCCACTTTGAGGGGGGAGAATCAGCTGTCAAGTCTGCAACAACTGTAATTCTGTTTTTTTATTTATTTATTCTATTTAATTATTCTTCTTCAGAAATGCTAATGATATGTTTGGAATTTTAAATTTGCCAATTTAGTAATAACTAATATGTGACATTTTTATTTTCTTCTTTTCCTTTTTGAGAAGTTTTCAAGTCCAAACGGTTGGACAATAAGTCACTATCCCATGTCAGTGTGACATTCAACCATTCCAATAGGTTGGTTGCCCCGTGAGGATATATATAACCTTGTACTAAATCATTACCATCCACTCATTAGGTGTCCCTGACCATGACAACAACTATTTAGCTACCGATAAATGACAAAAAATATTTATTTATTTATTTTCAGGGATATAGGCTCCAATGGCTTCAAGGGTTTGCTCCCACCCGAGCTGGGGAATTTATCAAGTCTGCAAAAACTGTAAGTTTCGTCTTTGTTTTTCTAATTGTATTTAATTATTCTTTTTCAGAAATGCCATATAATGTGTTTGGAATTTCGAATTTTCCACCCAACTCGATAGTAATTATTATGCAATAATCTTATTTTATTCTTTTTCGTTCTAAGTTTCTAGTCCAACCAGTTGGACCATTAGTTATTGTCTGGTCAATGACTTACTTAACTTGTAATACTTATTTTAATTACATGATTCTAAACATAGAATGAATGGAATATGGATAGTCCAATTTATATGTGATAAAATACCTTGTTATGGATCTCAACCATCCATCATGTGGCTGCCACATCTGATTCCTCTGCCTCTCGAAAATCCGTTTGATTGAGTGATCCTATCCATTCAATCAATAACCAACAAGATGGACTGTCTAGATTATTTACAATAAGTAAGGTTCTATCGTGGCTATGGATTATCTATCATGTCCTCCCATCTTGGATTCCCCATGCCTTCTAAAGAATCACCATTTCTTAGACCGACCAATGGCGGACAAAATGGATAGACCAAATAATTTATAATAAAAAAAGGTCTGAATGATATTGTGAACCCATCTCTGATCTCCATTTCTTATCAAGAGTCGCTTTGATTTGCTGATACTAGTTGAGCTATGGATCTGGGTGTGCATTCCTCTAGCTGTTAATCACACAGGAAACATCTACAATTGGATTGATGATCTGTGCCTGCTTTTCACAGATACATGAGTGGCATCGGGCTAAGTGGCGAGATTCCTTCAACATTTGCTAAGTTGAGAAACATAAAGATCTGGTAAGAACTTATGATTATATGAAGAATCATAGCAACTTCGATTGCTCTTAATGGGCATTAAAATGGAAAAAAACTTCATGATTGTCTGAATTAAACAGATTACTAATGCTCAGAGCTTAGGATTGTTAGATCCATCTGATTTTGGAGTTATGACTCATATACTGTGGGCCCCATAATTTTGGACAGTTCAATTTTAGTTACTTATATGGCATGTTTATCATTTATGATCCCTTTATTTATTAATATTTATGATGGAAAATCTGATTGGATTTCAGGTCGGCATCTGGTAGCCAGTTGACAAAGATACCTAATTTCATTGGGAATTGGAATCTTACCGATTTGTAAGCTATACTTACGAGTCCTAAACTCAACATAACTCCTATCTTCTCATTGATTGCTAACAAGGTCTCCAACGATACACTGGTGGTGGATTTGAATTCTATCCACGTTCGAACTAGGTTTCCTGCCGCATCCTGCTGTAAATGTGGATAGGGATTCCCGCCATGTCCAAAGCTCGGCCATCCAGTGGGCCACACATACTGAGTTACTTAGTACTATTAATGATACTAAGTAAACTCCGTTGGTCTTACTGTGAATTTATGTGGTTTATCCATGCTGGTCATCCATTTTTTCAGCTCCGCCCAAAATTGAAGTATATCCAAAGCTCAAGTAGACCACACTAGAAGAAACAATAGAGTAATGATATCCACTGTTGAAACCTTCTCAGGGCCTCCAGTGATGTTTATCTGTCATCCAACCTAATCATAAGATCACACTGACATAGATGAAGGGAAAACACACATATCAGTTTGATCCAAAACTTCTATGGCCCTCAGGAATTTTTCAGCAAAGGACGTTCAATTCACACTGTTTCTAGTGGAGTGGTCTAATTAAGCTTTTCATATACATCATTTTTGGGCTAAAGCCCTAAAATTATATGATAAAATGGATGAACAAAGTGGATGAAATACATAAATCACATGGTGCCCCGTGGAGTTTACTCAGTAAGCTCAGCGTACTCTAGTACTCAGTATCCAATCCGCTTCCTGTTAGCGTGGATAACTGGTCATTTTTTTAGCTGCAAGTGGGACCTATCATATATATGGGCAGCTTCGCAGGTGGCAGACCTCTTTTTACTTGATATGCCATGGAATAAAGTTAGTCAAATGTTTTGTATGGTTTATTTTGAGTTAATGCATGCCACATGCACACATTCTAAGTACCTGAGTATAGATATTCCTTATTCCTGGCTAGGGTTGTACATTGAACCGATTGAGTTGAGGTGGGCCAAGCTTGGCTTGACTCATCGGTGCTCTCTTTGAATTTGAGCTCACCCTTAAGTTTATCATTAGAGCTTGTCTTGTTTGACAAACTTTTTGAGGCAAGCATGAGACAAGTTAGTAAATCGAGTCGAGGTGAACTTGCTCCCAACCCAACCAACCCAACCCTCAAATCAAATATTCAAAATCTCAAAATTTTATATTTTCAAACAATTATAAAAATAAAATAAAACCAAAGATTAGATTTAGATAGAAGTATACTACTCTTGAAAGAGAGAGATAGAAGCTTAGGCACAATTGATTAGATAAGGAAAGGAAAATGTTATATATAAAAAAAAGAAAAGTGAGAGAAAGAGTAATATATATATATATATATATATATATATATATATATATATATATATATATATATATATATATATATATATATATAAGTTTCGACATACATCATGGTGGGCCTTGGAAGTTCCCATGAGCTCGACCACATAAAACCTTTTCCATATATATATATATAACGCTCACCTGCGAACCAGTTCGTACGTACTACGTACGAACTTTTTTGAGAACCCATTATTTGTAATGTGGATCCAAAATCTAAACCGTTCATGTGAAGCAGAACCTCGTGAAACCCTCGGACCTAAGTTTTACTTTGATATAAAACTTTAATGGCCATGAAAACTGAAAACAGTTTCCTCCTTTGATTTGCATTTCTCTTTGCTATGGCCCACCAGAATTTTAGATCGGAGTGAAAATTTGTCACATAAAGTTTCATAGGATTCCACTTCACATGGACCGTTCAGATTAGACAGCCATGGCACGTGTGCAAAGGTGCGCACGTGCGTAGGTGCGTAAGGAGCATGACTCATATATATATATATATATATATATATATATATATATATATATATATATATATATATATATATATATATATATATATATATATATATATATATATATATGAGTCGAGTCAGTGATGGACCCATAGGTTTCAACACAAAGTCATGGGTTCGTATACCCATGTGGTATATCTGAAAAATGGTATGAAATCAACACAAGGGCTGGACAACCATTCCAACTCATCTGCTTTTGAGTTGAGTGGTAACTCACCTGAGTTGGAAGTGAATCAGCCTGACTCGGCCAGACCGGGGTGACTTATGGTGTCAAACTGGATGGGTTGGACTGAGTCCAAATAACTCAGGCAAGTCGCATTTAACTCATCTGATTCATCCATCCACGGCCAGAGTGCAAGTGGGACAGGACTCAGCATGTGTTTGAAAGATTGGGCCTGATTAGTTAATGGGCTGGGTAAGGGTCAAGCTTATTGCTCTTAACATCTGGCCAGGTCAGGCCGGGCTGTCAATGGGCCTTGAGTTGGTTTCAGCCCGGATTTTGCAATGTTTGGGCCAGGCCTGACCCTTGAGTCTATTACGTGCAAACCCAGGCCAAACTTATTAACCACAGTCCTACTGAGTCCTACGTTCACTCAATTGGGCCACGTTTTGTTACCTGGCTCGAAAATCCAATGGATCAACTCATGTGGTGGGGCCCCACCTGATGAGCGGCTTTATCTTGTACACGTGTCACACGTCACCTAGTGTTTTCTATATATATTGCAGGGATGTGTCAAATAATAACATAACGGGTCCCTTGCCAGCATTCATCGGCAACATAACGAGCATACTCACCCTGTAAGTATCTAAAATTTTACCACAGCGTCTTGCTGTTATTTATTACTCGTTAACAGTCCACGTGGCATGGCTGTAGGGTAATCCAGACCATCCAAATCTCTGAAACACTTGTGGATGCAACATACACAAGGGAAAAAGAAATTATACCAAGAGCTTGATATGAGTCATCTTACTTTTCCTTTAAATTTGGAACACTTGTTAATTTACTTTTAACCGTTCATCCGGTGACCATCAATTGGATGGTTAGGATTACTTTATCAGCTGGATTTTAGAATTACTTTATCAGCTGGATTTTAGACAAATGCTCCATCCACAGTTTCCTCACAATTTGGATGGTCTGGATAGCTGAACATGAGTGCCACATGGTATGTGAATGAGCCATCACTACTTCAAAGTGAGGGTTGACTGTAACAGTGTGGACCCCGTGAAGTCGGTGAGATCTAATCTTCCAACCGTTAACAAATGTTTTCTATATATATTGCAGGGATGTCTCAGAAAATTACATGACGGGTCCCTTGCCAGCATTTATCGGCAATTTAACGAACTTGACCTACCTGTAAGTATTGAAATTTTGGCTGTCTGATAAGTGGCCTACAAAAGGAGTGGTTAGCAGTCACGTTTAACCATTATCCAATCACTCTGAATTTTGGCTTATAGCTCATCCCCACGGTAGCTTATAGGATCAACAGTACTGATCACCACATGTTAGACACGTGTACTTTAAAGAGAGAACCGTAGGGGCAGATAGTATACTAAGTAAACTCTGCGGGCCCCCATTATGTATATGTCTTATCCACTCCGTCCATCCATTTTATCATCTAAGTTCAGGGAAAGATCGTAAAATTCAAATATATCCAAAGCTTAAGTGGACCAACACCACAGTAAACAGTGTAAATTGAACACTTACCATTGAAAACTTCTCGGTAGTCATATAAATTTTAAATCAAGCCGATATTTGTTTTTTCCCTTCATCCATGTCTCTGTGGCCTCGTGAAAAGTTTGGATGAAAAATAAACATCACTGTAGGCCCTTAGAAGGTTTCAACGGTGGAAGTCATTATCCCCACCGTTTCATCTGGTGTGGTTCAATAGAGCTTTGGATGTACTTCAATTTTGGGTTGATGTCCTAAAATGATCTGAAAATACGGATGAATTGCATGGATAAGACACATACATCCACAGTGGGCTGCACAGAGTTTACTCACTATGCTAGAAGGAGTTTACTCTGCGCGCAATCCGCTTCCGAGAACTGTATAGAACTCTTATACAGCAACGGTTACGATTCATCCGATCACTATGATCTCTCGTCGGAGATGAAATTTTCATCTTCTTGGGTTCACTGAATCTCTTTCCATTTATCCATGGGGACGCGGATTGCGTCCTACCCGGCACGGACGGTAATCCGTCCGGGCAGGGATCCGTGGGACCCACCGTGATGTAAGTGTTTTGTCCAGTCCGTTCATAGTTTTTATCAGATCATTTTAAGATATGAACCAAAACACGAGGTAGGTCCAGAGCTTAAGTGGACCACAAAGTAGGGATTGAACGTTGGCCATTAAAATCTTCTTGTGAGCCGGAGAAGTTTCGGATCAAGCTGATATTTATGTTTTCACTTCATCGAAGTTTACGTGACCTTACGAATAGGTTGTATGGTAAAAAAACATAACGGTGGCCCTTATGATGTTTCTACGGTGGGTGTCATTATCAATGCAGCTTCCTTTGGTGTCGTCCACTGGAGGTGTGTACCTGCTTTATTTTTAGTTTTATACCATAAAATGATATGAGAAAAGCGATGAACGTCGTGGATAAAATACTTACATCATGGTGGGCCCCACAGATCCCTGCCCGGACGGAGGTTTACGGGTAGGATGCAATCCGCGTCTTTATCCATGCTAGAAAAATAAGTATAGTAGTCCACATGACTATTTAAAATTATAGTATGTGGAATCCAGACCATATGGCATGGTCATGGGAGAATCTAGACCATCCAAATTTCTGAAACATTCATGGATGTAGCATGTACATAAAGGAGAAAAAAATTAAACCAAGAGTTTGATAGGATCCATCTGATTTTTCCCTTTGAATTTGGAACACTAATTAATTTACCTTTACCCTTTCATCTGATGGCCATCACTTGGATGGCTAGGATTACTTTATCAGCTGGATTATAGTTATATACTCCATCCACAGTTTTCTCACAATTTTGATGGTCTGGATAGCTCCACGTGAGTACCATGTGGTATGCAAAGGAGTCATCACCACTTCCAAAGTGGTTTGTATCTGGTGCAATCAGTTGTATCTTGTAAAGCATTACATCTTCGTACACGGTGATGAATCCCGTGGTTGATCTGTTGGCTCTGGCATGAAATGTGCCGTGCCAAAAAAGACCATAGCAGTCTGTATGATCATAACCACCGATTTCAAGGACTTTCGAGGATGGGACTAGACTGTTAGAAATAAAATTACAACCAATGCCTCCAGTCGGTGGCTAGGAACTGGTCAACCATCTGCAGACCGTCTTAATTATGGACTCCTGAAGTCGGTAAGAGGTAAATTTCATGAATTTTTGAGACAGAAGATCTAATCAATGTCGCCCACCTTATGGAAGGGCGGGATCTGCGCACCTGTGCCATGTTCAAAACTGTGTTGTGTAGAGATGGACATGGCTCTATACACGTGTGGATAATGCTCAAAATTTAGCTGGGCAAGTTCAGTAAGGCATGCGGATAGTCAACCTTTCATTTGGTGGGTCCCACTATGGGCCGACAATCAATTTGATCTTATGATTGGATAGTTGTATTTGTTAAATAGCAACTCTGCTTAGATACTCTGAAACTATAGCGTGGGACCTGTTATGGGAAGGTCCGATCCCCTTCAACATAGAAGTCTGACGCCATCTTAATCTGATCAAATACATAAGAGTTAATCTGGAATGGTTGGAAGATTCTCGGCTCGGTCACAATCGTGCTCCTGCTCCGAGTCAGTCGGTTCGGAGTAATCTAAGGCCGGAGCAGTCGGTGTGAAGTTCAGACCGAAGTCTACTTGCAAGATCTCGAGCCATCCCTGTTGAAAAAATATTGATTTTTAAATATATTTTAATAATAAAAATAATATATATAATATATTATTTTGTTTGAAAAACACCGTTTGTGGGTTTTTTGGGAATAGTCCCACATGGGAAAGGGAAGAGAAAAATCTGTGGTTTAAATGATAATAGTGGAGTATTATAATATTTACCTACCTAGTCTGTGGACTATGGACCTTAGGTGTTCCAGTGCGCTCGAGCTCAGGCACGGGCACGGTCTCGGTCTCAGTCTCGGGCATGGGCGTGGGCATGGGCATGTGTAGCTGTAGAGGCGCTAGTGCCGCACTTTGCACTTCACACGTGCGAACCGGAGCGAGACATGTGCGAGTTGCTGTGTGGCTAAGGCGGATGGATGGATGAAGGGAAACTAGAGGACTGAATGAGAGTCCTCCAGTATATATAGAGAGCTGGAAAATAGAGTTGTTGCAGGAGAACTGTA
This sequence comes from Magnolia changhungtana, assembly GCA_030180095.1. Classification (NCBI taxonomy): domain Eukaryota; kingdom Viridiplantae; phylum Streptophyta; class Magnoliopsida; order Magnoliales; family Magnoliaceae; genus Magnolia; species Magnolia changhungtana. The sequence continues at coordinate 292,294 of JASAUF010000083.1, read as the reverse complement.
ACAGCTGTGTCATTAGTGCAGGGTCCATCTATAACTGCTGCATGGCTAGCCCAATGACTAAAACGGCTAGTTTGTTGTCTCACAACAACAATCGATGCGAAGCTTAATGGCCCATGCATAAGAGTCAGAAAACGGCCATAAAACGGCTAGTTTTCTCCAACAGCTAGAAAACGGTCATGAGATTTATTTCCTTGGACCATAACCCCCAGCCACCATAGCCTATAAAAGGAGGGCCTGGATGGGTTTCCAAATCATCTCGAAACTTACTCCAGCAGATCCAATACGAATTGAGACAACCCACTACTCATCCACTATACTCTAGTAGTTCCAGCAAGACAATAAGAGTTAATCCTTTACTAGAAGAACAGACCAACGGTGTGGTCTAGAACGGTTCAACTGAACCTGTGGCTGAAGTACTGACCAGTGCAGTGGTCTAAATCAAAAAAAAAATTCTTCTCTCTTTTTGGAATTTTTTCTATATTGTAATTCTACCAGATAGTGTGTATAAGAGTTCCATTTAGTGGGCCTTTGTGTTTGCTGAACGCATACCCATACCAGGCTTGTCGTATCCTAGAAGTGGTTTGCATGTAACCTATCAGCATACTCAATTCAATGAGTAGGGGCAAATAATGCTTTAAGGACAGCGTTTCAGACGTGATTCAGCCTGTCCTTAGTTTTGATCATCATGATTTTTCGGTTTCCATATATTATACAGAAATTACATTAATCTGTATAATTTCCAACAATCCCACTACTGTTCGACCAAAAGCAGATCGTTCAACCACCCACATCTACATGTCGCCCGGTACGGGGTAACTCAATGAGTTAAGCCCGCTACCCGCCTTGAAGCTCGGAAGGGAAAGCTTAAAATCCAGGTTCGAGGCTTGGAGTCGGGGATTCTTTAGTCTGAGATCCCAAGCTGAGGTTGAGGCCGGATGCGAACATTCCATGCCCTAAACTTATAAACGGCCTTAAGCAGATACTACCGAATATCTTGCCCGTAGATACGCCCCTCTCAGGCACGATACGCTATACAATCCCTAGATTATGGACAATATCTCCACGATCACAGTATCTCACTAATTTAGTGAATCGTGCCGAGATTAAAGGACCCAGACCGTCCGATAGGCAGTTATAAATACAAGGGAAAATATTGCTATAAAAACGGAACATCTCACACCCTCTCTCTACAATCTACTTAGACCCAGATTCTCTCGACCTGACTTAGGCATCGGAGGGTCCCCCAGCTTAGTCGGGGTCTCCTTTGTTCACTTTTTGTGCAGGACCAGGGTTCCTTGGAGGTTCGCTGTACCAAGTGAAGGGTGGTCCAAATTTTGACATGGTGTCGTCTGTGGGAAGCTGATACAAAAGGTCAGGTTCCTATTCTTAAGCATAATGGCAAGAGAAAAGAAGAAAGTGGGAGCTGCAAAACTGGTGCAGAATGATCAGACCCGTTCCTCTTCGCTACTTCACGCTGAATCGGCTCCAAGGCCTTCCCAGCGTTCTCACAATCGGGCAAGCAAGTATCGAGCTATATAAAACGAGATACAAGCCTTGCGCGATGAAGTTAACCAGATGAAGCAGAAACAGGAGCCGCAACCACATCCTGCTCAGGAAAACCCTGTTCCAGAACCGGTTGGTCCGGTTGTGGAAGTTCATTCCTCGCCAAAGAGTATGAGACCTGAGGGGCCTCAACGTCAACCCGCTTGGGCACTTGCATCGGTTCAGAACCCTCCCCCAACCCAAATCTGAGTTCCTGCCCGAAACACAGCGACTCGAGCTCCGACGAATGCCTCGGTCACATCGGCCCTAGCTCTAGTGGATCTCCGCCATGAGTTAGAAACGAGGAGGGGAAGGAGAACTCCTGAAATAAAAAACACACAATAGATGGTGGCTGAAAATAAAGATCCGTGGGAGACACGGTTTACGGAGCTCAACAACAAGATTCTGATTCTATAAAAGAAGTGGCAGCCGTCATCAGTTCTCACTGCCGTTCAGGCAATGGTGGAAGAGACTGAGCCTCCCTTCACCTCTGCGATCATGAGCGAGGTGATGCCACAGAGGTACCAGATACCTCCCGTCATCCAATACTCTCGGTCTAGTGACCCATACGAGCAGGTGAAGGCTTATCGTTCGTGGGTGCAAATCCAGACAGCAACGGATGCGATGATGTGCAGGGGGTTTTCGATCACACTCACAGGATCCGCTCGGAGTTGGTACCGTCAGCTAAAACTCAATTCTATTGGTTCCTTTGCTGAACTTAGCCGATTATTCCTTACCCAATTCATAAGCAGTAAGAAGAGTTAGAAACTGAATACTCATCTGTTCACCATTAAGCAAGAGCTTAAGGAGTCATTGAAGGACTACATCGCTTGTTTCAATGAGAAAACATTACAAGTGGAAGACCACGATGATAAGATTGCACTCTCTGTTGTGTTCAGTGGTCTAAAAGAGAGAAAGTTCACCTTCTCCATCGGAAAGAATCCACCAAAGACATTAGCTGCCCTCGTTACCAGAGCTTAAAAGTCTACTAACGCCTAGGAATTCTCCAACGCCCACAAAAATATTCAAGTGACAGAGCCAACTGGCAAGGGGAAGAGGCCAAGGAAAGAAGAACCTCAACCGTCCGGCAAAGGACCAGATGACCGCGCTCCTCGCGATCGTCGTCCGAGCAGAAAATTAGAAGGAGAATTTTGTTCCTACACTCCCTCAACATGTCTACCGAGCAAATTCTATTGGACATCAGAGGGCATAAACTTCTGAATTGGCCTGTTTGTATGAAGGCCGACCGGGATCATCGAGACAAATGCAAGTATTGTCGTTTCCATCGAGATCACGGCCACAACATAGCCGATTGCGTGGATCTCAAAGATGAGATCGAGACCCTTATTCGTAAGGGTCATCTACGCCGCTATACCAAGGAAGAGAGAACCACTCAGAAAGAAGAGCGAGAACAGCCGAATGAAACCCCAGAAGAGCCATCCAAAATTCGCACCATCTTCGGTGGCTCATCCGGTGGAGGAGATTCAAACAGGGCTCGAAAAGCCCATTCTCGGAAGTCTTATCCGGAACACTACATCCACATGACCGAACGGCCGAGCAAAGAACTCCGGGTCAGCCTGTGCGGTATGACCTTCTCGAAAGACGATGCGCACAGAATCAAGCATCCACACGACGACGCCCTAGTGGTTTCTATGACCATAGTCAACCACAAGGTGTACCGCATCCTGATCGACACCAGAAGTTTAGCATATGTGATTTACTCCGAGGCTTTCGAAAGAATGGGGTTCCAAGGTCACGCCTCAGACTTGTGAAGACCCCCTACACGGCTTTGCCGAAGAAAAGGTGATCTCCGAGGGAGCCATCTCCCTCCATGTGATGCGGGAGAGGGATAACATCAAGTCACCCTCATGGTAAACTTCCTCATTGTCAATGTGTCATCGGTACACAATGTCATTCTGGGCAGACATTCTCTCAATGCAATGAGGGCAGTCGTCTCCACCTATCATCTGATGATGAAATTCTCCGCCGAGGGTGGAATAGACTACCTCCGAGGCGACCAGCGCGAAGCTCGGAGATGTTACACGATAGCAGTGAAGAAAGGGTCCGTGAAGTAAGCTCTCACAGTCAACGTCCTAGACTCGAGAGGACCTGCAGAGGACTCATTTGTGGAAGATCTGGAGAAAGTTCCGCTCGACGAGGCAGACAGAACGTCGCCGAATTCTAAGCAGCGGATAGAAATGTTGGCTTTCCTGCCCAGGATCTCTCCGGATGTCATGGTACACAGGCTGAATGTAAACCCGGATCACAAACTCGTGAAGTAGAAAAGAAGGCCGTTTGATGCCGAGCAGTATGAAGCAATAGCAGATGAAGTCTCCATACTACTCGGCGCTGGTTTCATAGAGGAAGTACACTATCCAGATTGGATCGCAAACGTGGTCTTTGTCAAAAAAACCAATGGAAAATGGCGGAATCAAATGTTTGCCAAACAGATCGGGCACACTATGGAGGTTTACGTTGACAACATGTTTGTCAAAAGCATCAAGCCATCCGATCACTTAGTAGACCTCAGAGGAACCTTTGCCATCCTCCGAGAATACTAGATGAAGCTGAATCTCCCAAAGTGCACCTTCGGAGTTAGCTCCGGTATCCTTGGGTTTCAAGTCAGCTAAAGAGGCATTGAAGTGAACCCTGACAAAATCAAAGCACTCCTTGATATGAGTTCACCCCGGACTATCAAGGAGATACAATGTCTCACCAGACAAGTAGCAGCGCTCGGACAATTCATATCCAGAGCTACGAACAAATGCCTCCCCTTCTTTCAGCAGTTGAAGGGTCAAAAGAAGACGGAATGGATGTCGGAATGTGAACAAGATTTTCAGCAACTAAAGCAGTATTTAGGTTTGCCACCTCTACTATCTAAGCCAGAAGAAGGCGAGCTCCTGTTCTTATATCTTACGGTTGTTCACTCCCCAAGTATACGGTTGTGATGTAGTAATAAACTCGGTAAGACCGAGGTCGAATCCACAGGGACTGAAACCTGTACGTTATCTGAAACTAAGCAGAATCAGAACTAGACTAAGATGAATTCTAAATCAGATGAGTTTTGAGGAATAATGGTGAAATAATAATCTAAAACTGAAGAGAAATTCAGAGAAGGAACACTAGGGATTCAGAGGATCCACTTGTAGAGATCAGGGAGATCTTATGCCTGGATTAAAAAAAAACAGGGAAATTAACTGAACTTCCTTTAATGTAATTTTGAAAAGATGAAAGGTATATGAATTAGAATGGATTCCATCACCAAACCATGCCCAGGAGACAAAGCAAACAACAGAATTAAACTAATTACCAACCAATCAATGTATGAAGGTTAGGAAGGGTACCGACATCCAACCATGCCCAGGAGACGATGGTGAACAACAGGGCTTCCTGACGTCATAAACATAAAAAGAAAAGAACATGCTCAAAGCCATCGCAGACCCATTGTAATTTCAGTCACAACAGACCATTAAAGACTAAAAACATTCCCAGATTAAATTAAATCAAAATCAGTTCAGTCTAAACAAAGACACAGCAAAGAGGCCTCCCATCACGCTACAAGCTTCACCTCTTAGCCCTAGCTAAGAGGTTTAGCCACACATGAGTGGACTAGAACCCTTAAAATAAAAATAAAAATAAAAATAAAGGAAAAGAAAAAAACAAATTTACTCCCTCTCACGTCCCGGCCTCCACGTCCAAGCCGAGCTTCAAGCTCCCACGGCTGCCCCTCTTGCTGGATGCCCCGGATCTCTCTCTCTTACCTCCTTTTATAGAGAGGGAATGGGCAGTGGTTATAGTCGGCCAACCTGACCTCTTTTCGCAGTCCAGATTGTGGCAGGAATACACATCTTACGCTGATTTCCCAGTGGGGCCCATTCTTGAGTTCAGACATAAGATCCATACCGTACACTAGCTTCTCCTCGAAATTTCAGTTGGAATAGGGTACTCCTGGACGTTCTATACCGCGGCCCACGGAACTTGTGAAGCCACCGTCCTTCTTCCGTTTGGACGATCAAAATTTTATCTCCATGGTTTCTTGAAATTCTCCACCTAGGCTGAGGTGAGAACGTCCTTGGACTTCTACTGGACGGTTCGGATCGGATTGATCAATTCAGATGGTGGCCCACAAGGACGTCCGCACGTCTCTTCGCGAAACAGCGTGCAGGAAGCCGACGCTGTGACGGATGGTGGCCCACTGATTGATGAGGAAAGAGAAATCCATTGCGTCCATCTGATTCCCAGCGAAAAACCGTTAGGGATGGACGGTTTTGGAGCTGTTTCGGTGTGGCCCACGCGATTATTTACTCCGCCGTCCATCTTGCATTTAACGGCTGGAAATTTACATAAGCTTGCATTGGGTCAAAAGGACACCTAGGCTAGGGGTTTTCCCACCCTCTGGACACAATGACGGTTCCGATTATTTAAATGGATGATGTGTGGGTCCCACAACTCAAACCGGCGGACGCAGGTGCGTCCCATTGTTTAAAACCGAGAAGGAGAGGAAGACGAGTCGGTCCGGGCAGCGTTGCTAACCGACTTCCCTGTTCGGTGCACGGCGCCCCGCACGTGGATCAGTACACACGCTCATGTAAGGTGGGTCCCATCTTGATGTATTTGTGAAATCGGTTCGTCATCTGTTATGTCATATCACTTTAGACGTTGAGACCAAAATTGAAGTAAATCCAAATATCAGGTGGGCCTGAAATCATCAGTTTATGGACTGATTTGTCTGTTGGGATGTTTTCACAAAGATCCAACGGATGAATTTCGCCATGTACGGTTAGTATGTGATCCTCAGGTTTTGTATGGAGTCTTGTCCTGAACGGATGGTGGAAACCCTGTGATCTTTGCATTTCGGACCCTTTTAGGCCACTTGAGCTTCAGTTTCTCGGTTTCTTCGGATTTCTGGCGTGAAAATCTTCCGATCTTGGTCCCCTGGAATCTTTCCCTTGCCTTTGGTGTCATCAGAGCGTTAAATCCATGCTTTAAGTATTCTTTTATAATCAAAGCTCCTAAATTCAACCTGCAGTATAAACACGATTATTTCAGTCCTTTAAACAGTATCATAATCGCAAACCCAGGTAATAACTGGGGTCTGATATGCAATATTCGACCCTCAACACAACCCCCAACCAGCATTTTGCTAGTCTCGAGCAAAATATGCGAAAATTAAATTGAGAATTACGAGACAATTCTTGCGAAGCCGAGTAATATTTTGAGAAACAATCCAGATATGAGAAATCTTAAGATTCTTGAATGTTGATTATCAATTTCTCCTGGCCTCACATGCACGGTGAATTTCATAATCAAGTTCAAATATTAATCCATACACTAGAATAATTTTAAACATTGAGTTCCATGAGTGTAAAGTATAATCTCGACTTACAATCAGTAAGAGATCCAATTGTCAATTTCATGATATCATTAGTAATTTGTGACAACCACAACTTGAAACCAACACTTATCTCACAGTTAACTTTTCACTTTACCAGCCTTTAGGTTTTCTTTATGAGCAGTAACACAAATGAGGGGAATCAAATTCTCACCTATAGGGAGCGAACCTATGGTAAAAACTTGTCACTTAACTTCCCTTTTCTCTCTTTTTTTTTTTTTTTTTTTTTTTTTTTTTTTTTCATATGTCAACTATGGAGAATCAAATCTACACCTATAGGGAGCAAACCTATGGTGAAGATTATGTGACTAACTCTTTCAATTCTTCTTTATAAACTGACGTTAACAAATCTCTCAGGCTGGTTCCTTTCATGCTTAATGATTACCAAGTTACCATTTAATATCGAACTGAAAACTTAATGTGTAAGTGAGATCTGATATGGGAAATCATGGCTCAATCAATGTTTACACCTTCTAATCATGGATTAATAATTCAAACTTAACTGTGAAATCTACAGATAGCTGAATCCAAAAGTCATGAATTACCAACAATACATATCTTATCATTATAAATCCAAGATGGTCGTCAAAATCACTTCAAATTCACAAGGATTTCCAGAAAAAATTTAAAAATTTTCACAATTTTTGCTCAAGACCAAGAAAACACTGATTAGGTTACCTAATCTCCCACCCCCAACCTAAAATCTACATTGTCCTCAATGTAAAAGATATGAGCATGGAATGCACATGGGACAGCGAAAGTAAATGCAAAGTGATGGGAAGATAGTACCTGGATGATGAATCGAGAGAGACTTCCCAAGAGATAGAAGCATGGAATCCGGTCAACACAGGAGAGAAAGTAGAACAAAAATAACAAAAATAAAATCCTACCTATACCACTTTCGCAGGTGCTTTCGATTGCATTTAGCGTATGCAACAAGCCTTTAAACCCCTAGGTTGCCCCTAGTGGACGAGTTGTAGTCTCGTGAGGGTTTGCAATAATGTTACCCACAAACATTGAACTATCTACTCATGCTTTATGAGGTTCATCTTCGCCGATATCTTGATAAGTTCCTCAAGAAGTTCCTCAACAAGATCATCCAAAGCCTTTTTGCAAAAGGCTTGGGTGCCTGGAGCATGACTTTCCGAGAGAGACTTATGTACCTCATAAGAAATTTTCCATTGCATTGCTTGAGGTAACCAGAGTATGTACGATTCACCCGTGATGAAGAAGTTTCAACGTTAGTATCCCATGGTGAATCGAGACTACAAGTAGATAAAGTTTAGAAAACTTCGCAAAAAGTGATGTAGCCTCAACACATTTCAAGTATCAATCTTCGGTTCAATTTTCACTCCTCCTCCTTTAATGGTAGACGGTTAGGATCAGGGGAAGAAGGGGCTTCAAAATAAGGGTTCTCTCGGTCAGTGATAACTACCGAGATGTTGTCTTGCAAGGCATCCACTTTGTCTTTTGACATGGGATCGTTTGACTTTGAAAAGTGTGCCCAGCAATTATCAAAAGAGTCGGAAATTTCAGCTGAGAGTGACTTATTTTCCTCATGGAAATCTGTAATGAGATGCTCAAGGACTCCCTCGCCCTTAAAAGTATATGAAGATATGTTCTCTTGCTCCAGCCCTGCACAAACATATTGAAGATCAATAGGGAAGCATCGATGGGATCACTTTGTTCATTGAAACTACTCAATCGAGGCGTTGAACCGTCGACGTGTGTGCTGACTCGGATGGTGGTCTTAATTGAATGGTTTCAAATTCTAGAGTCGTAGCGAGCAACTCATCCTTCTCCCGAATCACATTATCATTCAATTCAAGAGAGTGGTCCAAACATGTCTCACAGAAGTTGGAAGGGTCGGTTTTAATGAACTCATCTTCCACTTTTAAATCAGATATGTTAGGTGAGTGGAATAGCTCAGTATGACCGATCACTTCGTGTGCTTCTTGAGCATTGACCTGGACCATACTTGAGATTGATTCCAGGGGAATTTGGGTTGTGCTCTCATGAATCTCATCCCAATACTTCTCAGCTTCCAATTCAAGTGCAGGACACACTTGAGATGGGATCGCTTTCCTCACAATCTATTCCTAAATTCGGTTGAGGTTCGAATGAACTAACCTCTACCTCATTATTGAATTCATGTGTGTCAAGTAAGGAGGTGTGTCATCATCACCGTATTTGAAAGACACCCATGTATCTCCACCATTCTTTTGAACAGTCATCGAGATCGGCTCATTGGGAAATTGAACCACGTGCTCGTTAATGGAATCCAACTCCTCATTCCAAATTCCAGATTTCGTCAAAAGTGAGTGAGGATCACTTTCCTGGCATTGTATTTCTGGATTGGATTGTAGTTGGGATGCACGAGCTTCTTCTATCCTTTCAAGGCGCGAATCGGTGCTTCCATTACTTTCATCGCTTCCGCAACATGTTGGTTGAATTGTTCTAGATTAAAACATGAATCCTCTTGATCGTTTCGGTTGGATCTCAAAGGTATGGGATCCAAGAGAATAATCATTACATGTTGTTGGTTCATCTTCCCAGTTTTGATGGTTCCACTGGTTATAGTCATACGGGTCATCAGTCGGGAGTTGATACGCGTTATCATTCCAATAATCACGTACTGTTTTCTTAACTCGTGGAATGCAATTATTTTTCCGTAGATAATCACCGAAGGACTTCTTAATCGGTGGAGCATCATGTTTCAATTGGTTGAAGTAATTTTCAGAAAATATTTGGGGCATAGACTGTTTTCCATTATTATCATCATACATCAAAAATTTTTCCCAAGATTCCTTAGCTATCTCAGCATATATACGTTCCAACTCTTGCATAGTAAAATCCTAATTCTGAATCTAATCCTAAGAAAGAAAATGAAAATCTAGGAAGAAAGAGAAAGTTGGAAGGAGATTACCAACTTGAAGTCCCTAAGTTAAAGACCTGCAAAACAAAATAAAATAAGTTAGTTTCAAAATAGAAGAAATTTCTAAAGCAAATCAAATCTAAGAGTAAAAAAATCTAGCAAATCAGAAAGAGTTTACCAAATTAGAAGTTCTATCTTAAAAACCTACAGAATAAGAAATATGTTAGTTCTATGAAGAATAGAAAACAAAATTAAAAATTTAAAATTAGTAAAATCCTAATCGTAAACTAACTCTAAATCCAATTAATTTCAGAAAATCGTAGCCGTCACAAACATTCAAGAACGCTTAAAACTTGTTCACTCCCCAAGTATAGGGTTGTGATGTAGTAATAAACTCGGTAAGACCGAGGTCGAATCCACAGGGACTGAAACCTGTACGTTATCTGAAACTAAGCAGAATCAGAACTAGACTAAGATGAATTCTAAATCAGATGAGTTTTGAGGAATAATGGTGAAATAATAATCTAAAACTGAAGAGAAATTCAGAGAAGGAACACTAGGGATTCAGAGGATCCACTTGTAGAGATCAGGGAGATCTTATGCCTGGATTAAAAAAAAACAGGAAAATTAACTGAACTTCCTTTAATGTAATTTTGAAAAGATGAAAGGTATATGAATTAGAATGGATTCCATCACCAAACCATGCCCAGGAGACAAAGCAAACAACAGAATTAAACTAATTACCAACCAATCAATGTATGAAGGTTAGGAAGGCAGACATCCAACCATGCCCGAGACGATGGTGAACAACAGGGCTTCCTGACGTCATAAACATAAAAAGAAAAGAATATGCTCAAAGCCATCGCAGACCCATTGTAATTTCAGTCACAACAGACCATTAAAGACTAAAAACATTCCCAGATTAAATTAAATCAAAATCAGTTCAGTCTAAACAAAGACACAGCAAAGAGGCCTCCCATCACGCTACAAGCTTCACCTCTTAGCCCTAGCTAAGAGGTTTAGCCACACATGAGTGGACTAAAACCCTTAAAATAAAAATAAAAATAAAAATAAAGGAAAAGAAAAAAACAAATTTACTCCCTCTCACGTCCCGGCCTCCACGTCCAAGCCGAGCTTCAAGCTCCCACGGCTGCCCCTCTTGCTGGATGCCCCGGATCTCTCTCTCTTACCTCCTTTTATAGAGAGGGAATGGGCAGTGGTTATAGTCGGCCAACCTGACCTCTTTTCGCAGTCCAGATTGTGGCAGGAATACACATCTTACGCTGATTTCCCAGTGGGGCCCATTCTTGAGTTCAGACATAAGATCCATACCGTACACTAGCTTCTCCTCGAAATTTCAGTTGGAATAGGGTACTCCTGGACGTTCTATACCGCGGCCCACGGAACTTGTGAAGCCACCGTCCTTCTTCCGTTTGGACGATCAAAATTTTATCTCCATGGTTTCTTGAAATTCTCCACCTAGGCTGAGGTGAGAAGGTCCTTGGACTTCTACTGGACGGTTCGGATTGGACTGATCAATTCAGATGGTGGCCCACAAGGACGTCCGCACGTCTCTTCGCGAAACAACGTGCAGGAAGCCGACGCTGTGACGGATGGTGGCCCACTGATTGATGAGGAAAGAGAAATCCATTGCGTCCATCTGATTCCCAGCGAAAAACCGTTAGGGATGGACGGTTTTGGAGCTGTTTCGGTGTGGCCCACGCGATTATTTACTCCGCCGTCCATCTTGCATTTAACGGCTGGAAATTTACATAAGCTTGCATTGGGTCAAAAGGACACCTAGGCTAGGGGTTTTCCCACCCTCTGGACACAATGGACGGTTCCGATTATTTAAATGGATGATGTGTGGGTCCCACAACTCAAAACCGGCGGACGCGGTGCGTCCGCTGTTTGAAACCGAGAAGGAGAGGAAGACGAGTCGGTCAGCGCAGTGCTGACCGACTTCCCTGGTTCGGTGCACGGCGCCTGCACGTGGACTGTACACACGCTCATGTAAGGTGGGTCCCATCTTGATGTATTTGTGAAATCGGTTCCGTCCATCTGTTATGTCATATCACTTTAGACGTTGAGACCAAAATTGAAGTAAATCCAAATATCAGGTGGGCCTGAAATCATCAGTTTATGGACTGATTTGTCTGTTGGGATGTTTTCACAAAGATCCAACGGATGAATTTCGCCATGTACGGTTAGTATGTGATCCTCAGGTTTTGTATGGAGTCTTGTCCTGAACGGATGGTGGAAACCCTGTGATCTTTGCATTTCGGACCCTTTTAGGCCACTTGAGCTTCAGTTTCTCGGTTTCTTCGGATTTCTGGCGTGAAAATCTTCCGATCTTGGTCCCCTGGAATCTTTCCCTTGCCTTTGGTGTCATCAGAGCGTTAAATCTATGCTTTAAGTATTCTTTTATAATCAAAGCTCCTAAATTCAACCTGCAGTATAAACACGATTATTTCAGTCCTTTAAACAGTATCATAATCGCAAATCCAGGTAATAACTGGGGTCTGATATGCAATATTCGACCCTCAACAACGGTCTCGACCTCAGCCGTCAGTTCGGCCCTGATTAGAGAACTAGGGGGCAAGTAGCATCCCGTATACTATATGAGCAAAGCCATGGTGCCAGCCAAGACGAGATATCCGGCTATGGAGAAGTTAGCGCTCTGTCTCAACGTCTCAGCTCGGAGGTTACGTCCATACTTTCAAGCCCATTCCATCGTCGTCTTGACCCACTCTCCCCTTAAACAAGTCCTCCAAAGGCCCGAAGTGTCAGGTCAGCTAACTAAGTGGGCCATCGAACTCGGGGAATTCGATATCCAGTTCCGACCAAGGACAGCGATTAAAGGCCAAGTTGTGGTCGACTTCATTGCAAAATTCACCTCTCTAGACGAATAAGAGATCAGTGCTGAAGTCGAGACGGCTCCTTCACTTGCTCCTCCAAATAATCAAGAGACGGTATAGGAACCAGGATGGATTCTCTATGTAAATGGGTCATCCAATGCCAAACGCACTAGAGCGGGAATTGTCCTAGTCGCGCTTGATTCTACACCCATCCAATATGCGATCAGACTTAGTTTCAAGGCCTCTAACAATGAAGCAGAATACGAGGTTCTGCTGGTCGGACTCAGGCCGGCGGCTAGTCTAGGGGTCCAGTCTCTCCAGGTACGATGTGACTCTCAGCTAGTAGTAAATCACTTCGCCACTGAAAACAAAGCCAAGGAGACTAGGATGGTTACTTACCTGGCCGAGGCAAGGAAACTAATAGAAAGATTTTGGAGTTGCACTATATGTCAGATTCCTAGAACAGATAATTCCTGGGCCAACGCCCTAGCAAAGCTAGCCTCGGCTACGGAAGGGAAGATCCCACGAATCATCCTGGTGGAGTTCATAGAATATCCGAGCATTGACCAAACGAAGGAGAAAACGGTCAATCCAATATATGGTACTTCAAGCTGGATGGACCCAATTTATAGCTACCTCACATCTGGTAAGGTCCCCTCGGATAAGTTGGAAGTTAGGCGCCTGAGAGTAAGAGCGACACAGTACGTTGACCTGAGTAGGATATTATACAAGAAAAGGCATTCACAGCCCTATCTCAGGTGTCTCCGACCTGATGAAGCGGATTACATGATTCTAGAGATTCATGAAGGCATTTGCGAAAACCATTCTGATGGTCAAGCCTTGGCTCTGAAAATACTCCGCTAAGGATACTTCTAGCCAACCATCAGGGAATACTCGAAGAACTACGTTCAAAGGTGCAACAAGTGTCAACGATACGTGACTGTGCTGAGGCAACCTGTGGAAGAAATGACTCCCATGAGTGGTCCGTGGCCATTCGCCCAATAGGGGATTGATATCATCAGACCTCTGCCCACTGGGAAAGGGCAAGTCAAATTCGCTATCATTGTAGTTAACTTCTTCACCAAGTGGGTCGAGGATGAGCCGGGTTGTGAAAATCACCGAGCAGAAGGTGATCAATTTTGTATGGAAGAATATCATCTGCCGATTCGGGATTCCATGCACCATCGTGTCTGATAATGACAGGCAGCTTGATAACGACAAGTTTCGAAGTATGTGTCAAGGGCTCAGCATCTCGAATAAGTATTCTTCGCCTTGGCACCCGCAATCCAATGGATAGGTGGAGGCAGTTAACAAGGTCATCAAGCACCATCTCCAAACAAAGTTAGAGAAAATGAAAGGTAACTGGGCCAAGGAGCTCTCATTCGTCCTATGGGCTTATAGGACTACGACTCAGTCATCCATTGGGGAGACCCCATCTTCGCTTTCCTACGGATCGGAAGCAATTGTGCCAGTTGAAATCGGCCTTCCTACAGCTCGGTTCAAAAACTATCAGGAGAACCAAAACGCCGAGCAGATCGCAGCCAACCTGGATCTACTTGAAGAAGCCAGAGACATCTCTAGACTCCGGGTCGCTGCTCGACATCAACAGGTAGCGTGATTCTACAATTCTAAAGTCAAGACCAAGCGGTTCCGTCCAGGGGACTTAGTCCTTCGCCGAATCTTCCAGAACATCGCAGAACCGGGGACTAGGGCACTCGGGCCTAATTGGGGGTCATACCGTGTGGTCTGATCGACCAAACCCGACTCCTACCACTTGGAAGATCTCGAGGGTCGCCAGCTCCCCCATCCCTGAAACACTGAGCACTTAAAAATCTACTACCCTTGATGTAATGGCCATTGAGGGCCCCCAATAAATGTACGCCTCCAAGCGACTAGCCTTTAAGGCTCCTAATAGAATTAATATTTCTTCATATCTACATGAGCAGATTATCTACTAATAAAAAGTTGTCTCTCATAAACAGGGGCCGACTTAACGAGTTGATCCCTTAAAGAAGGGGTTAGTACGTAATCCCCTTATGTTCGGGAGAAAAGCCCATGGACGACCCAACTCCCCGACAGATGAGTCGGTTCACTGTCCAACTACCGAACTTACTAAAGTTTGCTTGCCAATCGTGGGAGGAGCCAATCCCCTAGGGTTCCAATCCTAACAATTACAACACCACAGAGTTCTACGAAACAACATTGAAATGAATTGACCCATCAAGGAGTCAGCTCGGTAATGTCCCGAAATGAATCAACCTGTCAATGAATCGGTTCAACAATCAACAATTAACAATCATCATCTACATGCCTTCTTCAGAGGGTAAAAAAAATATCATCCACCAGATCATTCATCAAAAGACAAGTTCAAAAAAGTCATAAAAAGAGAAATGTTGGAAACTATTCAGTCGGAGGAGGAGGAGGAGGAGCTTGGGAGGTAGGAGCCTGATCTGGGCAAGCGTCTCCAGAGGGTTTCTCCTCAGCGTCTTCAGGCAGCAAAGGCTCAAGCTTGAGGTTCGGATATAGATCTTAGACCTCATCAATACAAGTGTTGAAGCCACAGTTGTAAAACTTGGTAGCTTTGGCAACCCTTTCCTGTGAAGCCTTGAAGGCATCTACTATAGCAGCCACTGCCAAATCTAGGGAGGCCTCGTCTTCAGTTCATTAGGCCTCCTTCGCCTGGGAGACTGATCTGTGTTGCTCTTCCATCGCCTCGGCTCAGGTATGCTCCAGCGCATTTACCAATCGGGCGTTCTCCTTAGCGAGCGAGTCTGCATGGGCCCTGGCTCGGGATAGCTCAGTTGCAGCCGCACTGCATTCGGCCTCGAGATCACTCATGACCCCCTTCAGTTGGAGCTCACGGGCTTTTTCGTCTTCAAGTTGCCGACGCAGTTCAGCCTGCTCCATCCGGAGGAATGTGGCCTTATCTCGCAAAGTCCTAACTTCACCCATGAGGGTTTTCACCTCGACGTCTTTCTTCATAAGCTCTCTCAATCTCTCCCGAGTCAGAAGGACCCTCGGGACGGACTGAATAAAAACAAGAGAATGAGTATTCAGAAGCAGTAAAAACTGAAGGCAAGAAAAGTTAATAGAAGTACCCGGTAAAAGACAGAAGCAATGTCATTGTGGAAAGACTCGTCAGACTTGGTGAGAAGGCTGGCTATCTCCTCCTCCGGGGCGTGCTTGGCAGCCCAGCGGACCAAGCAGGACATATGATAGCCCGGCTGGAGCCTCTCTCCACTCGTTCCCACCGGAGCCGACCTTGCCGCTTCCCCGAGCCCAGTCCTGCTGCCTGCTAAGGCCTGAGCCTCAGCCCTTAGATCATTCCCGACTTCGGGAGGGGAGAGCATGGCGTTAGCCATCCGAACGCCCTCCTCCTATTCGAATGAAGATGGGACGACTATGCAAGGCCCGGGGGCTACGGGAGGTGCACTAGTAACATGAGGGGAGACAGTGGGAGGAAGGGATGGAGTCCGAGCGTTGACAGCAGCGACCCTCAGCCGTAACAGGAGCCGGAGTTACCACAACAGAAATTGAAGCTGCAGCTGGAGCTGTAGCGACAGAAATTGGGGCCGAAGGGCCTTCGCCGCGAGGAGCCGTCGGCATCCTTCGAACAGTAGTTTTTGTTTGGGTTTCGGCCCTCAACATCTCCTCGATTGTCAGGGCGGCCTTCCTCCTCTAAGACCCAGAAGCCTCGGTCATGCCTACGTATAAAGTAATGAATCAACAACCAAGTTAAGAGATTCAATCCTTTTAAAGTAAGGGAAGAAGGAAAAACTTATGGAAGGAAGTGGGGAGTGGCTTAGACTTGCAAAGTCCAAACCAATGAAGGTTGGCGGCCGTGATCAGATCCGACCAGGAGTGGAGGTCTCTCGAGCACGCCCTGGCCTTAGTGACCTGATTCTTCTGGTCCGAGGTAAGGAGAGGCGAACCTCTCGAAAAGTCTATAGAAATAAAAGGAAAGCTTCAGTCAACTCACAATAGAAAGAAAAGGGATATAAAAAATGGAAAATGTGCAAGGTCCGACCTGGGGTGGAAAATTGGGTGGGGATTCGAGTCCTTAGGTTCCCAAGCTCCGCTGCCGGCACCTCTCACTCGCCCAAGGCCCAGAATCATTTGTTCTTCCAGTCCTTATTAGAGGATGAAAGATTCATGACCAGCCCCGACCCCTTACTGCCACGAGTCTCGAAGTAATACCACGACTCTTGGTTGTCATGCTTGACTAAGTACAAGCTTATCAACTCCTCCGATGTCAACTCTCGATTCCCAACTTGACGCTAGATGATGAAGGAAGAGATCAAAATCCTCCAAGCATTGGGGGCAAATTGGCCGAGAGCTAGTCCTAGGTAAGCCGTCAGGGCTCGGACGAAGGGATGCATGGGAAGTCGGAGCCCACATTGCAGAGCACAAAGAAAAATGACAACTTTTCCTTCGGCAGGGGCACAAACGGTGTTGAGGGCTTTAGCGCCCTTATCTGCACGGAGTCCGGGATCTCGAACTCCGAACGGACCCATCCCATTTGAGATTCCGCTAGCACGGAACCTCCTGGGATAATCTCTGAAGTCCGCCCGCTCGCAGGTCTGGGCACCGCCTGCCGACGAGTCTTGGGGGGCTTGGGTTGTTTTCTTTTTACCCGTGCGGCGTGTCCGAGCCCCCGCTTCTTTGCTTCTTCGGGGCGGGGGGAAGAGGGGTACCGCTTCTAAGGGGCCTTCAGATGCCCCTCTCCTATCATCCGAGCTTCCTGGCTCGGAGTCGTCATCCAAATCATAGTCTTCTCGGACCATATCCAGATCGGGCGACATCTCATGGAGAAGAAAAATGGAAAAGCGCTAGAAGGGGGGACTCATCGGACGGTCGCCGGGAATCGCCTTTGCCAGAAGCTCCGAATCGGTCGGAATCGCCCTGCCGGAAACCTCAAGTCGGTTGGAATCGCCCTCGCCGAAAATCGCCTCCTCAGATAACCAGCAACTACATGAATCTGAACGTAAAAATGATGAGCGTTTCCGAAGAGCTAGGGTTTATCTAGCCTATGAAGGATTCTCGCATTAATGACAAGGTATGATGGCCGCAACTGAATCATCGTGAGCCGACTTCAGAACACACGTGGCCGTAGGTCACTAGCTCAAGCTCTGACAGGCCGCGTTCTTCTAATATTGGGTGACGAGCTCTGGATAGCGTAAGCGACGCCCGAACAGGGGAAGCGTCGCTCGAACGCCTCTCATGGCATACGTGGCGGTCAGCTATAGATTCGGCGACGATTCGAGATCTTAACTGTCACCACGTATCCACTAAAGGTTAACCCATGGACGAGAAACCCCGAGGACGTATCTCTTCAAACATAGAGATCATAATTGCAATCGCATGCGTGGAAGATGCAACAGGGGAAGCTATTGATCTTCCGCGTATGTTTACTCTCCGAGTCCATGTACGAACTTGGAGAGTAGGGGGCTTTTGTTATAGGAAGATCCGAGCCCCTTCAACATAGAAGTCTGATGCCATCTTAATCCGATCGGATACATAAGAGTTAATCTGGAATGGTTGGAAGATTCTCGACTCGGTCACAGTCGCGCTCTTGCTCCGAGGCAGTCGGTTCAGAGTAAGCTAAGGCCGGAGTAGTCGGTGTGAAGCTTAGACTGAAGTCTACTTGCGAGATCTCAGGCCATCCCACTATTGTTCGACTAGAAGCAGATCGTTCGACCACCCACATTTGCATGTTGCCCGTTACAGGGAAACTCAACGAGTTAACCCACTACACGCCTCGGAACTCGGAGGGGAAAGCTTAAATTCCAGGTCCGAGGCTTGGAGTCGGGGCTTCTTTAGTCTGAGATCCCAAGCTGAGGTCGAGGCCGGACGCGAACATTCCATGCGTTAAACTTAGAAATGGCCTTAAGCAGATACTACCGAATATCTCACCCGCAGATACGCCCCTCTCAGGCACGATACGCTATACAATCCATGGATTACGGACAATATCTCCACGATCACAGTATCCTACTAATTGAGTGAATCGTGCTGAGATTAACGGACCTACACCGTCCGATAGGCATGTATAAATACAAGGGAAAATATTGCTGTAAAAACGGAACATCTTGCACCCTCTCTCTACAATCAACTTAGACCCAGATTCCCTTGACCTGACTTAGGTATCGGAGGGTCCGCCGGCTTAGCCAGGGTATCCTTTGTTCACTTTTTGTGTAAGACCAGGGTTCCTTGGAGGTTCGCCATACTGAGTGGAGGGTGGTCCAGATTTTGACGACAACAGGACCCTCACATGAAAGACAAGGATCATGCCCACACCATTTTGTTGGTGCAATCACCCTAGTATTTATTGATGAATCATATGATAATCTACATCACATGGTAGATTATATTTGTAACCAAATTCATTCTACACATGGAATATATGTACCTTAATCTGCACCATCAAATTTACATATAGCTTGATGGGGTACACTTTGGACTGTCCGGATTGAGGTATATGTGCCTGATTTATGGTGCAATTTACTATGGATCTAACATTTGCTTTGATTTTTTTATTTTTTTTTCTATCTCAGTGACGTTAGCATGAATGCCCAGTCAGGGAGCATCCCTGAAGAGCTGGGAAACCTTCGGAATCTATTCTACTTGTAAGATATCCTTCACAATGAAGTGCATGATAATCTGAACCACTCATTCATCTTAAGGCACCATGAATTTACTATAGACGAAAAATTACAATGATAGTATGATCCTAACCATGTAAGGATGTAGTGCAGAAATCATTGATCAGATTTCAGTAAATTTTGTGCACCATTTTTTAAAAGGGGAATGCCAGTATGTAGCACGTGGCAAAGATGTTGTGATCCGAACCATTGTCTTATTGGGCCATCCCATAGATAGGGGAGTGGACTGTCTAAGCTGTCTGATAAGCGGCCTACAAAAGGAGTGGTTAGCAGTCACGTTTAACCATTATCCAATCACTCTGAATTTTGGCTTATAGTTCATGCCCATGGTAGCTTACATGATCAACAGTACTGATCACCACATGTTAGACACGTGTACTTTAAAGAGAGAACCGTAGGGGCAGATAGTATACTGAGTAAACTCTGTGGAGCCCACCATTATGTAAATGTCCTATCCACGCCATCCAATCATTTTATCATCTAATTTTAAGACAAGATCCTAAAATTTAAACATATATATCCAAGTCTCAAGTGGACAACACCACAGGAAACAGTGTGAATTGAATACTTTTCATTGAAAACTCCTCGGAAGCTATAGAAATTTTAAATCAAGCTGATATTTTTTTTCCCTTCATCTATGTCTTTTTGACCCCCGTGAAAAGTTTGGATGAAAATAAGCATTACTGTGGGCCCCGGGAAGGTTTCAACGGTGGAAGTCATTATCCCCACCGTTTCATCTGGTGTGGTCCAATCGAACTTTGGATGTACTTCAATTTTGAGCTGATGCCCTAAAATGATCTGAAAACATGGATGAATGGCATGCATAAGACACGCACATCCATAATGGGCCACACGGAGTTTACTCACTGTGCTATAAGGCGTTTACTCTACGCGCAATCCGCTTCCGAGAACTGCGTAGAACTCAGCAACGGTTAGGATTCATCCCATCACTGTGATCTCGTCAGGGATGAAATTTTCATCCTCTCGGTCTCACTGAATCTCTTTTCATTAATGAGAAATTGACCACTAACCAGCTTTTTATCCTGTTTCTTTTCCTGGATAGTCGGAAACTTACCTTCCCAAGCTACGCGTTGGACGTACGGACGAGCATGTGAGGACCAAAATACTCATCATTGCGAAGGGCCCCCTCCATGACGTATATTTTGTAACCACACCTTTCATCCATTTGGAGAGATCATTGCAGGGAAATATCCAAAAAAAAAACCAGTTAAATCCAAATCTCGTGGTCTCAGCACAGAAAACGGTAGGACAGCTAGGCCCACCATTAAAAACTTCTAAAGGCCACAAAGTTTTAGATCGAACTGATATTTATGTTTTACGTTATTTCATGTCTTTTTTAACTTTTTAATAGGTTGTATTTCAAATAAACATTATGATGGGCCTTAGGATAGTCTCCACTACAGGATTTTTATTTACCTTATTCTTAGGTTCATACTCTAAAATGATATCTAAAAATGGATGGAGGGTGTTGACATAACACATACATTATAATGGGCCCACAGAACTTGGTGACGTCACTTCAGTAGCCTACTAGATACTCAACCTGTCAGTACCAGTGCGGATTGCGTCCTACCCCCGCCCGGACGGTAATCCGTCGGGAAGGGATCTGTGGGGCCCACTATGAGGTAAGTATTTTATCCATGCTGTTGATCGATTTTCGCAGATCATTTTAAGGTATGATCCTGCAAATAAAGGTCTACAGCTACAGTGGACCACACCAAAGGAAGCTGCATCGATAATGACACCTACTGTTGAAACCTTTCCAAGGGCCACCGTGATGCTTTTTTACCATCCATCCTATTCATAATGTCATGTAGACGTAGATGAATTGAAAACAGAAATATCTGCTTGATCTGAAGCTTCTCAAGCTCCCAAGAAGTTTTTAATGGTGGACTTTCAATCCCCACTTTGTGGTGCACTTAAGTCCTATACCTGCCTCACTTTTTGTATGATACCTTAAAATGATCCGAGAAAAATGATGAACGGCGTGGATAAATCACTTACATCACGGTAGGCCCCACACAATCCGCGTCCGTCAGCGCTCGTCTTCGCCCACTAGCCATTCCGCTTCTGAAAAGGAGGCGGGGGTATTTTGGTCCTCAAATGCATGTCCGTACATCCAACGCCTTAAGTTGAGAAGGTAAGTTTTGGAATTTTCAAAAAAGAAACCGGGTAAAAGTTCATTTACAGTGGTAAATTTCTCTTTATCCATGCTAGAAACATAAGTATAGTAGTCCACATGACTAGCTAAAATTATAGTCCGTGGAATCTGTGCCATATACCAGATCGCCATCAGTGATCCGAAGTTCATAACCATTCGTCCGTACTTGAGACACTACAAGGGCGATCGATGCCTATGTTATTGACCTTACCAAACCACTTGGAAGGACTTTCTGACTATCTTCCTCAGGCATTGTGATGATCATATGCATACACACCACTATAGGACATGTGGCGTAAATGTACGTCAAGCATCATGTGCCTGCTTTATATGGGTCACCGAAAACCCACGTTGGACAGATGATTCTCACTGGCTGATCGATTGATGAACACTAGTAGATGGTTGAGATTGAGATGAAAAATAGTCAACAGTTTGAAATGAAAATACAAATTGATCAAAGGTCAAGGTGATTTAATCAATCTGCTTAGAGGGATGTTTCCTTCATCAGCGGGTTTGGACGGTTTGGATTGAGCTACATGTAAGTCATGTTGTAGAGTAGCTGGGCGTATGCCCATTGCTCTCATACTCTCTCCCCAGCTGTATCTTCTTTCTCCTCAGCACGTGATGATCCAGACCGTTCATTTAGAATCTTTCATACTATTTATGAAAATAATTTCATTGGTCGGGGATCATCATTGCTGATATGAAAGGGCGAGGACAGAATTTTTTTTCCAGATGGGCCATCTACGGTGGGAGCGTCTGGATGAACGGTGTGAATCATTCAGTTGGTGCAGCACATCTTGTTATGAAGCCACGTCTTTCCCGCCAACATACCACTCCTGTGGCGGAATCGACACCATTCAAAATGGTAGGCTCCACCATGAAGATACCTGGCACAGAAATCAGGCCAGACCTGTCAACAGGTGGGCTGCACCGTTGGAATGAGTGGATAAGCGACGGTGACTCAACATCTAGGCATGTCCAACCTAATGACGGACCCATCTGATTGTTTGAGCTAGATGATCATCTTCATGGGGTGGATTACATGTGGCCCCGGCCTCACCCAAGACGGTGCGGCCGTTACCATAAGGCCCACCTTGATATGTTTAATCTATATCCACACCATCCATCTGTTTTACTGGATTACCGGATTATTTTAGGTCATGAGCCCAAAAATGAAGAAGATCCAAATCTCAAGCAGACCATACTTGAAACTGTGGTGATTGAAGGCCCTACCATTAACAACTTCCTAGGGCCACTATACTGTTTGTTTCCGTAGTGTTTATATTCCATCCAACCTGTTGATAAGGTAACATAAACCTGCTGATCCAAAACTTATGCTGCCCATTAATGGTCAATCATCACCATTTCCTATAGTATGGTCCACCTCAGAATTGGATCTGCTTCATTTTTAGGCTCATGCCATAAAATGATCTGGCAAACTGATGGATGGCATAGATGTAGAATACATACATCAATGTGGACCCCGTGGCCGCAACTAAACTGCTCCTTTTCATCATAGAACCTGACATTAGCATGGTACGGCTGTTCTGCACAAACAACACGTTGGCAGGAAAGGTTTGGTTGCACCACAAGTTAGCATACTTCCATCTATGCTTTTAGTTCTCAAATGATAGAGAATTAATGCAGGTTCTTGTAGTGATTTCAGGCCAAAACAGGATGCTTCTGGTTATGAAATGATTAATTATTATTATTATTTTTTTTCAGGGATATAAGCTCTAATAACTTCTCTGATTCACTCCCACCTGAGCTGGGGAATTTGACAAGTCTGCAAAATCTGTAACTTCTCTTATTGTTATTATTATTTACTCTTATTATATTTAATTCTTCTTCTTCAGAAATATCATATGGTGCATTTGGAATTTCAAATTTGCCACTCAATTTATAGAGATTAATATGCAAATATTTTTTCGCCTTTCTTTTCTTTAAGTTTTCTTTCTGAGAAGCTTTCAAGTCGAACGTCAGCTGAATCATAAGTTACTGTCCACCCAGTGAATACATACAACCTTCTTATAGGTTGGCTCCACCATGAGAATAGCCTTGTACAAAATTCAAACCCATCGACCCCATCCACTCATTAAGTGGACCACACCATAACAACAATTTTTACAATTGATAAGTAATAAAATACAAGTGTGGTTCACTCGATGAGAGGATGTGGTGATCTTTGCAAAAATCTCAATAATTAGGCCAACTTATAGGACAAGGATGGATGTCACACACATATCAAAGATTACAATTTATTTGTGAAGTGGACTGTAACCAGTTGGACTCTTTCTTTTTAACCTTTCCTAATTAAAAAAATAGAGTTAGGAAGCATTGATGCAGCTGAATAAAACTGTTTTACGGTGGTCTGGTAGCAGCAAAATGTTAGCCTTGAGTGGTTGTTGGAATGGGTAAAATTCCCTTCCCTGGACGCTTTGTTTACATTTACATGGCTGTTCAAAGTACTCTTTCAGCCATTTTAACTGCTTTGACCATTTTAAAAATGTAACTCATTGGTCAGCTACTTTTGGTCCATTGAAATGGTGTGAGCATTCCTCTTAACTGATAATAGCATAAGAAATTGTACAACTGGATTCATGATCTATGCTTGATTTTCACAGATACATGGATAGCAGTGGGCTAAGCGGCAAGATTCCTTCAACATTTGCTAACTTAAAAAACATGAAGATCTTGTAAGAGCTCGTGATTATAAGCCGCATGGAAACCATCAAAATCGTAGGCCCCACCTTAGATTTCTCTTGAACTAACACTAGTACAACATATGGCGTGCAATCCAATGGGCATTAAAATGTAAAAATTCGTAGTAATCTGAATTCAACAGACTAATGCCCATTATCTAGAGCTTACGGTCATTCAATTGATTTGATTTTTGGGTTATGACCCATCTACTGTGCGGCCCATGATTTCGGCTGGTTCAATTTCTGTTACTTTTTATGTCATGTCTATCTTTTCTTATCCCTTAATTTAATAATATCCGCATTTGTGGTGGAAAATATGATTGAATTTCAGGTTGGCATCTGATAACAAGTTCACAGGAAAAATACCTGATTTCATTGGGAGTTGGGCTCTCACCGATTTGTAAGCTAGTACTCACGAGTTCTACACTGATTATAACTCCTATCTTCTCATTTGGTACATTTGGTACGGCATAGGATTGCATAACGAAGTCTCCCACTATCCATTGGTGGTGGACATAAATTCTATCCACACTCAAAAGTAGGTTTGGTGCCACATTCTGTTCTGAATGTGGATAGGAATTTGCACCACGTTCAATGATCGGTCATCTAGTGGGCCACATATGTACATTAAATGTGGACAACTAGCCTTCTTTTACCTGCAAGTGGTACCTACTATGTGAGTAGCATATATAGCTAGTGCACTTTGCAGATCTCATTTTCTTAATATGCCATGGTATACTTCTTTAAAGAGTATTTGTAATGCGAAAATGTTGATGCAGGAGTATGCAAGGCAATGCTTTCGAGGGTCCCATACCATCGAGTTTTTCTAATTTGACCTCACTGAGATATTTGTGAGTGTCAGTGTTCATTACCTTGTTTTAATCTTCAATAGTCTTCATTCTTATTACTAATTTCTGATATTGGAATTTGTGCGCTAAGGGTGTGTTTGGTTGCATCAAACATTGCGAAATTTCATGATATTTGGTGAAACCAAACACACCCCAAGTAGAATTTCCAAAAATCACAAAATGGGTTCTCCTATGTTGTGCAGGAAGGAAGTAGCTCTTTTTTATCCAGGCTAATATCATTTAATTTTTAAAGTAAAACTCTTGAAAATTGTGATTTTTTTTTCCCCCCAAAGATGGCCTCAACTAACCGTGTACTCATACAGGCGGATCAGTGATGTGTCTAATGGGAGCTCCTTGTTGAATTTTATTGAGAATATGACATCTTTATCTATCTTGTAAGGCTATATGATCACAGCATATGAGTAATACTAAATTACTAATCTGTTAGATTTTATTTATTTATTTTTCATCCATGTCTCAAAAGGTTAAAATGACATACTCATATAGGTTGTGTGCTTTCTCTACAGAGTCCTAAGAAACAATATGCTTTCTGGTACTCTACCATTCGCTATTGAAAACTACACATCATTGAGGCACATGTGAGTTTTTCTAGTTATGCTTGGTTCAAATTATAATTTCTTATGTTTAATGAGTTCATACATTTGCAGTATATATATATATATATATATATATATATATATATATATATATATATATATATATATATATATATAGAGTGGACCCTGGTGCCTTCAAGTCACTGGTTTACATGGGGGATAAGTGAATGAGATCAAAACTGTTCATTCGGCAGTGAATTGTCCTAGTCCAAAAAACACATTGCTTGGATGATCCCAAGTAACTCCTGACATTTAGTGAGAAAAGGGTTCATTTTATAGATGGTTAGGATAAGACCAATCATAGAAATTTTGGGTTAGTGGCCAATCAATAGTAGAGCGGAGGAGATGCCTGTTCTAGTGTATGGTGCATGCCATACGGGCATGAAGTTCATAGATGTTTGATCTGTTGGACATGGGCCTATCGGGCCCACTCATGCGTAAGCACAAGTGGGTGGGTCCCATGCAAGTTTTCCTTTTATTATTATTATTATTATTATTTCTAATTTCTCTTAACAGTTTAAAGTTGAGTTTTAAACTCCGAGCTTTAAATTCAACTTCGATTTTGATATTAGAATAAGGTAATATTGGATAAGACTGAATAACTTCTAGCCACATCCAACCTCACCAACCCTTCGAAATAGGGAAGGGTGTGAGGAGGTAATGAGAAAGATCACCGTCCTTTCTCAAATAATCAAAACCTTGAATCCACGAGATAGTTTTTGAATTTATAGAAAATAATAAAAGAAAACTCAAATATTTTATTGAATAATGTGTATTATTTACTAGCTTTCAATTACACCACTAATAAAGAAAAATAAAACCCTAATTCATAATTAACAAAAATAGTAAAATTCGAACCCTAATAAAAGTCTTAATTCAGCTAAAATAGAAATTACTAGAAATAATATTTTTTTCTTCTAAAAATAGAAAGTCCTAAATAAACTTTACTAGAGCATTCTTGGCATGATTATAATTAAATTTTTATGAAAAGATAGAAATCTAAAACTCTAAAAATAATAAAATACGATAAAAATCGAAAATACTAAAAATAATAATTTTTTCCTAAAATTCCTTTTTGAACTGGAAGTGTGCGTTTTCTCACGAAATGGACAGACGCGGTCGGTTGACCCTGAATGGCCTATTACAATAAATATTGATAGGTCGTGCCTCCCATAATAATACCCGGATCAAAAGTTATGACCGATTTATGGATCAAATTTCAAACAAAAATTTCTTCCTATTTGGATTTAATTTCTTTGACTAGATGTGCCTGGGGCCCAGTTATATCATGCCCTATGTAGGATCGAGCTCGGATCGGACGGATTACTTCTGCTTCCATTTAGCCTTCTTTTCATCTAGTCATGCTAGGAATGTCTTTGTGCCACGTCCTAAATTAGTCTATTGCACTTAGAAAGAACTTGTCCTTGAGTTATTCAATAGATAATTGGCTCATGATATACATATTGGTCAGCTATAATGAAATTCCATGACATCTCCATGCCATTGGGAGGATAAAAAACATAAGCACCAATCTTCACACACACACACACACACACACACACACACACACACACACACATATATATATATATATATATAATTGGATTGCGTACTGAGTAACTCAGTACGCTCTTATCATATTGAGTAAACTCAGTTGGGCCCACCTTAAATGTATGTAGTCTATCCACTCTGTCCATCCGTTTTTCCATCTAATTTAAGGGGTTGAGCCCAAAATTGAAGCATGTCCAAAGATCAAGTGGACATACCATAGGAAACCGTGGGGATAATGATTTCCACCGTTGAAACCATACTAGGCACATGAATGGAAAACATAAATATAATCTTGATCCAAAACTTCTGTGGCCCCTAAGAAATTTTCAACGGTAGAAATTCAATTCAAGTTTTTCCTGTGGTGTGGTCCATTGAACATTGAATATACTTCATTTTTAAGCTCAATCCATAAAATTATCTGGTAAAATGGTTGGACGGAGCGGATAAAATACATAGATCATGGTAGACCTCACGGGGTTTACTCAGTGCGCTAAGCGTAGTGAGTCACTCACTATGCAATCCACTTCCTATATATATAGGGAAAAGGTACAATGAGCTCGAGCTGACGATAAGCTCCCATGAGGTCGAGCTGTGTGGGCCCCACCATTGATGTTTGTCAAACATCTAACCCATCAGTTAGATGCACCATTCCATGGTGGGCCACGGGCTTAAAAATCAAGTCAATCAATGACTTGAGTGGGACACACCAGATACAACAGTAACGTGCGGTCCCCCTCCCATTAAAACATTCATAATCATTTATTAGGCCCACCGAGATGTGGTTTACAAATCCAGCCCACCCATTATGTGTGTCCCACTTGGCTGAGGGTTCAGACCAAGTTTCAGCCGCATCCAAATGTCAAGTGGGCCCCACCAAGTGATTTTATATGTTTTAGGCATGTCTTCACATGATTTTAGATGGTATGGCCTACCTGAGTTCCATATATGGCTGATTTTTGGGATATCCCATAATTTAAATGGGACGCATCAAATGCACGGTGTTGATGTTCGAAATGCATCATGGTGGGGCCCACACAGCTCGACCTCATGGGACGTTAAAATCAGCTCGAGCGCATTGTACCTTTTCCCATATATATATATATATATATATATATATATATATATATATATATATATCACTACAAGAAAAATGGGCAAAGGCTACGGACTAGATCCGTAGCAAAAGGAATTTTGCTACGGATCGAGTCCGTATCACGTCCGTCATAATTAGTGGGGTAGCTAAAGGGCTAGCTACGGACAATATCCGTAGCAATAGATACAATTAGCTACGGATCTTTTCCGTAGCAATAGAGACCATTAGCTACGGATAATATCCGTAGCAATATACAACAATAGCTACGGATTATATCCGTAGCAATTGATACCAATAGCTACAGATTATATCCGTAGCAATAGATACCAATATCTACGGTATTTGCAGCACTACATACGGAGAGCTACGGATATAATCCGTAGCTATAGATACCAATAGCTACGGATATAATCCGTAGCAATAGATAGTAATAGCTACGGTGAAATGCTGTAGCTTTGCTACGGATTATATTTCGTAGCTATTTTCCCTGTTTCCATTGCAAGAACCTGCTATGATTGATAACTCATCTAAGCTTAATGCAATCAGAGAAAAAAAAAATGATGCATTTATTACAATAGCAATCAAATCTACAATGCATCCTACATTCACATTTCTAAATAAACAATACTTCACTTTGATCAACCTATCAAAAGAATTACAACTAAGGCGTACCCTCATACATTAAATAATGCTCGCGCTTTTACAAAATTTTCTTTCTTCAGACGGTCAAGTTCAGCAAACACAGAAGATAGAGCTTCTTTTTTCCTTGAAACTGCATATGTAACTTCTGTAGACTTCGACACAAGATCACTTTCAAGTTTTCAAAAGAAAATGAATTTCATCATCCACTGACTTCTTTAGCTTGTCAACCTGTATAAAACAACAATTGTAGACACAATCAAACAAACATGCCTTTGTACACATCTCAAAAGGAAGAAAGACCAAAAAAAAAAAAAAAAAAGAGCTGGAAAAAAACAATTATATATAAAGAAATCAAAAATATGCCTACAAATCTTCTAAACTATAGCAAAATCCATAGGTTAGGTTATCGGTTATAAGTTTAGGTTATAAGTTATAGGTTAAGGTTTAGTTTATAGGTTTAGGAAATGGGGTTCGGGTTCAAGATCGGGTTTAAGTTTGGGTTTTCAAGTTTAGGTTTAGGTTTAGGTTAGGGATTTGAGATTAGGATTAGGTGTAGGTTTAGGTTTAGGGATTTGAGAATACATTTAGGTTAAGGTTTAGGGAATTGAGAACAGTTAAGGTTTAGGTTTAGGAAATCGGAGTGCGGGTTCGGATCGGGTTTAGGTTTGAGTTTTCAAGTTTAGGTTTAGGTTAGAGAGTTGAGATTAGGATTAGGTGTAGGTTTAGGTTTAGGGATTTGAGAATACATTTAGGTTAAGGTTTAGGTTATAGGTTTTGGTTTAGGTTAAGGTTATAGGTTTTGGTTTAGGTTTAGGTTTAAGTTTTAGGTTCGGGTTATAGATTTAGGGGAATTAAGAATAGTTTAAGGTTTAGGTTTAGGAAATCGGGTTCGGGTTCTGGATCGGGTTTAGGTTTGGGTTTTCAAGTTTAGGTTTAGGTTTAGGTTAGGGAGTTGGGATTAGGATTAGGTGTAGGTTTAGGGATTTGAGAATACATTTAGGTTAAGGTTTAGGGAATTGAGAATAGGTTAAGGTTTAGGTTTAAGAAATCGGATTCGGGTTCGGGATTGGGTTTAGGTTTGGGTTTTCAAGTTTAAGTTTAGGTTTAGGTTAGGGAGTTGAGATTAGGATTAGGTGTAGGTTTAGGTTTAGGGATTTGAGAATACATTTAGGTTAAGGTTTAAGGAATTGAGAATAGGTTAAGGTTTAGGTTTAGGAAATCGGATCGGGTTCGGGATCGGTTTAGGTTTGGGTTTTCAAGTTTAGGTTTAGGTTTAGGTTAGGGAGTTGAGATTAGGATTAGGTGTAGGTTTAGGTTTAGGGATTTGAGAATACATTTAGGTTTAGGTTTAGGGAATTGAGAATAGGTTAAGGTTTAGGTTTAGGAAATCGGGTTCGAGTTCAAGATCGGGTTTAGGTTTGGGTTTTCAAGTTTAGGTTTAGGTTTAGGTTAGAGAGTTGAGATTAGGATTAGGTGTAGGTTTAGGTTTAGGGATTTGAGAATACATTTAGGTTAAGATTTAGGTTTAGGTTCGGGTTTAGGTTATAGGTTTTAGTTTAGGTTATAGGTTATAGGTTTAGGTTTAGGTTTTGATTTAGGTTATAGGTTATGGGTTTAGGTTTAGGTTATAGGTTTTGATTTAGGTTTAAAGCTATAGGTTTTGGTTTTGGTTTAGGTTATAGGTTTTGGTTTAGGATATAGGATTTGAGAATGGGTTATGGTTTAGGTTTTAAAAATCGGTTCAGGTCCCAGGATTGAGTTTTAGATTGGGTTTTCAAGTTTAGGTTTAGGTTTAGGTTAGGGAGTTGAGATTAGGTTAGGTTTTCAAGTTTAGGTTTAAGTTTGGGTTTTCAAGTTTAGGTTAAGGTTTAGGTTATAGGTTTTTGCATTTGAGAATGGGTTTGGGTTTAGGCTATATGTTTTGGTTTAGGTTTAGGTTATAGGTTTTGGTTTAGGTTATAGGTTATCGGTTTAGGTTTAGGTTTTGATTTAGGTTATAGGTTATAGGTTTAGGTTAAGGTTTAGGTTTAGGCTTAGGTTATAGGTTTTGATTTAGGTTTAGGCTATAGGTTTTGGTTTTGGTTTTGGTTATAGGTTTTGGTTTTGGATATAGGTTATAGGTTTAGGTTATAGGATTTGAGAAATGGGTTCTGGTTTATATTATAGGTTTTGGTTTTGGTTTAGGTTATAGTTATAGGTTTAGGTTAAGGTTTCAGCCAGGTTATAGGTTTTGGGATTTGGGAATAGGTTTGGGTTTAGGTTATAGGTTTTGGTTTTGGTTTTGGTTTAGGTTATAGGTTATAGATTTGAGAATAGGGTTCGGGTTTAGGTTATAGGTTTTGGTTTTGGTTTGGGTTATAGGTTTTGGTTTAGGTTATAGGTTATAGGTTTAGGTTAAGGTTTCGGTTTAGGTTATAGGTTTTGGGATTTGAGAATGGGTTTGGGTTTAGGTTATAGGTTCCGGTTGGGTTCAGTTTAGGTTACAGGTTTTGGTTTTGGTTATAAGTTATAGGTTTTGGTTTTGGTTTAGGTTATAGGTTTTGGTTTTGGTTATAGGTTTTGGTTAAGGTTTCGGTTTTGGTTATAGGTTTTGGTTAAGGTTTCGGTTTAAGTTATAGGTTTTAGGATTTGAGAATAGGTTCGGAGTTTAGGTTATAGGTTTTGGTTTTGGTTTGAGTTATAGGTTTTGGTTTAAGTTATAGGTTTTGGTTAAGGTTTCGCCATGTTATAGGTTTTGGGATTTGAGAATGGGTTCGGGTTTAGGTTATAGGTTTTGGTTTTGGTTTAAGTTATAGGTTTTGGTTTAGGTTATAGGTTATAAGTTTAGGTTAAGGCTTCGGTTTATGTTATAGGTTTTGGGATTTGAGAATGGTTCTGGTTTAGGTTATAGGTTTTGGTTTTGGTTTAAGTTATAGGTTTTGGGATTTGAAAAATGGGTTCGGGTTTAGGCCATAGGTTTTGGTTTTGGTTTAGGTTATAGGTTATAGGTTTAGGTTATAGGTTTTGATTTTGGTTTAGGCTATAGGTTTTGCTTTTGGTTTTGGTTATAGGCTTTGGTTATGGATTTGAGAATGGGTTCGGGTTTAGATTATAGGTTTTGGCTTTGGTTTAGGTTATAGGTTTTGGTTTAGGTTATAGGTTATAGGTTTAGGTTAAGGCTTCGGTTTAGGTTATAGGTTTTGGGATTTGGGAATGGGTTTGGGTTTTGGTTATAGGTTTTGGTTTTGGTTTTGGTTTTAGGTTATAGGTTTAGGTTCGTGTTATAAGCTATAGGTTTCGAGAATTGAGAATAGGTTAAGGCTTAAGTTTAGAAAATCGGTTCTGGTTTCAGATCGGGTTTAGGTTTGGGTTTTCAAGTTTAGGTTTAGGTTTAGGTTAGGGAGTTAAGTTAGGATTAGGTGTAGGTTTAGGTTTAGGGATTTGAGAATAGGTTAGGTTGTAGGTTAAAGTTTAGGAATTGAGTTTAGGTTATAGGTTTAGGTTATAGGTTATAGGTTTAGATTGTAGTTATAGGTTTTGGGATGTGAGAATAGGTTTAGGTTATAGGTTAAGGGTGTGGTCCCTGCAAATACAGATATAAACACGGCCTGTCCAAATGGCTGTTCCCTTCCAATGCTATCCATAGAAATGGACAACATTCATCATGGTCACGGTTCCCACCTTCCAGGGACCCCGCTCATCCGGATAGCTCCGACGCACATCCGGTCTCCGTTCCATTAATTTCGAGCAAATACATAAACACGGCTCCGTCCAAATGGTCGTTCCCTTCCAATGTTTGTCCATACGAAATGGACAACTTCATCATGGTCATAACAGTGTTCCCACCTTCCACGGACCCCCGCTCATCCGGATAGCTTCGACGCACATCCGGGTCTGCTCCATTAATTTCGAGCAAGTACATAAACACGGCCTGTCCCCAGGATCCACCGAATTCGTTTGATCCAAGGATCCAAGGAAGCTAGCCTTGAACGTGCAAAACCACAAACCCATTATGATAAAACCAAAGACTAAGTCACTGAAGAGACGAGTCACTAAACAGATACGTTGAAGTTGGAAGTAAAGGGTAGGCTCTTACCAGAGAGGATCTGCTTGTCTGATCAGAGATAGCAACGACAGATTTGTGAAATCACACTTCAGCAAGCATGACATCCCTAGCCATAACCAAGAGCACCAAAGACACATTTCAGCAAGCATTTTTAACCAAAAAGAAAAGAAAGAAAAAGAAAGAAAAAGAAAAGACAAAGGAGAAAGGAGAAAGGAAACAAATTGCAGTGAAAAGCATTCTCAAATAAGTAAAGTGGCAGTGAAAATATATATTTACCACAACATGACATCCCTAGCCTTGAGAGAATTCACAAGAACACCATCATAGCTGCAAAACGCACATAAAGTAAGTTATATATTGGAAACAAAATTATTAATTTTGGTAACCAAATGTTTCTCATAGATTTTTTTTCCAAGTTGAGATGAGTAGATATTCAGAAACCATTCAAACTAGAAATGCACAACCTGCCTTAGCCAAAAGAGAAGGCTCTTAGCTATTCTTGCTTCTTCTAAAAAATTCCCCAAAAATTAATGTCTAGTAGTACAAGATATACTAAAAGAGTATAATTGGCTTACTTTAACCAATCTATAGCGATCTCGATTTGTTACTTGATTGCTAGAATAGTGGCAGATAATCCTATGTTTCTCCAAACAGCATGAGCTGGACCATCTTCAAGTGAATAAACCTGCACAACACAGGAACCAAAACCCACATGACGATAAAGAAAAGACACCTGTTTCAGCTGGTTGAAAGTATTTGGGAGGTATTTCGACTCAGATTTGGGGCTGGCTGAAGGATGTATTTCAGCTCCCTTGAGTGGCCTGGTTTCAGCTGGGTTTCAGCCTAAGGTTGAGGCCTGTTTCAGCTCCCTTGTGTGGCTCAAGAAGGCCCGGGTTTAAATTTAAGGTTGAGGCCTGGTTGAGGCCTGTTTCAACATTTAAGGAAGAAGGAAAATAAGAGAAGTTTAGCTGTCATTTTAAGATGGAATCTAGACTTTTCATCCTTAACGACAGATGAGTCTATCTCCTGAAAAACATAACTATCAGAAATCTGATTGAGCAACCAAATATAAGAAATAATTTATACCCATAGGTGGACCCAACATATCATCAGATTGACAGGGGAAGGCACTGTTCTTCTCATTGGGTTGAGGTAATGGAATGATTTAGGGTTCCCCAATTTGTACTTCTCAATATCCTGCAAGGTTGAGTCAACAATTCCAAAATCATGTCTCTTTAAGCATAAAAAAATGGCATATTGACAATTTTCAAGACAAGCAAGATTAATTATCTTACTACTAGAACTTGTTGTTCAACTGTCCTTCCTTGTATTCCAGACCGTCCACCCAAACATGCAAGATATCTCATGAGCATCTTTGTCGTTTCAGTTTTACCATCCTCACTTTCTCCAAAGGTGACCAATGGAGTTGCTCTTCCCTTAATTTATCATCCCAGAATTGTTGCTTGCCGCTTTCTTCAAGAAAAAGTCCTAAACACGAGTTTAAGTGACAATAAAGAATCATGCACCAGTTGTAAATTCAGACTACACTATGAGAACTACGGATTTGCTTTTCAACACTAAACAGCTCCAAAACCACATACTTTTGCTGCTAGAGACTATGGATAAAATATATGAACACAATCCCCATCAAAATCCGCACCTACGGGAGCACAAATAAGAGGATTGATCTTAACGGTATGGGGGAAATGCAATACCAAAGTCATGAGCCTCTCTCTTTCATTTTCAAAGTCATAAATCCTTTCACAATTGAATGCATCGAATTTTAAAAATAAACATGTGCAAAAATGCACTAATTGCAATAAGAAGTGTGTGCAAGAATGTACCTTATTGTCTATTGAAGATGGAATTGAATCAGTCTTGTTTTTGTTGGGATTGCTTTTGCCTACGTTGATGTTCAAATGCAAGCGGCATGATTTTTTGCATTGTAACCTATGAAATGTGTTCTTGATTTAATTGACAGTTCAAATCAATCGATTGGACTGAAGTTTGACAAACAACAATTGTATTCCAAATAACAATTGTATGTCAACCATCAACTGATAATATGCATATGCAATGAACAATCAATTTTATGTGAATTTTAAAGTTTGACAAAGAGCATCATCATTAGCTCCATGCAGCTGGGCCAACATGCATAAGTTAATTGCCTTGTTTGTGCATGAGGCTATGGTACTGCAGCAAACATCAACATCCCCAATAAATGATAGAAGATTCTTTCTGGCCCTGGTAAAGGATCGTCAAATATGAGGTGTTCGTCAAATGTAGATGCTGGAAAGGAAATTAGCATCTTCTGATGTCACAATCAATGAATAATTACTTACCTTGCAAATATAAGCAAACCAACCAACTGCCTAGATCCTACACATTCAAACGTTGTTCCTTATTTGAGGGCCTTCCCGATAGCATCCAACCACCATTGTCCATTAGCACTCCCCTCAAGTCCTACCTACAATCAGCAGAACAATCAATATCTGTAACTAATTTATAGGAAGACAAGGACCTTTTTTTTCTTTTTTGTTTCTTTTTTTGGAATGATGGGAGAAACAACGGATTTTTAAATTTCACCTTTTCTATTGCTTGTGCAAGAGAATAGATAACTAGGAAGAAGTAGAGTTTCAAATAACTAGCGAAAGATGATAGTAAAAAGGACAAGTAAAATCAACCAAACACCCCAAATCATAAACCATGAAATTGCATAAACTGGTAACAATGACAAATTATCTTAGATGCAACAAAATCACATGCACAATCTTAGAGGCCCCAAACAAAATGGCATTTTCATATGGAGTTCTAGCTGCACAAGATGGAATGAGGCAGTGCAAGTTGTACTGGTTTCAATTTCAGGTGATCCAAAACCATTATTTCAACTATGGTTACACAGACCTAAAGCAACATAGCATGAAAAAACTTCATCATGGAGACTAAATGATCTAAGGTGCAAAGACAAGTCTGGGCACATGCAACTGCTGCATTTTCATCAACAACCATCCATCATCCGCAAAACCATTCACAAGATCATTGCCAAAAAAGTTCTCTGCATACTTAACGAGTAATCACATCCAAAGATGGCGATTGGTTTGATCAAAACAGAGAAGATCTCACATCAGAGGCCCCATCTTGATGATGCATTGAATATCTATATTGTTCATCCGTTTTTCCATCTCATTTCTCAAATGAATTCAAGAAATCCACACATTCATGATCCAAAATAAGCGAAATTCAAGACCACATTAATGATCCAAAAATAATAAAATCCACAACCATGACCACCATAAAAACTCTCGCTACCGCAACATTTTACAAGTCTCATACCATACTTTTGCTAAAGGTAAATACCAGGGTGCTCTTACCACACTCAATAGCTTCAATTGCTGCCTGCAACTTCCTTTCCATACTTTGTATTATGTTTGAACATATCAAATCAGCCTCCATAAAAGAATTCCTTTTGTAGTCCTACACCAGAGACCAATCTAAATCAATAGTACCACAATGAATGTAAAACATTCGGGTCTCATGCATAATGCAAATGAAATCATAAGAAAGCATCACAATGTTAAAAACAAAAGCAAAGAAAATCCTATTAGAAAGAGAGTTGTTTTTGTTGGTGACTTTTGTGACTCAATCTGTTCCTCATGTTGGTGAACCAGTCAAAATGACAAGTTGCATAATTTGTAAATAAGAAAAGAAAGAGCTGGAAACTCCAAAGACAGATTATGTGAACAAAATAAGAATTTTAAGGCACTCATGTTGTACTTCTATAATTATATACCTCATTTTGGACAATTGAAGCTCTTCAAGCACGGAACAACTCCACTCCAAGATCAATATGAGGTCAACAATAAGCATTATAAGATTATATTCAAAGAGGTTTAATACACATTTAAGATGAACAGAAGCGTCTGCAACAAAACAGACGACCATCACGCAACAACTCATTATGCAATTTAACAATAAGAACATTAGAAGCTTATGAATTGTTCAGCATTGAAGAGGTCCCAAACAAGTTACTGATGAAATGCACAGAATTTTCAATGAAAGATAATATAAGAAACCATGTGAAATGAACAAGTAAAGAAGCCATAATTACACAAGTAATCTTACGGTGTTCCTTATGAACAATAAGTTGGTGAGGACCTATCCACTGTAAAACTATTGTAAGAAAGATCACTGCAGACAAAAATTAGATTGCAATATGAGAAACTGTATGCTGTGATAAGATGAAACAACAATCTGGTACTACACCAAAATCATGCATTTTCTTTTTCCAAGAAACATTCATTATACGAAACAGCTCATTGGAAACAAATTATAATTGCAAATTGCAGAGGGCAACATATCCCCCTTTCTTGTATTGATCAAGACTGGGTTTCATGTGTCTCCTTTGGCATGATTCAGAGATTTTATCTTTTGTACATCTCCATGTAGTCCAAACCATAATTATTTTTTTTTCATAGATTTGCCACTACTATTTATCTCCATAATAAAACTCTGTTGGTTGAGGAATTATGAATATTCAGTTTAATCAAGAGGAAACGCAGAAATTTATAGATGTTTCCTAGTATTCATAATAGGGAAGTAGCCCTCAAATTGCAGTTATGTTCTTTCCATTGTTAAGAAATTTACAGATGTTTCCTAGTATGCAGATAGATGCGTGTGTTTGAACGTGAAGAGAAGAAACTCGTTTATTCCTGCCATGGCTTATTTCTTGAATGTGAAAATCTGAGAATCTTTTAGTTTTTAGGTTGTGTTTGGTTGCACCACAGTTCATGATATATTGCCTAAAATTTTGCAACAAATTATACTGAAATAGCATGATATTTGGTGCAACCAAACATGTGTCATTGTGCATTATCTGAATGCTAAAATAATCTTTACATTGCAAGCGTCAGTATGGAACCTCCACTCGAACCACATGATCGCTTGGTGCCATCCAGATAAGCCGATCCATTATGCCTAGAAGAAGCATCCATCTCCACCATTCATTGGCATTGATTAAGTGTAGTGTGATACTGAAAATCCCGTGGATTGAAAATGGGTTATGGCGTATCGTATGGTTCACTACCTACATGCATGGGGTTTTCATTGGGTGGTGTCGTCTTTGTATTTGGGCTGTTTCAGGCCAATATGGAACTATACCATTCATGGACAAAACTGGTACGTTTTGAGTGAGACATACTGGTTTTTGGATGATACTTTTTAACCCCAGTTGTCACCTAACCATGGTGGAGATGAGATACTCCCAAGGAAGATAGAAAACATTTATAAAAAAATAAAAAAAAATTAAAAGAAAGATAAAATCCTATTTTCCCTCAACACATGGATTGTGACATAATGCAGGTGCTGATGGATTTGTGATTTGTTTGTATGTAGTATGTATTGAGACGCTATGCATGGTCTGGTTAACTAGATTATTGATCTGATGGGCCCACTTCTGATTCTGGATGCCCCAAAATTGCTCCAGATTAAAAGTTGGTAGCCATCTAATATTTGTTTCTATCTGCATACTAGGAAGCATCTGTGCAATCCTTCTTAACAATTATTCAAAGATGTCGAAACATCTATCAAAGATGATTCATAGAAGTTAGTTTTCAAGCATATTAAAGACAAAAAAAAAAAAAAAAAAAAAAAAACATTGGACTTAGGCAGGAGGATACAGGCACTTCTCTCATTAGCAAGATATCCGTTGTCAAGTAACATCTGTCGCATCCAATCCGGCACTTCTCCCATTAGCAAGTTGCCAGTCAAATACCTAATCAAAAGCCACATTGAAAACCCATTGTCATTAAACAGTTGTTTCTAATAGCACCATAACACCTATCATAGAGATCCGCTGTAGTGAATACTATTTTCAGAAACAAGGTTGCTTACATGAATTCAAATTTTTTCAGATTATCAAAGGTGCGTGGAATCTGTCACAGAAGAATCAATCATTGCTCTAGAAAAGGGCCAGTACCTATGAGATTGAAAGCCAATATTTGCAAGTGTGGTAGCTAGGCCAGTTTGGATCGCCCCCAATGAGCTATTTGGGTTGAGATGTGCCTGTTTGTGACATTTGGGGGTTATAGGTCAGGCTCAGGACTAGATCTTGAGTCATTTCATCAAACAGTTTTTTTTTTTTTTTTTTTTTTTTTTTTTTTTTTTGTCTTTGAACTATAATTCATAACTAAAATATTCACATATCTACTAAACCATAATAAAACACAATAAATAGTACCCAAATCCAAATCACATGCATAGAACCAAACTGTACACATAATTGCGACGAATAATCAAGAAGACAGATTTTTTATCGCATCAACAGCGTAAGCGTAATTCATAGCATACCAGAGTAACCGTGGTCGTGGGTAAGAAATTACGCTTATCTCCACTGATCAGATCTTCTCGACCTTGTCTGCCTTCACCACAGGATTTGCCTTCGAGATCGCTTCCTGGCCTGCGCCCTTGTAATCAAACGGGCACCCGTGCTGTCTGAGTACCGATGGAGGGAGCAGAACGTCTACCCACACCTACACTTGAATCCGGTGAGACCGACCCGCTTGCTGCACGACCTACAGCGGTTAGCCGACGGAGGCTCCTTCCCCACAGGATCATCAGAATTATCAGTCCCACTTGATCCCGCCATCAATCTTAATCGGCTTCGTTCCACACAAGAGAGCCATCGTCACCGTCAATCTTGGCTTTCTGCGAAAGAGATCTCGCAGCATTTGGAGCGTAGATTACGATTCGCAGTACCGCCGAAGAATCCACAGCTGTTGGAGCAGAGGATCGGCATGTTTGGGGATCGGATGCCGTCTGCCGTCGGCTTCTCTTTTCTGGCTCTCTTGTTCCATTGCCGATCGAACGAAATCACAATCGGTTGGGATTTCGTTCTTCCTATTCTGGATTGCGATCTGCAAATGCGTCTGGATTCGTGAAAGAACCCTACCAGATATTTATGCTGGAATTTACATCACTAATATCCAGATACGGATGGACTGTTTGGTTGGTTTCAGATTGAGATTGAGCAAGATTCGAGATCGGAAATCCTAGAGCGATTAAGTGGGGATTTTTATTTTTTCATGTGAATTGGACGGCAGAGATTCGCTCGGGAGAGAGGAGAAATCCTCTCCGCACTCCCCTCACATCGACTATTTCATCAAACAGTTGGCATGCATGAAATACGAAAGAGAGAAAAAGAGATAAAGAGAGAGGAAGAGATCAAACCTATGGAGAGGAGCCTCAAATTCCTTCGATTTTAAGAGATGCTTCAAAAATATGAAAAGGGGCTTTCGAATGGTGTGTGTTTACTTTAGGTTGGAGCTTCACGACTGCTCCACGAATGCTGCAATGGAGGTTCGAGCAAAAAGATGATGTGAAGGAGATAAGGGGCGAGGTGAGGGAGGAGAATGAAAGAGATGGAAATAAGGGAACAGAGAGAGGCAGCGAGAGAGAGAGAGACGAGAGGAGGTGATTAGGGAATTTTGGGCGCGGGTGTATTTTGACTGCGCGCCCATTTAGGCGTGAATCGGGTACCCATAGGACGGACCCTATGGACGGTCCTGTTAAGGGCTCCGTGGGGCCCACCATGATGGTATATGGTTTATCCATGTTGTCCATTAATTTTAATATTTAATTTTAGTTCATGATCCAAAAAATGAGATAGATTGAAGGTCCAAGTGGACCACACCTTATGAAGCACATGTGATTTAATCTCCATTGTTTCTTACCGTGTAGTCCACTTTAGCCTTTAATCTACCTGATTTTCTCTGTTTTAACGGCTAAAATAATATTTCAAAATAAATACACGGATTAGATATAACAGATATATTGTATTAGACCCCATAGGACCATTAATTTGTAATGAAATAATGGTGGTGTAGCAATTTATCAGCTACGGTTTAAACCCGTAGTAATATAGCTACAGTTTTAATCCGTAGCAAAAAGTTACTATAGTCTGTATCCTTTGCTCATTTTTTTGGTAGTGTATATATATATATATATATATATATATATATACTTTTCATATGTCCCAGCTAGAAACCTGTCCTTGAACAAGTGAACTACTATATTATCACCTACTTTAAACACCTTCAACATCGGTATTTATCAACCTCTTCCTTGGCATTTGACTCTAGTAACTTTTTAGGCATCAATTGGGCTGGGACAACAAATGGGCTCATGCCCTCTTTCATTAGACCCATACGAATCAATTCTTCGACTTGCCCTTGTAAGATCTCCAAAATTTTCGGAACCATTCGATAACGAGGGTGATTGGGTAGAGTTGCTCCTGGGACAAGGCCAATATGATGCTCTATACACCACATGGGGGATAACCTATCGGGAAGTTCATCATGCATGATTGTATTAAATTCCCGTAATGCTAGTTTCATTTCCTCTAGAATATTCGTGGGATCCACTTCTTCCCCCTTTACGACCGGTGCATATATCTCTCTTATCTCCTTGGATTCCTTCACAAAATCCCTTATGGTTAGGAGGGACCGCCGCCCCTCCACTTTAGAAGTCTCAAGTATTATTTCACTGATTTGTGCACCTTGTTTGTTAATCACATGATTTCATGTGTCATATGGTCGGTTGAGCCCTTAGAAGTTGAAGGCCGAACACACAAGATGACATGAGCATCAGGTCGCAAAGAACATATATATGAGATGCCTTGGTGACCCTAACCCTTTACCCAAAATAAACCGATAATCCTAATCCTATAGGTAAACCTTGTTAATCATCCTTTAGCCTTAAAAGCTTAATTGAAACATGATAAGTAAGGTTATAGGATGTGCAAAACTGTTGTGAAACCATATGTCCAAAACATTAATTTTTTGAGTGGTGCTCGATCTCATCGAGCAATTCTTGAGAGTTCTTTGATGGAATCGAAGATCCCCTCGATGACATTAGTAGGTAACTCAGATCTATTTAGAAGATT
Organism: Magnolia changhungtana; assembly: GCA_030180095.1. Classification (NCBI taxonomy): domain Eukaryota; kingdom Viridiplantae; phylum Streptophyta; class Magnoliopsida; order Magnoliales; family Magnoliaceae; genus Magnolia; species Magnolia changhungtana. The sequence goes on along the minus strand of JASAUF010000083.1, from coordinate 250,344 downwards.
GTGATATTTTTATTCGAGTTTCTCGATGGCATCGAAGACTACTTGATGGCATCAGATAAGAGCGTGTAAACTGTCTAATAACATTTCAGTTGGAAATATACGATTTTCTGGATGCCATCGATAGACATTTTCTGCCCTTTTTTTTTTTTTTTTTTTTTATAAAGATAACGAAAAATTCATTGGAGAAAAAAGGAGCACACAACAAGCACTGCCGAGGTGGCAGGGGAACAAAAAGGAAAGAGAAAATGGGAAAAAAAGAAAAAAAGAACTAGGAACCTAAGAAAAGAAAATCAAAATCCTTGAGGGCTGAAACATTAGAATCCCATTCGAGAACAAAAGATTTAGCCCGGGATCCCATGGTGGAGGCCGAAGAGTGACAGTTGTTGAAGCATCTCTCGTTACGTTCTTTCCACACCGCCCACCAAATGGCGACTAAGGCCATGTGCTAGACCAAGGAGCGGTTCTTGCCCAATTGAAAACCGTGCCAGTATTCTAGGACGAGGCGGGCAGAAGCCGGGACACACCCTTTGACGTTAAATCGAGACTAAAAATCTTTGCAAATCTTGGTGACGAAGGGGCAGTGAACTAGGAGATTATCAACAGTTTCCTCGTTACCCATACAGTAGAGGTAGATATTGGGGATTTGCATGCCTCTTTTCTTCAAATTATCGATCGTGAGGATCCTATTTTTTGCAGCAAGCCACACAAAGCAGATGAATTTGGGGGGAGTAGGATATTTTCAGATGAAGGCAGGAGCTCAGGGTGCCGTGGAGGGGAGGGTGAGGAAGGAGTAGAGGGATTTAATCGAGAATTTGCCCGATTTATCTATCTTCCAGGTAATCTTATCCGATTCGGAGTGGTTGAGGGAAGCAGTGGACAACACACTGAGAAGGTTGCCGTAATCAGTTGTCTCCCAGTCATAAAGGTCCCTGCAGCACGGGATGCTCCAGACAGCGCCTGAGGGAGAGATAAAATAGAAGTCGGAGATGGGGCTATCTTTTTTACTAGAGAGACAATAAATAGCTGGATATCTGATCTGGAGGCTTGAGTCTCCTATCCAGCAGTCTTCCCAAAATCGGATGGAGTTGCCCCTCCCCAAATCAAAGCCCACATTATTGATCACCAGGGATTTGGATCTCAGGATGCCTCGCCAGATGTGCGAAGCTTTGTAGGCTGACGAGTCCTTCGTCCACCAGCCCCCCGGAGAAGTCCCGTATTTCCCTTTAATCACTCTACACCATAGAACAACAGGTTCAAAGCCAAGTCTCCAAGTCTACTTTTACCTTTTTTTTTTGTTATGGTTCAAAATTTATATAAAGGTCATTCAGTTCGTAAGCGTTAATGGGTTTTTAGTTCAATAGAAGATTATGCGATTCCATAATCATGTCCTTAACCGTAAGCCTCTAAGTAAATGAGATCTAAGTTATTGTCCTTGTGATTTATCACTTGAAAGAGGATTCCAACTTCAATAAAGAAGATGAACTTGATCTCCATCTTGTTCTAGAGATTAGACTTGAACCAATAGTCAAATATTTGTTTATACACTCTAGAATACCCATCTACGTGAATCCCCTAGGATTGTAATATTCACATTAGTTGTAGGAGATTCATTCAACTTTCTATTACCTTGGTCACTGCATCGAAGCATCACATGCAATGTGTTTGATATTACAACTAAAGCATTGACAACACATTGGCATCATGATCGTGGGAGAATTTGATAAGCGGATTCAAGCATAGGAGTGGTTTGAAGAAGTGACTCAAGATCAACGCATCTACAAGGCTTAATTTGACAAGTAAGGTTGTCATTTGTAGAGCGTATGTACACTCCTTCCTTTTGTAGGATTGAGTATAAGAGTTTAATTACCAAACTTGATTAGGTTCTTGTGTAGGACATTGGTTCTTATAAAGGACTTAAATCCAAGTCCTTGTGTAGGCTAACAGACACATGTGTTTATGTGTTAGTCTTTATGGACTAGGACCGAGATTCGTGGTGAGCCTATAGAAGACCACATAAGTTCTGAGGGAGCCGGTCCTTGTGTAGGATTGTAAAAGTTAGAGGTGAACCTAAATTAAAACCTTTGATAGTGAAATCTTGTACACTAATGGATTGAGTGTATCCATCATGAGTGGAGTAGGGAAACCAAACCATTATACATACTTGTGTTTGAGATTATCTTTGAGCACTTGTTTAATTATGCTTATGCGATTGATTCTTGAATATTATATATATGCATGATTAAATAAATGTTAGGATCTTATAGATAGCACATCCTACATACACATATATACTATCATGGTTATAGACTAGTTGCTTAGAGTGTTGCATCCTTTGTAGTTTATGTGATTAGACCTATTGGCTTAGAAGCCTTAAAGTTAATTGTCTTGGCTTTAATTAGAGATCAATTTAAGTAGGCAATTGTGTTTTAAAAGGCATAAATTTTATTTGGTCTTAATCATCACGCTCCATGAAACAACCTTCATTCTTTAGCTCCGCCAAGTTTATGCACATAGCCTTTGAGCCCACCACGTGCAATTTCATCGGGTGGTTCTCCATTCTCATAGGGGCAAGGATAATCTTTCTTTCATCTTTGACAAAAATAAATATGTTATCCTAACCTCTATGTGTAACATCAAAATCATATTGCTATAGTCGACTAAGTAACATGTTAAAAGCTTTTTTTAAGAGAAGCGAATATGTTTACTTTTTATAAAGAGACCTACAAGCTTTCAGATAGGCTTTCGCCACAAAAAAAAAAAAAGGGGGACCCGTCTATCATATACCCCACATTATACTTAATTTCATGTAACACCAACTCTGTCTCTCAACTTTCCCACACCTACTCTATCAATGAGTAAATTTCCTCTAATGGTAGGAGGAAGCTTGGACAACAAAGTAAGCAACCACTTTGTTTGCAATTCGCTACCCCATCTCGCTAGACCATCCACCACATAGTTAGCCTCTCATGCCACAAAAGAAATATTTATATTAATTTAACACATGATTAAATCAACCTGGCTCCACCAATACCACATCCTCCACATGGACAAGGACCTACCATTCAGGATACCAACTACAACCATAAAATTACTCTCCACTTCCACTTTCATGAACCCACTGTCCATGCATAGCTCTTGCCCCTCGACTAGAGCTTTAACTTCTACACGAGTATTGGATCCCAAACCGTAACCTGAGGAAAATGCTAAAAAAATCTTATCTTGGTCCCTACATACTCCCCCTCCCCTTGAAAGTCACAAGTTACCTGTAGAGGACCCATCAACATTTAACTTTACCTAGCCCACACTAGGCCTAACATACTTAACCATGAACAGAGAACAATAGGTAGCTGGACCTCCACTAATTCTAATCACCCGGAAGGCCAGCTGTTTGGACATCATTGTGGATTTTAAGGCTAGAAGAGAAAGCCCAATAATTTTCAACTAGTTATATACGCATGTGAAGACCTTTAATTTCCACCTTAATCATATTCCCCTCGAAACAACACCCATTCCTCTCAACCTACACTTCCTAAAAGATCAAACACGGAGTTAGGCCCCGTGAAATATAAAAACTGTCAGTGATAAAAGTTGTCGACCACCACTAGTTGGCCCTCCCAACAACTGCTAGTCCCTCTCAGAAAGGAATTTCAAAGATACAACTAAAGTTTCTCCATACCTATGACGTCGGCGCTCCTGCCGAGAAGTGATGCTCAATTGTTTCTTCCTTTGAAGGGCAATGCAACTCAGGACCACAACAGCTGCACTTAGAAGTCATTTTGTATGCCTCTAGATTTTATTCTCCTATCAACTAGAATAGCTCCCGACATGACTTTCTAGCCAAACAACGTGATCTTTGAAGGCATCATTGTGAGTCAAACCCACTTAGCCCAAGGCATACCGACTCCAACCACTCTACAGATATTCTAAGCTGATTTCGCAGTGAAATCAACGGATGGGGAGCCCATCCACACACACGTCTTCTATAGAAGAAGTGCACAACCCCTCATCCCTAATATAGTCGAGAACACATTGCGAGATAATTGTATTTAGCTGAACTTGTGGCAATACACCTTCCGGTCCAAGAACAACCTTCAATGGAATGTTTCGGTGAATATCTGGAGCTTGCCTAATCCTTCAATCTGACAACGACCCAAGCCCTATTTAATTTGTATCCCAGAAGCTGCCTGCTTCGTAACAACCAACATGAATTAGCATCAACCAGCGCTTACATGTCAACTATGTCACACATTAATTCATCCTTATAGTATTTACCAACAGAGAAAGAAATATGACATCGTTGAGTTACCTTTGTCTTGTTAACCTTCTTAATACATATAACCGTGTATTGAGATGAGTGTTATATATATATATATATATATATATATATATATATATATATATATATAATTTCAATTACAACTTTTTCATTATAATCTTTAAGAAGATATTCTCGCCGCTCCTACCATCTATGATAAGATCATAGACTCTTTTGTTCATGATACACCTTATTTGAAAGATGTTCTACTGCTGCGGATCTACTTCTTCAGTGTATATAACTTTATCACGATCAAATACCTGTTGTGATCTTCATGAGTCCATTCGTCTCCTTCTCCATTGTCCTCAACATGTTTAATGTCATCTACTTCTAAATCATCCTCCACATCTTCTACTCTCCCACTGTTAATTGCTAGATTAGTGATATGCCTTTAAGGACACATTAGATTAACGACAAGGTTGGCCACATCGATAAGACTTGTCTTGTAGAAGCGACCATGGGGGTTAGAAATTTTACTTGGACTAGCAAAAGCGGTCGCTGCCCTCTGAGGTCTAACTTGGTCACTCCTTGAATCTTGGTTCGTGGTTGGAGGCGGTCAAGGACAACCCCCAGAGGTTCCTTTCCCTGAAATTGTGTTGCATACCGCCAAGATTCAAAAGTAGATACTTTATTTAAAGCATAGTTTTGTGAATTAAGATGCTCTTGTTGCGTATCCGCTCTGGTAGCCAATTTGATTACTTCGTTCATCATCCAGATGGGTTGCATTTGAATTTAATCTCGGATCATCGTACATAAATCACTGATGAATCTGGTGACCTGCTGCAACTTAGTCTGGACCAGATTGTTTCTCGCAGACAAGGGATAGAATTCCTCTGTATAATCCCTCACGGAATATTGGTATTATTGGAACAATTAATACTTGGTCATAACCATTTGGTAGGAATCGTGTTCGCATTATCTTCTTCATCCTCTGCCATATGTGGATCATCGCTTTTATCTACTTGGTTCTTGAAGTTCAGAGTTGTTCCCACCAAGCCAAAACTCCACCCTTCAACTTGTAGGCCATAAGCTCGCCCTTTTTCTTCGTAGGATCTCTATATAATTGAAGAATCACTTAACTTTAAAAAGGAAATCAAGAAAGTCCTTGATATGAAGCTGGCCATTGAAGCTTGAGAGGTCAATCTTTATTCTATAATATCGATCTCAATCTTGTCTCACACCACTTGCTTCTTCTAATTGAAGAATCGCATTATTAATCTCCTCATCAGTTGAATCACCATTAACGGGTGGTGGTTTGCGATTTAACACCAGTGTCGGAACATGAACAGGCTTACCACGAGCTCTGTCGTCAATCTATTGTTGCTCATCATTACAAACTTGGTTTCATTCGAAGACTTCTATTATGCAGTCGATTGCTGCCTGCAGTCTTTGCATGGGTCGTCAACTCTCCTTTTGCAACAACTCAAATGCTGCTACTCTCCAATCGCCTACATACAAATTTTTTTTAAGAGTATTTTAGGATGAAGAATTCTAAAGTTGTTGAAACCCTTATGGAGAAAACTATCAAGTTAGATTGGAAATCATGTCCTCGAAGAAAAGTTGAGAAATTGATTATGTCGTCAATACCTTATGTGTGCATAGTAGGTAGCTTAATGTATGTCATGCTTCGCATCGAACTGGATATTAGTTATGAAGTTGGCATAACTAACCATTAGCAAACTAACTTGGGATGGTCTCTTGGCAAGTCATTAAATACATATTTTACTTTCTCTGAGGAACCAAGGATCTAATGCCATGTTATGAAGGCACAAATCTTGAACTCAGTGGTTATTCAGATGTCGTTTGGGGTAATGCCATCGATGAGCGAAAGGCTACTTCAAGATATGTCTTCTTGCTCTAAGGAAGAGCTATTTCTTGGTCTAGCAAGAAACAAACACCCACTACCCTTTCATCTATAGAGTCCAAAAATATTACATGTTGTGTTGCAGTTCAAAAGTGCATATGGTTCATAAATTTTATAAGGTCTAACTATTATACCATCCATTCGTGAGCCTATATCATTGAAAATAGACAACACATCTATAATTGACTTGGCAAATGACCCCAAATACCAACAAAAGTCTAAGCACATTGAGGTTAAGTATCCTTACGTCCATGATCAAGTGAGAGATGGACAAGTAAGAAACACGGTTAGTTGTTAAATGTTTCAAACAAAAAGAAGGCATTGATTACGAGGAGACTTTTTCACCTACTGCCTCAAAATTCTCCTCGATCAATATAATCTTGTGCATTATAGCAACTTTAGACTTGAAGCTATTACAGATGGATATAAAGACCATACTCTTAAATGGTGACTTGGATAAAGAGCCCATAATTTATAAAATATATGGGCAAAATGTACCCAAAGAAAGTCTACAAACTGTTGATATATATATATATATATATATATATATATATATATATATATATATATATATATAGGAAAAAGGTACTATGCGCTCGAGCGTAAAGTGGTCGTCCGTGAGGTCGAGTGTAGGCCCCACCGTGATGCCTTTCGAACATCGACCATAGTCCACCGGATGCATCATTCCATGGTGGGCCTGACGGCTCAAAATCAGCCGTATACTGAGAACTCAGTGGGCCATACCATCTAAAACCATAAGTATACATGCCAAAAACATATAAAAGCCTTGGTGGGACCCACACGAGTTTTCCATGCACTGAAACTTGTGCGAACCCTCATTCAAGTGGGACACACATAATGGATGGGCTGGATTTGCAAACCACATCTTGGTAGGCCCTCAAAAATGGTTATGAATGTTTTAATGGTGCACGGCCCCTCTGCACTTCTGTATGTGGTGTAGCCCACTAAAGTCACGGATTGACTTGATTTTGGGCCGTCCAGGCCCACCATGGAATGGTTCATCTGGTGGACGGTACTGATGTTCGAAAGGCATCACGGTGGGGCCTACACAGCTCGACCTCACAGACGATCGCTTTACGCTCGAGCGCATAGTACCTTTTCCCATATATATATACATATATATATATATATATATATATATATATATATATATATATATATACACACACACACACACACATACACACACACACATATGGATTGAAGCATTCTTTAGAATTATGGTACATGAGGTACCACTTACCCATCACTGTCGTTGGGTTCACAATGAGTCACGAAGACCATTGTGAATAATGAAATAGCATGGAAGATCATTTCTGATACTCTCTCTATATATAGGCGATATCCTACTAGTTGATAATACTATACAATTATTGATGAAGATTAAAGATTTGACTTTTCTTGAACTTCGAGATAAAATATCTTGGTGAAGTTAACTTTATTCTTGGGGTAAAAATCATCAAGAATTGCCATAAGAGATTCTTAGGCTTGTCTCCGACCACATACATACAATTTTTTTAAGAGTATTTTAGGATGAAGAATTCTAAAATTGTTGCAACCCTTATGGAGAAAACTATTAAGCTAGATTGGAAATCATGTCCTAAAATTGGAAATCATGTCCTAAAATTTCTCAATTTTTTTTTTATAGTAGTTTAGGATGAAGAATTCTAAAATTGTTAAAACCCTTACGGAGAAAACTATCAAGCTAGGTTGGAAATCATGTCCTCGAACAAAAGTTAAGAAATTGATTATGTCCTCAATACCTTATGTGTGCATAGTTGGTAGCTTAATGTATGCCATGCTTCGTATCGAACTGAATATTAGTTATGAAGTTGGCATAATTAACCATTAATAGACTAACTTGGGATGGTCTCTTAGCAAGCTGTCAAATACATATTCTACTATCTGTGAGTAGCCAAGGATCTAATGTTATGTTATGAAGGCACAAATCTCGAACTCAATGGTTATTCAGATGTCGCTTGGGGTAATGACACCGATGAGCGAAAGTCTACTTCAAGATATGTCTTCTTTCTCTGAGGAAGAGATATATCTTAGTCGAGCAAGAAACAAACACCCACTACCCTTTCATCTATAGAGTCCAAAAACATTGCATGTTGTGTTGCAGTTCAAAAGTGCATATGGTTCACAAATTTTACAAGGTCTAACTATTGTACCATCCATTCGTGAGCCTATATCATTGAAGATAGACAACACATCTGTCATTGACTTGGAAAATGACCTCAAACACTAATAGAAGTCCAAGCACATTGAGATTAAGTATCCTTACGTCCATGATCAAGTGAGAGATAAAAAGGTCACCCTCAACTATATTCCTACAAAGGAGAAGTTAACTGATCCTATGATGAAACCTATAACTAAGATCTATTCTAGGCTTACATTAGGCTGATGGGATTAAGAAGAGCTTGTGTGATATGATTGTAACTTGTACTCATTATCCTTCATTAATGAATAATACATTCTTTTTATTTAGTATTAAACACTTCTATTGACTAGGTGTGTAAATTATCAACATTTGTCTTAAGTTCGTATTGGATCTCTACCTTTGTCGACAGGCTGTCACCCACTCTCATGGGTCGACCAATCTTAAATGTACAAGAGAGGTGCAATCAGGGTGATAGTCATACGTTGAAGTATGAACCGCCCTCTATCATGAAGAATAGGGGATGGAGATATGAGTGCGTCGTATCCACCTTCAATCTTAAAAGATTGAAGATGAGACTAATCAAGTTGAATAACATAAATGCTTCAGTTCTCTTCATGCGATTAATGTTATGGCCTGAATAGGAGTTGGGTCATGAGGTTATGAGATAAGTCATATCTCACGTAAGATGATTTGCGTATTATAGACCTAACATATGCTTAGTATTGTCAACTTTACATCATAGATTGTAGCAATGTGCATGGACCTTTTACCTGCAGATTGCTTTAATTCGATCTAATCATTGTAACATGCGAGTAATCAAACCCGGAGGTGACTTGTGCCTTTAGCCACTCTCCTTTTGTGTTTAGGATGATGAGATTGAATGTCACTACTTTAGTATATAATAACAAAGGGCTCTTGATTGGTCATACTTGGTTACATTACGAAAGTGGCTTGATTAATTCGAAATTACACATCTGTATGGGAAAAATCCCATGATAGCTACACCAAGGGGTCATTTGGTATCTCTACTCTAATTCAATAAGAGTTATTATTGTTATTATTATTATTATTATTATTATTATTATTATTATTATTATCTAATTTCTCAATAAGAGCTACTTTAATAAGCTCTTTTTGTTTGATAAAACCACTCTTTTAAAACCAGAAAAGCTATTATTTGAAATAAGCATGTTTGGTAAAACATTTAAATAATAGCTTTCTTAAAGTAGTTGATATCATTTTTAAAGATTATTAAAGCTCTATTATAAGAGCAATCCAAACAGTTGTTTTGGTGGATCTCACTATATATGGACCATGCTCCAAATGGAAAAAGACTGAATGACTACATACAATATTCATGTTTTAAGACATTCAAGCCATCCACTATGTTGGATATCGGATGTGGATCATCCATCATATGGAGCCCACCTTTGATGTGGACCGTCCATCGTGTGAACTAAACTTTCAAAGTGAGTCTTCCATCATACAAGGCCCATCTTGGATGTGGACCGTTCATCATTAAGGGCCCACCTTGATGTAGGCCATCATCATTTGGGCCGCACCATCAATGCTAATTGTCCTTTATGTGGGGCCCCTCAATGTTCACTGCCCATCACCCATCATGTGGAGTCCACATTTGATGTGTCCATAGTGTGGGCCCTACCTTTGAAATGGATTGTCCATCATGTGGGGCCCGCTTTTGACATCCACCATTCATCATGTGGGGTGCACCTTCTATGTGGATTGTTCACACCCCAAGTATAGGGTTGTGATGTAGTAATAATCTCAGTAAGACCAAGGTCGAATCCACAGGGATTGAACCTTGTATGTAATCTGAATATAACCAGAACTAGAACTAGAAGAAGATGAAATCTAAATCAAGTGATATGAGAGAGTAATGGTGAAATATTACTCTAAAACTTGTAAAATTCAAAGGTAGGAAACTAGGGATTCAGAGAATCCACTTTTAGAGATCAGGGAGATCTACGCTTGATTCATGAACTCAATTGGACTTCGAGTCCCATCTTCATCCAGTTGGAAGATATATCATTAAAACTCAATCTGAACTTCCTTTAATCTAGTTTTCAAGAGATGAGAGGTATGAGAATTAGAATTGATTCCATCACAAACCCATGCCCATGAGACAAAACAAACAACAGAATTTAACCAATCCACAACCAATCTGAGGGATGTATGAATATTAGTAAGGATTCCGTCATCCAACCATGCCCAGGAGACGATGGTGAACAACAGGGTTCCCAAATTCATAAACTCTATAATGCTAAGAACATACTCAAAGCTATCGCAGATCCACTGTAATTTAAGTCACAACAAACCATTAAAAACTGAAAGCATTCCTTAATATCAAACTATAATCAAAAGAAAGTTCAACTAAAGTATGAATCAAAGTATAGAAAACCATCCATCACGCTAAAAGCTTCACCTCTTAGCCCTAGCTAAGAAGTTTAGTAAATCAAGGACATGATCATCTAAAAACTCTTAAAAAGTAAGAAAAAAAAAACAGGAAGAAATGAAGAAAACTCTTTCAGATGGTGAAGTCGTCCACGCTCTCTCTCTCTCTGCCTCCACGCCTAAGCCTCCACGGCCGCCCTCGATATTCTGAATCTCACCGTCTTTTCTCCTTTTATAATAATGAGAAGGTCAGTCGGTGCATTTACGCAGCAAGAGGAGAGGCGATGCGTGCGAAAGGAGTTGTACAACAACAAGTTTGGCAGCGAGAAAAACCGCAGATGCGGAACATGTTTGGCATCCGATCTTTGTTGCTTGGGTTGGTTTTGGATGGCTAACCACATGAATGGTTTGGATCTTCATGCAGCTCCCTCATGGTGGCCCACTGCATCCTTCTGCGTAGGCTTGTTTACGCAGCCAGCACATTACGCAGCCAGTTGTCTTGTGAAGTTCAACCGCACACATCTCCTTCTCTCTCCACTCGTATACACACATGTGGTTAGAAACGTGTGGGGTCTTCATGATCCTGGTTGGTTTTAAACCCTCTACAAGATAGATGGTTTGGATTTCTTGAATGGGTATGCACGGTGGGCCACATCAAGGCTCAATGTGGGGATGATATTCACTGTCACTTCCGATTTCGCGTCCCCTGTTTCAGCATGCGAACGAGCTTCTTGTCTACATTGTTATTCTAAATAGGTGAGGTCCATTGCAATGTCCATCCTAGAAATCCACTCCCTCCATCGGCTCCTGTATGTCGTGTTGACCCATGGCCTCAAGTATTAAACAGATCCGATTTGTAAGTGGACCACACGCTCAACCGATGTGCGGACAACACTCACCATTGAAAACACAATCTACTTCCCACGTCTGCTTGGTGTCATGCATGTCACATCTATTTACAAATTTGCCCTTCTCTTTTGTTACAACTTCTGTCATCATCTCCTGACTGCACGGGGCAAATGAGACAAAATTTCACCAGTACTTGTTATTTTTCACGATCTTTCTAATGCCTATTTGAGCCTTGATCGCTTATGTATTATCAAGATGCTCTTTAATGGTTAGCACCCTCTGATCTCTCCATTGGGCCACTTCCACAAGGATCCAATGACTGAAATTTGATGTGTACAGTTAATTTATGGTCCTCAGGCCATATATAAAGTTTCGAACCGAACGGATGGTGGAAACCCTGTGATCTTGCATTCTGGCTGACTTTCAGGCCCGTTTAAACCCAATCACTTGATTTTCTCGGATCTTTGACGTGTAGATTCTTCGATCTCGGTCATCTGGGGTCCGTCCCTTTCCTTGGTGATTTCTGAGCGTTAAATCCATGCTTTTAGTATCCTTTTTCAGTCCAGGCTTGTAAATTCACCTTGCGACACAAACACGATTAAAATAGGCCGTTAAACAGTATCATGTATGTAAATTCAAGTAATAATTGGGGTCTAATATGCAATATTTGACCCTCAACATGGATCATCCATCATTTGACCCACTTTGGATATGGGTCATTCATCATGCGAGACCTTAGATGCAGACCGTCCATTAGGTAACAACGTGGGCCATCCATCATGTGAAGCCCACTCCATCATTATGTGGGCTCACCTTGATATGTACCATTCATTGTGTGGGGCCTCACCTTCAATATGGGTTGTTCATCATGTGGGCCCACCTTCAGTGATCATCATCCATCATGTGGGTCCCACCTTTGATCTGGACCATCTATCAAATGGGACCCACTTCATGTGGATGTTCCGTCATGCTAGGCCACACTTTGATATAGTGGGTCAACTTTTTTTTTTTTTAAATAACAATTTCTTCATTATGTGGGTCAACTTAATGTAGACCATACTTCATGTGGGGCTCCACGTTCAATATGGGTCATTCATCATGAGGGGCCCACCTTTAATATCCACCATCCATCATGTGGGTTCTGCCTTTGTTGTGGATCATCTATCATGTGGGGCCCACTTGATGTGAATAGTCCATCATGCTGGGTAACATTTCGATTTGAGCCATCCATCATGTGTGACCCACCTTTGATGTCCATCATCCATCATATAGGTCCCACCTTTGTTGTGGACCATTCATCATGTGGGCCCACCTTTAATGTCAACCTTCTATCATGTGGTCCCACATTTAATGTCCACCATCCATCATGTAGGGCCAAACTCAAAGAAACTATAAAGAGAAGATAAGAGGGCAAGATGGGAATTACTTGAAAAGTTTAAATACAAACTTATCCAAAAATTAGCAAAAAATGTCTACCCGCTTCTATTCCAAAAATAACCCCTCCTCAACTATAAAATCGGAACTTATATATTACTTTCTAAACAAATAAACTCCATCATTAGACTTTTACCAAATAGCTTAAATTCTTTTAAATAAATAATTTTATTTAAAAAAAAAAAAAAAAAACACCAATAAGCGCTTATATGTAAACATGCTAAACGCTACCCGAGTTTCTAGAAATATTAATGCCCACTTAAAGACTTATTCCTTGACATTATCGAGTTTTTGACAAATTTTTATAAACAATATTATTTTAAAAGTATATATATATATATATAGTATTATTTTAAACTAATTTAAATTAATGTTTGTAAAAAATCAAGTTTTTAGAATAACTCGATAAATTGGATAAGTGTGTATGTTGGCTGAGTACTCCAAATCGAGAGTCAACTCTATCATGTGTGGTCATATGGAGTAGGACAAGCATATATATATATATATATATATATATATATATATATATATATATATATATATATATATATATATAATTTTAAACTAATTTAAATTGATGTTTGTAAAAAATCAAGTTTTTAGAATAACTCGATAAATTGGATAAGTGTGTATGTTGGCTGAGTACTCCAAACTGGGAGTCAACTCTATCATGTGTGGTCACATGGAGTAGGACAAGCATTGCAAAACTTGGGTTATTGATAGCTAATTAGGTGGTCACTTAATACTCAGATACCTATAAGAAAATAATGGTGATCCACCTGATCCTATGTCTCTGATTTCTTTAGCCGTGATTTTTATTTTGGTTGTTATGAGATGAGATAGATGGATAATCTATATTGTGCTCATCCCACAACGTGGTTGAGTGAAATATGTTGGACATGGGCCTGTGGGACCCACTTGTGGGCAACCTCTAATTGGGGGTCCCACGTAAGTTTTCGTCCTTTTATGATTTTTTATTTCTCTCCGTAGTTTAAAGCTGAATTTCAAACTCCAAGTTTTAACATTGACTTCGAATTTGAAATTAGGATAAAGTGAGATTGGATGAAACTGAGTAACTTCTAATCTCACCCAAAGTCCTAACCCTTCCTTTTAAATAGGGATGAGATCATTCATAAATGGTATTCTATAGTTTTAATAGAAATGGAGAAATAATATATCACAGATTTTGTCCATCCAACCCATCCCTTATATGATCCAAATCATTAATCATAATCAAAGGTCATTTTGACCATAGAATTAAAGGGGTGATAAGACCTCTGTACACCCATAGTGGTTAGGTGGACCATTGGACGTGCATAGTTGGTCTTCGACTTTTACAAGGTCCTATATTGTGTAGACTATGAGATCCTGTGAGCCACCCATCGGGGCCAACTTTCATGATCAACTTCAGCACACGTCTTGGTATAAAAAACAGACTGGGGGTGTTGAACATAGGCAAATTTAGCATTAAAAAACTCATTGAGTCAACTCAACTAGATTGAGTTCTGAGTTAAGTCAAATCAATGAGGAACTTATTTACTAATTATAAAACTCAAATAGGTTTCCTTATTTTCGTTAGTTTGTGAATTTTATATATATATATATATATATATATATATATATATATATATATAAAAATTATTGAGTTTCTACTTTCAACTTTTTGGGCAAGGCTTCGACTTAAGCTGACCCAATGGACTTTCCCATTTGAGTCAACTTTCCCGATTTTTGAACCATAAGAAAGATACAAATTTTGCTAGCACTATTTGACATTTGTTGTTTTCCACATTTGGGCTAACGTGTTATGTCTCGCCACATTATAATCCAGACCCATTCATCTAGTAGGCCATACAAAGGACCTGTCACATGCTGTTGATCTCTGACTCGGCTTCTTAGTAATTCCATATCAATTGTGTTTTCTTCTAACATATTAAGTTGTTTGCTTTTGTAGGGATTTAAGCTTCAACAATTTAAGTGGCCCAATTTCAGATTCTCTCTTCAATATGAGTGCCCTTGTTGACCTGTAAGAATTAAACAGCTTTTCCTCAGTCCATTGTTCTTTACACAAGTCTTTTTGATGTATGTATCTCATCATTGGGATTTTCAGGTTTCTTGGAAACAACAGCTTATCCGGTAAACTGCCATCCAAAAAAAGTGAAACACTTCGTAACATGTATGTTTTCTGACTCATTTGTACTGAACTTATAGCCTTAGGCTTGTTCGGATACACAATCGAGTTGAATTTCAATCTCTAACTCTATTATCATGTAAAAGAGAAGCGAATGAATGGAACAATAAAACTATGGCTAGGGAAAACCCTAGCTCTAGTACCATCCAAAAGGGAGGTGAAATTTGGGAAAAAAGTTGTGTTTTGGTATAACTGACCCCAGCACTTAAATTTTATGAAAAGTGTTTTTATAAAAGGTATGGCGTGATATGTATGTATGTATGTATGTATGGAAATGGTTCTATGCGGTTGACCTCATGGGAACTTCCCATGAGGTCAAGCTGTGTGAGCCCCACCATGATGTGTGTCGAACATCAACTCCGCGCATTTGATGGGTCTCCTTTAAATTATGGGATATCCCAAAAATCATCCGTATATGGAACTCAGGTGGGCCATTCCATCTAAAATCACGTGAAGACATGCCTAAAACATATAAAAGCACTTGGTGGGGCCCATATCTCAGGTCCAACTAGCATAAAAACTTGTGTTAATTGCTGCTTTTAATAAATGCAATGGGAGAGAAGGAAGAGTTCTTGGGATGGTTAGACTCCATGGTGGTGTTTAGTGAAATCCTCCATGACCACCATGTGTGTTACTCCATTGCATGATCTATCGATGCCACCTCCCCCTGATTGGCCCAGGTTTTTTTTTTTAATTTTTATTTTTACACACGCACACACACCCCCACACACTCATGCCACACGCACACACACCCCACACACGCACGCTATGGGATGTTGGCCCAGGTTTCCTCTGGATGAGCCATCAACATTCACCTTGATCCAGCCCATATGGGGTCTGGCCCATTTCACAACCGAAGCCTTAGTCAGCCTAGGAGGGGGAGCTTCTATTCTAAGAAGGTTTGAGTGTAAGGAGAACGGGTAGGTTCAACGATTTGGGCTGCAACAGGTAGGGGCGTAACAGGTGGATCCAGTTTCTGACTTCGGAAATGATCCTTTATGCATGTGAGCTGGCATACTCGAACTTGGTGTTGTTCCTCGCCATCCACAACTCCCAGAAAATGAAAGGGGGGATGAGACCTTTAAACAAGGAGATAAAATTGGAAGCAGACGAGGATGCCCACCATTGAGAAACTCTGTTTGTGGTTGAGGAGGGAGGGGTGCTGTGCACGTTGAGAGCTAAGCTGAAGAAATTCCAGACTTGATTGGTCGTACCACCGAGGGAGAAGACATGGTCGATGGTCTCCACGTTTGGGATGAGAGGAGGGGAGCAGCAGGTGCATCTGAAAGCTAGTTGGATTCCTTTTTGCTAGAGGCAGCCATCCACAGGGATATCTTTGTGGAAAATCTTCTATGATAGCAACACGACCTTTGGCGGGAGATTAGTATGACAGACCCATTTGACCACGATTTTTCTTCCCCCCTTGGTCTGATGGATTGTCAAGCCAGCCCCACCGACATATCACCACTATGGGAACCCTGTCATATGCACCTGTCCTCACCTGAAGAGGTGCAGATTCCTTCATCAGAGATGTGGTCCAGCACGTATTGAGGCAACATATTTCTAGCTTCCGTAGGAAATTTCCATCCCTTCGAACCGATCATGTCTTGGACCTTAAGAGCTTGCATATTTGTGTGCAAAGTGCCTAGTCTCCAGCTTTGCAGAGGGCCCAAGCTCAACCAGTTCTTGTCCTAGAAGTTGATATCGTCTTTACCCGATGGTGGGTGTTCTCTCGCCATAGCCGGAATAATCGAATGTTTGTTTCCGAAAGGAGAAGCCGAAGAAGCGCCGTTAAATCCTTCTGTCGAGTGGGCGTCCGTAGGATACTTGGCCTTCATGAAGTTGTACCATACACCGACCCATTGCTGTGAATCGATCGACCATGCCGGCCTTCGGCCCCGAAAGCCTCGCATAATTGACTTAAGGTTTCTTATCCCCATCTCACCTTCTGATTTGGGGAGAGACATTTTCATCCAACTAGTCCAATTACATCTTCTTTTTTCACCTTCCCACCCCTAGAAGAAATCAGAAAAGGATCTCTTCAGATCCGAAAGAATGTTTGCTGGAATGTGCACTACTGCCAGAGTGTGAATGGGAACACTCTATAGGACGTGGTTGATCAGTGTCAATCTGCCCATCTGGGAGAGAATCCTGCTCTTCCAATCGGTGATCCTGTTTTGAATGTTGTTGATCAAATTCCAGAAATACACTCTTTTAGGCCAACCTTGAAATATAGGAATACCCAGGTACGTGAATGGCCCTCTGTTGCTTTTCAAAAACCAAGGATATTAGCGGCTGTTCTACTACGGGACTCAAACTGCTTTGAAGGGGGGATGAAAAAGCTCCTCCTTGTTTATTTTTTGACCTGAAGCCATCTCATAGTCCTTGAGGAATTTAGAGATTTTCCTCAGGGATCCTTTGTTGTTGTTTGCAAATAGGATCGTATCATCTGCAAAGAGGAGATGGGAGACGAGCAGGCAATTCTTGTGAGTTTTGAAGGGCTGACAAAAGCCACTCACCATGAGATCGGTGAAGCCCCTATTGAGCACCTCAGCTGCCAAGATCTCCTTGGCAGAGGCACCTAGAAGACTTGAAGAAACTTGTAGACTCACTATTGATTAGGATCGAGAATCAAGAACTAGACCAACACCTCTCCACTAAGGCGATCCAATTCGAGTCAAAATCGAATTTGGAGAGAACCTTCTTCAGGAAATCCCAATTGAGCCTATCATATGCTTTCTCCATATCTAGCTTCAGCAGTAAGTTTCCTCCTCTCATTTTTCTATCGATGTCACGAAAGATCTCCTGGGCAAGCGTGCAACTCTCCGCAACAAACAGGTCCTGCACAAAAGCACCTTGTTTGGGAGAGATAATGCTTGGAAAAATCCTTCCCAATCTCATAGCTATGATTTTTAAAAATATTTTATACAGGCAATTCATAGACTAATTGGTCTAAAATCAGAAAAGGTTTTGGCTGAGCTTATGATGGGGACATTTCGCGCACACGCGCACGCACACCACCACCCCTACACACGTATGTATGCAGAAGGAGGATCCCATCATCGATCTGGCTCAATGATGTCGTCCAGGGAAGGCCTCCTAGCTAGAAGACAAGTTTTTGTTCAAAAAAGTGGGCTCGATAGTCAAGAAAAGCCCATCATAGGATCTCATGATCGTGGCCCACTCGTCGAATTGATTTCATTTTTTAGGTTTTGCTTATTATTATTATTTAAAACATTGTGAACGCTTTAGATTTCTGTGTTTGATTTTTATTTTAGTTTACTTCATCGCCAAGTAATAGGTTGCGCACATGGTGCGAGTTTTTGGGGTATAGGATTTTCTTATAAATAGGCACCCCTTGTAGCTTTTTTGGAGACATTGAAGATTAATAAAAATTCTGCTTTTCCTACTCTATGAGTTGTGAAGCCTAATTGGGTGCGAAGCCCTCCCTTCACCAAAGGGTTAACTACCGTGGTGCGAAGCCACATCTATCCCGATTCGCTCCTATCAATCACCATCTCTACTACCCATCTTCTACCATCCCTTCTTCTCATCTCACCTCATCATCTACACTTTGAATCAATCATCTGTTGCAGCAATTCTCCTCTCCACATCAGAATTTCAGATCTGGCCCTACGGAGGGCTGAAACTTCAATGAGTACCACACACAAACCTACATCGGATCGAGCTGAGATTTTGGGGTTTTGGAGTCCATCCCTGGCCGACCAGGGCCAAGGTGGCATTTTTCTGAATAGTGAGCCCCACACACCTGCGGCCGGGATCACACGCACGTTCGTCTGGGCCATTGTTGTTGTCCACACGTGGGATCGTCTTTTGGTTCAGGTTTTTATCCTCTCATAGCCGTTTTTCATTAAACCTAGCCCTAGATTACGTTTTCCCTAAGTTATATGCACATTTTCTTACCCTAGGGTTCCTTGATTTGAAATTGGTGAATCCTTTGGATTAGGGACGGATTACTATGCATGTGTGGATGATTATTTCTCACTTTGAGTATCGTTTGGCTTATAATTTTTATTGGTCCAGCCCTAGCCTGTGTAGGCCTGGACTCGCATAGATTCCCCTTAATTGAATGTTTGGATTTTCATGTGGGATGTGGAATTTGAGTGATTGTTTCTGAATTGGTAGGATCTAAGCCTGAAATCTTGCATGTCATATTTAAATTTCATGTCCTGCATTAAATTTGGTATCAGAGCCTAGGGTTCTTGTAGGGGAATTCATTACATGTTTAGGGTTTGGTTGTTTATGTCCATTACGCATCAATTCTCATCATGTATAGCTGTTTAGAAGTCTATAAACCCTGACATAAGTTGCTGAAATTTTTTGTTATCCCCATATTTGAATTATTTTAGAAATTAACTTAGCTTTCTATTTCTAGGTTTAGAAACTTTCCTTTTCTGTTTTTTAGAAACTAATTTTTTAGAAATTTTCTTAATCTGTTTTTAGAAACTAATTTCCTTTCTTTTTTCTTTTTTAGAAACTAGTTTACTTTCCTTTTTCTTTTTTAGAAACTAACTTACTTTCTATTTTTATCAACTTTCCTTTTTCGTTTTTAGAAACTAGGTTGCTTTTCTTTAGAAACTTTCCTAATTTGTTTTTTTTAGAAACTTTCCTAATTTGTTTTTTTTAGAAACTTTTCTTTTTCATTTTTAGAAACTAGGTTGTTGTTTTAAAAAAAAAACTTTCCTAACTTGTTTTAAAAAAAGTTTCCTTTTTTGTTTTTAGAAACTAGGTTGTTTCTTATTATATATATATATATATATATATATATATATATATATATATATATATATATATATAAAACCTTATATTTTGACAACTATATTGCTGAATTTTGGTTGACACCCTACATTAGACATGGAACAACTGCTAGAGTCATTAAACAAGTTGTCCCAGCAGATCGAATCTTGGGGTAAGCGCATGGAACAAAGCATAGATCAACGCCTTGACCAAGTAGAGGCCTCCCTCAGGACAAACCCCACCATTAAAGAAAATGTCCAATCTCAGGCAGGTGGCCAGGAGGATAGACCAGTGAATGGAGGTGGCCAAGGAATCAGTCATGGGCGTGCACCTGTACCCCCACCCCATGAGGGACATCAAGACCATTATTTTGAGGGGCACAACATGTGTGGCCTCGTGGCTATAGAGAGTGCACAAGAGGCTCATGTAGAGTTTTCTACTGAGGCCATTCTGGTAGTTGATGAGCTTCATGATATCTTTCCTGATGATCTACCGGATGAGTCTCCCCCAAGGAGGGATATAGAGGATACCAGGACGTGGGACGCCGTACTACCCATAGTCAAGTTTGCATACAATAGTTCTGTCAATAGGTCCACAGGTCTAAGTCTTTTTAAAGTCGTTACTGGTTACAAGCTTAGGAAGCCTATTGATCTTATCCCCATGTCATTATCCTATAGGCCATCAGAGTCTGCAGAGTCTTTTGCGCATCACATACATTCATTGCATCAAGAAATCAGGCGAAAGATCACTACTAGTAATGAGCAATACAAATTTTCTATAGACCAACATAGACGTTTTAAAGAGTTCAATATTGGGGACTCTGTGATGGTCTGCATCAGGCCTGAGCGGTATCCTCTAGGGCCCGTTTGTAAGTTACACGTGCGTAGCGTTGGGCCCTTCAAAATTATAAAACGAAACGGTCTCAACGCGTATGAGGTAAATCTTCCACCCTCCATGGAAATTAGTTCCACATTCAATGTGGAGAATCTAGTTGCATTTCAAGGGGCCATTGATGCATTATACAGCCTTTCGCCTAACCATCGTGATTCATCAGACATTTCCTTTGATCCATGGCCCCCTCCTGACCCATTTTCCCAGCTTCCACCTCCCATACCTATCCGTCTCGATCCATCTTCCCAGTTACTACATCCTATACCTACCCATCCCGACCCATTTCCCCAGCCTCTATATCCCATACCTACCCGTCCCGACCCATTTTTCCAGCCTCTACCTCCCATACCTACTCGTCCCAACCCATTTTTCCAGCCTCTACCCCCATACCTATTCTTCCTGACATTTCTTATCAGCCTCTCCCTCCCATACCTAACCTTCACACACCCAGAGAGGAAATAGAGGATATCCTGGACCATCAGATAGCTTCAACGTCGGACAGCAGGTTTCAGAAGTACATGGTCAAGTGGAAGTCATGCCCAGCTTCAGAAAACACATGACTCACTGCGGAGGATCTTCAGAGACTTGATCTTGACGTCCTGGAGCGGTTCAGGAGTTTTATTTCGCCAGTGGTGAAATCTTTGCAGCCGAGGAGAATTGATGGGGACATCTCGCGCACACGCGCACGCACACCACCACCCCTACGCACGTACGTACGCAGAAGGAGGATCCCATCATCGATCTGGCTCGATGATGACGTCCAGGGAGGGCCTCCTAGCTAGAAGACAAGTTTTAGTTCAGAAAAGTGGGCCCGATAGTCAAGAAAAGCCCATTATGGGATCTCATGATCGTGGCCCACTCGTCGAATTAATTTCATTTTTTAGGTTTTGCTTATTATTATTATTTAGAACATTGTGAACGCTTTAAATTTCTGTGTTTGATTTTTATTTTAGTTTACTTCATCGCCAAGTAATAGGTTACGCACATGGTGCGAGTTTTTGGGGTATATGATTTTCTTATAAATAGGCACCCCTTGTAGCTTTTTTGAGGACATTGAAGATTAATAAAAATTCTGTTTTTCCTACTCTTTGAGTTGTGAAGCCTAATTGGGTGCGAAGCCCTCTCTTCATCGAAGGGTTAACTACCGTGGTGCGAAGCCACATCTATCCCGATTCGCTCCCATCCATCACCATCTCTACTACCCATTTTCTACCATCCCTTCTTCTCATCTCACCTCATCATCTACACTTCGAATCAATCGTCTGTTGCAGCAATTCTCCTCTCAACATCAGAATTTCAGGATCTGGCCCTACGGGAGGGCTGAAACTTCGGCGGAGTACCACACACAAACCTACATCGGATCGAGCTGAGATTTTGGAGTTTTGGAGTCCATCCCTGACCGACCAGGGCTAAGGTGACATTTTTCTGAATAGTGAGCCCTACACACGTGCGGCCGGGATCACACGCACGTTCGTCTGGGTCATAGTTGTTGTCCACACGCGGGATCGTCTTTTGGCTCAGGTTTTTATCCTCTCATAGCCGTTTTTCATTAAACCTAACCCTAGATTACGTTTTCTCTAAGTTATATGCACATTTTCTTACCCTAGGGTTCCTTGATTTGAAATTGGTGAATCCTTTGGATTAGGGACGGATTACTATGCATGTGTGGATGATTATTTCTCATCTTTAAGTATCGTTTGGCTTATAATTTTTATTGGTCCAGCCCTAGCCTGTGTAGGCCTGGACCCGCATAGATTCCCCTTAATTGAATGTTTGGATTTTCATGTGGGATGTGGAATTTGAGTGATTGTTTCTGAATTGGTAGGATCTAAGCCTGAAATCTTGCATGTCATATTTAAATTTCATGTCCTGCATCAGCTTATCTAGGGAATAAGGCATAGGAGAGTCGTGGTGAGACTCCTTGGGAGACTTCCACCATCAAAGAAGAATTTTACTGCCCCTAAGATGTCCTGGCCCACCGTTTCCCAAAACTATTGGAAGAATGCACCCGAGAAGCCATCTGGACCCGGCACCCCATTCGGTGGGAGGGCTTTAATCACTTTGTGGACCTCGTCTAGTGAGGGGTGCATTAGCAGGACACTGCCTGGGGAATTGAGCTAAGGAGATCCCCAGTCTGGCCTACTGGAGCCACTCGATTGCTGCGTTTTTTATGTCACCACAATCTGACAGGGACACACCCCCTTCCTGCTTGATTTCTCTGATCGTTGATCTCCTGGCTTTGGCTGCGGTTGTGGCGTGGAAGAATTTTGTGTTACCCTCCTTAAGCTAGTGGGTTCTCAATTTTTGCTTCCAGAAAATCGTCACCTTGTCCGTAGCTGACTGCAACGCTTGAGTAAGGCAGGGATTTGCAACTCCTTAAGCTCCACATTCAGCTACGCATAGGTCTTCTTCAGCTTTTTTGAGGTTTAGGAAAAGGTTCCCAAAGACCTCCCTGTTCTAGGTTTTCAAAGCGTATTTAACATTTTTCAACTTACTAAGCAGCGATTGCATCGGGTTTCCAGCAAGGTTGGAGGTCCAAGAGATGTTGACTACTTCCTTGAAGGACTCATTCACAGTCCACATTCTCTGGAACCTAAATGGTTTCGAGCAACTGGGCGAGGCGAGGGAAAAATCAGGAGCAAAGGAGCATGATCAGAGTTTCTTCTTGGAAGGTGATTCACTTGGAAGGCCGGGAAGGTCTGGAACCACCTATTGTTACAGCAGGTTCTGTCCAGTCTTGCCCAAACCCGAGATTGGCCACTTTGGCTGTTGCACTAGGTAAAATGATTTCCCGTAAATTGAGTGTCCTGCAGCCTCGCATTATTCAGCCCTTCTGCCAACTCTGACGAGCTTTGAACATCGAATGAGGCAGCCTCAAGCCTCTCCAATGGGGATGGGACATCATTAGAATCACCGCAGACTGCCCGCAGGGAGGTAGTTCCCGCTCCTTGAATAGCAAGATCTGCCCATAAGCTCCTTCTGTTGATCCTGGAGCATTTTGCAGAGACGAATGTAAGCACTACCTTATCTGTATTGCCCTGAAGCCCCGCTACCAGGGATAACATTTGGTTGGAGGATCCGAGAACTTCAATAGAAAGCAGAGGGTCTGAGAAAACCCGTATCTTGCCTCCCTGATTCGCGTTTGAGCAGGAGGTGTGAAATCCCAGTTTAATACCGATACAGATATGCTTATCATCTCATAGCATGGGTTCCAAGATGGCAATGATTACTGGGTGATATTGCGTCACAATGCTCTTGAGAGTGCGGATGGTGGGAGCATTTCCCACTCTGCACACATTCCAGATGAGGATGCTATCCATGGGAGGATTGGCCTACATGTTCTCCACAACGCTTCAGCCTCCTTAATCTCCCAACCAGTTGGCACTGTTCACCCTTTTCTGAGACCCTCTGTGCTTCACTGTCTAAAGATTTATGAGCAGGGACTGATTCCAAGTCGGTTCTACTGCACCTGAAGATGGAAGTTCCTTAGGTGAGATGGTTTTTTCCCTTTAACTGAACAGGCACATAGGTTGAGAGAACTTCTACAGGGGTGTCTTGATCAGGGGAGAGATGAGCCCCACTCAGAATGGAAGGAATGGGCTCCTCTTCTGATATGAGACAGGAGTTTTGGAGTTGAGATGGGTTGTGGGGGGACTGGTGTTGTTGGGGGGAGAGGGGCAGCATCCTAGGGGACTTCAAGCGTGGCTCAGTTGAAGCCGGTACCTTAGGAAAAAGGGGAAGTGGCAGGTGGGATGAAGTATGGGGATAAATCAACTACTATCTTCCCACCTTCCCTGGACTGTCTTCTAGTCTCTGATGGATTCGCATAGGAGTTCCAGGTGGCTACCTGAGAATCGTCCGATTCCTCCTCGAAAAAATCCCCGATATACAACGGACTATGGCCTTCCGAGAGGCTCTTCCTGGAGGGTCCTGGGGAGGTGGGAAGGTTGGGCTTATTGGTGACTTGCTGAGAGGCAACATGTTTTGATGTGGTAGAGTTGACCAGATCAGCTGGTGGTTGTTGGAGGGGTGATGCTGAGGGGAGGATTAGAGGGTGGGTGGGAATTGGGGTGGAGCTGTTGGGCTGGGTAGGATTTGGGACTAAGGGCAGGGTAGCTGGGTTATGACCTTGGTTGTCTGCAGCGTGGAAATGGCTACATGGGACAAAGCTGGACAAAGCTGCAATCAGGGTCTGCTGTGTGAGCAGGAGGATGAGGAGTAGCAACGGGCAGTTCTGCATAGAGTTGAGGAGGAGCAGCAGGAGAATAAGGTTGAGTCGCTGCCGAGGGAGAGTGATGTAGAGTAGCTGCAGATTGGCCACCTTCCTTGAGGGATGAGGAAGACTCAGCAGGGAGGGGGTCCCTGGGTCTTTTGGCTATCTTGGGAGGAGGTTTCAAATGATAGAATGCTTGCTCTACCCACTATCTTGTGGAGCCTTTGTAGGAGTGGGTGGATGAATCTTGAATTGCGTCTGTGCTATTTAACGTGTCTGTTAGCTCCGGAAATGGCCACACCTGGAATGTCTTCCAGGCAACCTCCAATAGCCTAGCACTATGAATGTCTGATCCCGGCCTAACAGCAACCTTGACTCTTTCTGTAACTTGGATCAGACTAAGCAAGGAACATCTGTCAATTTTAATAACCCTCCCAAAGGTATTACCTAGAGCTTTGAATACCTATTCCAGCCGGGCGTGGCTCAGGATGCCATAAAGACGAATCCAGATACCCTCGTTTGCCAGGCCAAAATTTGGAGACCAAGGTTCGACCCTTGCCAGACCCATCCTGATGTG
Source organism: Magnolia changhungtana (assembly GCA_030180095.1). Lineage (NCBI taxonomy): Eukaryota > Viridiplantae > Streptophyta > Magnoliopsida > Magnoliales > Magnoliaceae > Magnolia > Magnolia changhungtana. Next base: position 224,658 of record JASAUF010000083.1, on the reverse strand, counting down.
GAGAGAGGCACTGAGATGAAGGAAATTAGCTCCATCCTAGATTTAAAAACAAGTAGGAAATGATCCCGGTTGAGGTGGGAGATATCGATGGTTGACAATGCGTACCCGGAAAGGTTTATACCTTGAATCAGTTGAATGAGCGGAATATCAGATGATTCAGCCTGCCCCACCTGTGCGAGCTTCAACTATATTGAGATTTTTCTGAGACCTCCCCGTCGTTAGCCCTGATCTTGATGAGTTCTGCTAACTCTCGTTGAGTATGAGGACGACTACCGTTGGCCATCACTGACGGTCTGTGGGCTGGAGCATGTTGAAAAAAATGTGAAAGGCATTTGGTGGCACCGTCAACCGATGGAGCCATTGGCGCATTTTGTCGAACAGCTGGAACGCGCCTGAGACCCCTGTTCCTGACCACTTCCAACTAGCACAATTTGTCCGCGACTTCTGTATTTGGTGGGCGAGGATGAAGATGTTCCTGCTGAATGGGGGTGTCATTTCCACCCAAGCGCTCTCTAGATCGTTCGACTCTGAGGGTTCTTCCGTCCACCATCTTGCCATTGAGGACTTCCAGAGCTATTGCAGCTTCCTGTTCGTACCTGAAGCGGACGAATGCGAATACCCTTGGTCTACGCAGAGAGAAATTCCATGGCCTATAGACATATTTGATTCTTCTTTATCGACCGAAGATCCTGTGGAGGTCCTCCGGGGAGGTATCGAGGGAGAAATTTGCTATGAAGAAGGTAAAGAGTTTGGGAATAGTTTTCCTAGACCTCCGTCCATTCCCCTCTTTTTCCAGAAGTGGCCTGAAGGGGCATAGAGGCCCCTTCTCTATCGCCCATAGAAGTCTCTCCATCGCCCCCAAAACCGTAGAAGGTTAATATTTCATCAGTCGGTTCATCAGTCAGACCATACTCCCAGTGCTACGCTGAAAGAGGACAATCAACTGCTAAAAGAGGAGTGTTTTTCTCTAGTTGCCCTTAACCAATACTCAAATTAGTTGGACGTCATACATTCTCATTTTTTTTCCAGCAAGTTTTACGCAAGGTGTGCTTGATTTTGACATGGTCCAGCATGATGTGTATGTGAGATCCACACTGACCATTAGATGCATAATCTCATTTGAAGCCTTTATACAAGAAATCATATTGATTTATAATTTAAGAGGGCCACAATAATTGGAAATAGTTGGGAGAGAGAGGTCTATCCTTGATATATAATTACAGGCCCCACCGTGATTATTATCTTGAATCCACTCTCACCATTGGATGTCACGCTAAAATATCGTATTGGAACCCAAAAATCAAGCTCATTAGTAATTCATGTGGGTTGGACCAGGGGAAATATTTTGGTGGGTGAGCTTTGAAACATACACTTTCTAATTTTGTGGTCCACCTCAATAAAAAATTATGCTGATCTTTTTTTTTTTTTTTATGGTGGGCCAACACCATGGTGGGGTCCACCCTAGCCGGGACCCTTTTTCTTTCTCCCCTGCACTTGTATTAGTATTAATTGATTGTAAATTCCAATGCTAGTTGGACCCACGTATATCAACCGAATGTTTACAGTCCAACCCACATGTGCATCCCTGCATTACCATGACAGAAGCTTGGAGACCGCACTTGAATGGACTGTTGATTTGAATTGTGCAATACTAACCACAAGTACTTTTAGAGTACCTTGGGAAAGGGGTGGGAAGAATCAGTTCCACAAGTTGAAGAGGTTTCATTTCCTGTCAATCAGAAACTGTTAATTTTCCCAAATTTCACCTCCGTTAGATGTGATCTCGTCAGCATACTTAACCACTATCAACTTGGGTGTCCTAGCAAACACAACCTAATAAAGTAGAAATGACCACATGAAACTTAGAGGGTGTATGGGGCCATGGGGGTATGGAAAACCTTGAAATGAAATTAATTTTCAAGGAAAATTTACATTTCATACATTTGAAAGAAAAATAAAAGTTTTTTTGAAAACCAGTTACCATTTTCCTGTTCTATTTGTGGTAAGTAACTTTACATAAGTTACTTAGACTTCCACTCACTTATCCTAGTTTCTATTTTTTCTTTGACAAATAAGTATGTCTAATAAACAACATATTTATCAGCCAAAAAGTAACAACATTCTATGAATACTTATCCCTTAAATTTGTTTGGTCAACCTTTAATAAATATTGTTTAACATGGGGCCAACCTTTGATGTAGACTATTCATTATGTGAGGCTCACCTTGGCCCTGTCTTCAATGTGAACCATCCATCATATAGGGCTACTTACAATGTGGATCATCCACCATGTGAGGCTTACTTTTGGATGGAGCTATCTATCATGCAAGGCCCACCTTGTATGTGGACAATCCACCACGTTAGACATTGGATGTGGACCATCCATCATGTTAAACATTGGATGTGGGCTGGCCATCATCCGGGCTCGCTTTGGAAGTGGCCCATTCATCATTAGGGGTTGACCTTCTATATGGATTGTCCTCATGTGGGGCCCATTTAGATATGGGCCATCCATCATGTGGGGCCAACTTTTAATATCCACCACCCATCATGTGGAGCCCACTTTTGATGTGGACCATCCCTCATGTGAGCCGACCTTCAATGTGTGTCCATCATACGGGGCTTGCCTTGAATGCGGGCCTTTCATCATTAGGAGGCGGCCTTTGATGTGGACTATCTATTATGCGGGGTGCACCTTGATGAGGGTCATCTATCATGTGGGGGCCCAGTTTCAATGTCCAATACCCATCTATGGATCCCACCTTTGATGTGGATCGTCCATCGTGTGAGGACCCACTTTTAATGTGAGTCGTCCATCATGTGGGGCTAGCTTTTGATGTGGACCATTCATTATTAGGGCTGGTAGACCACCCATTATTTGAGTTCCACCTCGATGTGGGTCATTCATTGTATGGGTCCACCTTCAATGTTAATTGTCCATTAGATGGGGTTCACCTTCGAATGCCCACTACCATCATGTGGAGCCCACCTTTGATATGGACATTCATTATGTTGGCCCTGCCTTCGATGTGAATCGTCCATCATGCAGGACCATGTTTGATATGGATTATTCACTATGTGGAGAGATGAGAAAGAAATGGAAGGAGAGACAAAGCAGAGAGTATAAAGTTAAGTAGTAATTTTTCTATCTAATGAATTAAAGTAATTTTAAGGTGTTAAGTTACTTTTAAAAAGATATTTACCAAGGTAATTTAACTTAAAAAGGTAACTTTGTTATTATTGTAATTAAAAATAAATAAATAAATAAATCATATGAGGTAGTATCCAAATAGGCCTAAAATCTTCGCAAGGCAGAGAAGATACAAAAGATGACTGGTCAAGATTCATACATGGAATTCATGTAAAACCGCAATCCCAAACATATAGATGAAGGGAAATTTTAATCCAAGATTTTTCATTCTCCGAGGATTCTAGTTTATTTTTTTATATCCATGTCTTGATTTTTCATGTTTTCCTAGAGAAACCCATTTGAATTTTGAACATCAACAGGATAATGCCGATCAATCACCTATGGCTCCACATCATCATTATTTGTGGCCTTAAGGGGATCCAACAAACGAGATTTATTTTGTTTCAGTGCGTGTTGTGGCAGGTCTCGTGTCATCACAAACTTTTTGCAATCAAAATCAAACTAGTTTTGTATGCCGAAAACAGTCATTTTAATGATCACAATCCTATAACTTAGTGACTCTTTATCTCATAAACGATATCTTACATTCAATGTTTGGATAATCTTTGATATTCTTTTTTATAATTTGCAGAGATTTATCATACAATCAATTATCAGGAAGCTTTCCACCTTGGGTTTTAGAAGGAGGCTCAAACTTGTATGTATGAGGAAGCACAAGCCTTCCTCCTTAATTTCACCACCACTTTTGAACATGTAAAAACCAAGTTTTACACTGTTAAATGCAGACTGCGTGACATTTCCAAGGCTAGGATGGAAGTCGTAACTTTCTTTCTTTCTTGTCATGATATAGACATGGTTTTAAAGTTTTGATGTCTGGAATATTTGAAAACATCTCTAGGGTACGTTTGGAACGAGTGTACACCAATCAGGGCTGATGATTTGGTGGGCCCCCCAAAAGATAAAGCAATCGATTGTGGTCTCAAAAGGGATGATCACTCACAAGGCACATGGTAGGAAAAATGTAGAACAGGTGGATACTTAGAGCTGTCCAATTGCTGTAACTTTTGTGCATGGCCCACTGGATCAATGATCCTGATTAGGACATACATTTTCACATGTGCATCATAAAAATACTTATTATCAAAATTATTGACGATATTGACACCGTGCTCCTTGTGTACAGGAATTTGGTGGCTAATAATTTCGTAGTTGATAGTTCTAACAGCAGGTGATTATCAATGTCATTTTTTTAAATGAGTCAAGACAATAAAAGAATTAGTTTACTTATATATATATATATATATATATATATATATATATATATATATATATATATATATATATATATATATATATATATATATATATATAGTCATGCTCCCCTCACGCCTATGCACGTGCGCACCTTTGCACACGTGCCATGGGTGTCTAATCTGAACGGTCCATGTGATGCGGAATCCCATGAAACCTCATGTGACAAACTTTCACCCCGATCTAAAATTCTGGTGGGCCATAGCAAAGAGAAACGCAAATCAAGGGAGGAAAATGTTTTCACTTTTCATTGCCCATCAGAGTTTTAGATCAAAGTAAAACTTGAGCCTAGGGGGTTTCACGAGGTGCTGCTTCACATGAACTATTCAGATTTTGGATCCCCATCACGTATGATGGGTTCTCAAAAAAGTTTGTACTAAGTACGTACGAACCAGTTCACAGCTGAGCGTTTCCGTGCGTGCGTGTGTGTATATATATATATATATATATATATATATATATATATATATATATATATATATATATATATATATATATATATATGGGAAAAGGTACTGTGGGCTCGAGTGTAAAGCGGTCTCCATGAGGTCGAGCTGGGGTGGGCCCCACCGTGATGTCGTTCGAACATCTATCCCCTCAGTCAGATGCACCATCCCTGGACAGGCCCACACGGCTGAAAATCACATCCATCCGAGACTTTTGTGGGCCACACCACGTCCAGAAGTGGAGAGGGGCCGTGCACCATTCAAACATTCAAAACCACTTGTGGCTCCCTTTTGAGACGTTTTTTGATGATCAACACCGTCCATCACGTGTGTCCCACTTGGATGTAATTTTAGACCAATTTTCAGGTGGTATCCACATCTCAAGTGGGCCCCATCAAGTGATTTTACATGTTTTCGCATGTATACCTATGTTTTCAGAAGGTATGGCCCACCTGAGTTCCATGGACGGTCGATTTCCAGCCGTGTGGGTCCCACTTAGAGCGGTACATCTGGTGGACGGTGTGGATCTTCGAAAGGAATCACGGTGGGGCCCACCCCAGCTCGACCTCATGGACGACCGCTTTACGCTCGAGCGCATAGTACCTTTTCCTTTTATATATATATATATATATATATATATATATATATATATATATATATATATATATATATATATATATATATATATATATATATATATATATCGACATTATATACCCGACCACCTGAACATTTCCTTTTCCCACATTGATTTTATCTATGTTGCATTTTGGCTTTTTTGTTAAACAAATTAGGCATCCTCTGTAATCAACTGCTGTTGTTCCATCATATAATGGCCATTATTTAACTGGCATTTTTCTTTTGTTTACAGTGATTTGAGCTTGAATTGTCTTCAGCGAAGCTCTTCATGCTATCGAAACTCTCAATACCGTAAGCCATCCTTTCCATTTCTAGGAATAGATAATCTTTTTATTTTTTTTCTATATACATAATAATAAAATGGGGTAATGGTGATATGCCCCTAGGTGCATTGGAGTTATCCTCCACCCATTATCTGTACTGTACATGCAGGCGCATGTGTGTATGGTTATCTTATCGGCACCAACTATCATTGATTGACGATCAACCAGAAATGTCTTTGATCGGGAAATCTGGCTGTCTGATCAATGAACTTTTCTAGTATGATTTTTTTTTTTTTTTAATTTTAAGAAAGGTGGACATTTGATCCACACAATGCATTCAATAACCAGGATAAACAATATTTCAGGTGGGTTAGACAAAAAGAAATTGACCTAACCTAGCGTATCGCAACAAGGAAACCAAAATTAAAAGACTACACAGGAGTGCATCAAAAAACAAAACACCCCAAGAAAACGAAAAAATAAAAAACCGTGAGACATCACAACGTGCCCCGGACCTCCTTTCTGGCAACCTCTCTCAGAGCACCCTATTTTATGATTGATCACAATCATGTTGCCTCTCTCAGAGCACCCCGTTTCAGTATGATTGATCACAATCCTGTTGCCTCTTTTTCCTGTCCATATTTGTTCATCATAAAGTTAGTTATTTTATATCATCCAATCACTGTGATGTTTGGGCTATGCCCCATTCACGACCGAAACAGCTGAACAAATGTTCAGATCTCATCAACATTTGCCACATGCAAATAGTACAGTAGCCCCCACTGCATGAGATTGCTGTCCTATAAAACGTGGGAGCTTCCTATTCTGATTGTTTCACTAGATGTTTGGTTTGGAAGCGGATTGGCAGTCACCCCAGGTACAAAGATATACCTATGCCCATGTGATGCGGATATCAGACCCTTCAAAGTTTATCAAAGACGAAGGTGGCCGTCGAATACATCTTTATGTCTTAATGATGGTTACATGCACAACTAAATGATAATTTTGAAGATTTGATTACATTCACAACTAAATGATGATTTTAAAGATTTGATTACATTCACAACTTAAGGATAATTTTGAACACCTTACATGTGTCCTTGGATCAATTGAAAGCCCCACATTAGGAGGACACACGTGTAGGATGAGTTAGGAGATAGATATGTTACGCATGATTATTTTTATTTTTTTAATTTTTTTTTTGAAGGCTTTGTTTTGCGTGTGTGTGTGTGTGTGTAGGGTATTTTAGTTATTTCTTCTTAAATCCGAATTTTATAAATAAAGTGCTTTCTACCCTAAATCGTATGATATATTTTTTTAATGGCTTGGTGCCTCCTTCCCATTTTTCTCTGTAGTAAGTTCTTCTCTTTCCCTAATCCATTCTCTTCTTCTAAATTCTATTTCTAGTCCTCCAACCCTCTTCTTTTTCTCTTTCTATCCCTAACAATTTTTTGAGTGCTATTGATCCTGAAAATCTGTAAGAATTGATCCCAACCCTCTCTCAGATTTTCAAGTCATTCTTATTCCAGAAATCTTTTAATATTCCTGGGCTAGAGAAGCTACATTGATTGTTAGATTGAAACCATGTAAGATTGGGAGGTTTCATCCCTCGCCAGATCCAATCCACGCATGATTTGAATACGATACTGCAGGATTGTGATGATGGTATGCAGCCATTGCATGTTCCCTTTATTATTATCTTTATTATGATGCGGAATGTGAATATTTCAATTGTTTTGCTTAGTTTATTTCGCTGGATCATTTTTGTGCTCACACATGCATTCTAGTTTAGACCGTCCTGCATTAAATTTGGTATTAAAGCCTTAGGTTTTGCATAGTTTTTATTAGATCGAGTTATCTAAACTTAGGATCATCTGTTTTCTCATCTAGGATTGTCTAGATAATTCCAGATCTACATCCCACAGAAATCACAAACTAGATTTTTCAGATTTATAGTCCTGTCAGGTATAAATCTGAATATTTAAATTTGTGTTTTCATTCTAGTTAAATTTGAAAATATGCAACATTCATACATCTTATAGAAATATGATCATACATCCATATTGAGGTCTGTTCAAACCTTAGAGTCGAGTTTAGAAAAATCGAGTTCGAGTTTTTGGTGTATACCCACTAGAAGTGGTAGGGGTTTTGGCCAACACCCCATCATGACTAACGTGCAATTAAGTGATCACCTCGCTTAATTACTCTAAAAGATAACTGCCATAGAGACATCCAACAAAAATATCAAACAAAAATTGACTGCCACCAAAGCTAGACTTGAGCGATTAGAGGCATTCCAAAGGGAGAACCCTATTGTTGGAGGAGATTTGTTGTCACAGACATGTGGTGTTGGTGAGGAGCCAGCCCCTAGACAAACCCCCACCAATGGCGGGCATGTGAGTAGAGAACGGCCATATCAGGACCACTTTAATCTTGATGAAAGGGATATGAAGAATGTCAGGATTGATGCCCGAGCTTTGATGATCGCTTTGACCCCAAGGCATTCCTTGATTGGTTAGCTGACATGGACCAATATTTTGAGTGGCATGAGATGTCAGAGAACCGACAAGTGCGGTTTGCCAAAATGAAACTTATGAGGCAAGCGAAGATGTATTGGACTAATAATGAGCATAGGATTGAATAGGTGGGAGGAGCTCCCATTATCCAATGGAGCGAAATGAAAACTATGCTAAGAGAGAAGTACCTCCCTCTCTCTTATCACCAAAAACTCCTGGAACAATGACAATCTTTATGCCAAGGATCCATGCCTGTCACGGAATACATCGCAAAATTTGAAGAATTTATGATGCGCTATAACATTGAGGAAGACCCTCTAGTAATGCTCAAGCGTTTCAAGACGAGCCTTTGATCGGATCTTTAGCGTGAGCTTTGGGCTCGTCCCGTGACAAATTTGGACGATGTGTACCAAGTGGTATAGGAATTAGAGTAGTATCTGAAGACTCCCGTCACAGGACGGTTCAATTCCTGAGACTCTAATATTAGGACTGGTTCTCAGGGAACTAGACCCAACATTGGTAATCAGCCCAGGGCACATGCAAATGTTCCACCTAAGCTTAGGGATGACAAGGGAAAAGGCATCCTTGGTGCTGGTCCAAGTGGAGGACAGAATGTGCGATGTTACGAATGTGGAAATATTGGCCATTTTGCAACTTAGTGTCCGATTAAGAGTAAAGGAAAAACCTTGGTTATAGGCGATTCCCAGGATAACGAGTATGATCAGGGTGACTCTGAAGTCGAAGAATATCAGCCCGTAGGATCATTGAGTGATGAGGATGAGATGGGTGATGATGCCACATTAGCAGTTGTCAGGTGTGTGCTAGCCCATGCTAGAAGTAGTGTTGACTAGCGTCGCAACACTATCTTCTACATGATCTCCAAGTGTGGCGAGAAAAATTGTAAGGTGATTGTGGACAGTGGAAGTTGCCAGAATGTAATTTCTAATAGCACCTTAAGCCGTCTAAAGTTAGAGGCCACCCCTCATCCTGACCCATGCAAAGTCTCATGGGTAGACAAGACTTCCCATCCTGTCACCTGTCAATGTCTTGTACTGATCGAGTTTGGGTCTTATAAGGAGTCTCTGTGGTGTGATGTGTTGCCCATGGATGTAGGTCACATCATCCTAGGCAGACTGTAGCTATTTGATAATGATGTCACGATCTACGGCCGTTCTAATGCATGTACCTTCATGCATAATGGTAAGAATATCAAAATTAATCCTTTGCCACCACAAAACACTGCACAAAAGAAAGGTGAGAAGGCTAGTGAGCCTAAAGAAGTGAGGAAATCCACACTCATGTCTCTCCACATCATCACAGCTAAAGAGTTTGAAAGAGAGACTAAGGAGGATTCTATGGTGTATGCCTTAGTGGATAGAGAGGCTACACTAGAGGTACCAGTAGGGTTACCCCACGAGGTAGACTCGATCTTAGAGGAGTATAGAGATATATTCCCTAAGGATTTGCCGAATGAGTTGCCACCCATGAGGGACATCTAGCATGCCATTGTTCTTGTCCCTGGGTTAACTCTACCAAACCTTCCTCACTATAGGATGAACCCTGCAGAGTTGAAGAAGCAGATAGATGAGCTCCTGCGAAAGGGTTTCATCCAAGAGAGCTTGAGCCTTTGTGTTGTACCCACTTTATTGACACCTAAGAAAGACGGCACTTGGCGCATGTGTGTGGACAGTAGATCCATCAACAAAATCACAGTCAAGTATAGATTTCCCATACCTAGGCTTAATGACATGTTAGACATGATTGCTAAATCTACCATTTTCTCCCAAATAGATCTCAAGAGCGGGTATCACCAAATCCATATACGCCCCGGTGATGAATGAAAGACAACCTTCAAGATGAAGGATTGACTATATGATTTGTTGGTCATGCCTTTTGGCTTGACTAATACACCCAACACTTTCATGCAGGTAATGACCCAGGTCTTGAGACCGTTCATGGGAAAATTCTTAGTGGTGTACTTCGACGATATTCTGATCTATAACACCTCTAGAGAATCACACCTTGAACATTTGAAGTTAGTTTGTAACGTCTTTAGGGCGGAGAAATTATACGCTAACCTTAAGAAATGTTCGTACGTGTCTAATCAGGTTGTGTTCTTAGGATTTATAATGTCAGCAGAAGGGATGCATGCAAACCTAGTGAAAGTCAAGGCTATACTTGATTGGCCCGAACCGAGGAACATCCATGAAGTGCGAAGCTTCCATGGCTTAGCCACATTCTATCGTCCATTCATTAGGAGTTTTAGCACAATTATAGCTCCCATTACAGAGTGTATAAAGAAGGGATCGAATTCATGTGGTTGAAAGCCGCAGTTAAGGGTTTCAAAGAAATTAAGGGCAAGATGGTCGAAGCTCTCGTCATGCACCTTCTCAACTTTTCTAAAGTCTTTAAAGTTGCATGTGATGCATCTGGTGTTGGTATAGGTGGAATCCTGAGTCAAGAGAGTCATCCTGTTGCCTATTTCAGTGAGAAACTGAATGAGGTAAAATAAAAATACTCTACCTATGATAAGGAATTCTATGCGGTGGTGTAGTCTTTGAGACATTGGTGCCACTACCTCCTACCGCACGAATCTGTCTTATTCTCTGATCATGAGGCCTTACGTTATCTTCACTTCGAGAAGAAACTTAACCCAATGCATGCTAAGTGGGTTGGTTCCTTCAAGAGTATTTGTTTGTCTTAAAACAAAAGACCAGAGTAGAGAATAAACCAGCCGATGCCCTTAGCCGTAAAGTGGTGTTGCTCAATTCTTTGAGTGTAGGAGTTGTCGGCTTTGAGCAACTGAGAGACAAGTACCCCACATGTTTAGATTTTGGGGGTACCTATACGTCACTCTCGAGTAATCAGAAAAGTACGGGGGATTTCGTGTTGAGAGATGGATTCCTTTTTAAAGGAAATCATTTATGTATTCCCCGTACTTCCCTTTGTGGATTTCTCGTCAGGGAGCTTCATTCAGGGGGATAGCTAACCACTTGCAATAAGACTATTGCCCTCGTAGAGGATCATTTCTACTGGCCAAGTCTCAAGCGAGATGTCTCCAAAATTTTAGGGCAGTGTAGAACGTGTCAGATAGTGAAGCAACAAAAGAAAAATTTTAGATTATATACACCATTACCTGTGCTACATGCTCCATGGCAAGAAATTAGCATGAATTTCGTGCTTGGGCTTCCCAAGATAATTAAAAAACACGATTCCAATTTTGTTGTTGTGAACCGCTTCTCTAAGATGGCACATTTTATCTCATGTTCTAAAACTTCGGATGCATCTAATATTACTAAGGACGTTTTCAATGATGTGGTCTGTCTCCATGGTTTACTTAAGACCATAGTTTCTGACCTTGATGTCAGATTTATCAGGTATTTTTGAAAGACACTATGGCACATGATGGGAACACGTTTGCAATTTTGTACTGCATACCACCCTCAAACTGATGGCCAAACTGAGGTGGTTAATTGCAACCTTGGAAACCTCTTATGATGCTTAGTGAATGAATAAGTGAAAACTTGGGTTTTAATTCTACTTATAGCTGAGTTCGCCTACAACAGTTTAGTCAATAGATCTATAGGATTGAGTCCATTTGAAATTGTTACTGGGTACAAACTTCGGATGCCCATAAACTTGTTACCCATGTCAGTTACCCAAAGACCTTCTGAGTCAGCCGATGAATTTGCACGACACATTCATGATTTGCATGCATATGTTAGACAATGAATAAATGCGAGTAATGATAATTATAAATGTTCAGCTGACCAACATTGTAGGTGGACAGAATTTAATGAAAGGGATTATGTAATGGTAAGGATTAGACCAGAGCGGTTTCTTCTGGGTTCCGCTAAGAAATTACAAGCTCGCAGTACGGGACCATTCAAAGTATTGCGTAAAATTGGGTCTAATGCGTACATGGTAGACCTTCCACCTAAAATGGGAAAAAATCTGACGATCAATGTGGAAGATCTAGTCCTCTGTCCTAACACTTCCATTGTTTCTTCTTCCCACCCTTGGTCACTTTCTGACTTTACTTCTCAACCTACTCTACCCCTTCCACCATCAATTGACAGTAAGGAAGAGATTAAAGGAATAGTGGATTAGGAGATTATTTCCACACCAGATGGGGGCTTTAAAAGGTACCTTGTCAAATGGAATAACAGGACACTATCCAATTCCATGCGGCTTACAGAAGCGGAACTGCAGCAGATTGATCTAGACCTTCTCGAGATGCACAAAAGTTTTAACTCGTCGGAGTCGAGTTCTTCTCACCCAAGGGGAGTTGATGTGGACATCAGACCCTTCAAAGTTTATTCAAGATGAAGGCAGCCGACGAATACATATTTATGGCTCGATGATGGTTACATGCACAACTAAATGATGATTTTGAAGATTTGATTATATTCACAATTTAAGGATGATTTTGAAGACCTTACACGTGTCCTTGGATCAATTGAAGGCCCTACATTAGGAGGATACACGTGTAGAATGAGTTAGAAGACTGATCTGTTAAGAATAATTATTGTTTTTATTTTTTTTAGAAGGCTTTGTTTTGCATGTTTTTTTTTAAAAAAATTATAATAGGGGTATTTTAGTCATTTTCTTTTAAATCCAAATTTTATAAATATGGTGCTTTCTACCCTAAACCGTATGATATATTTTTTTAATGAAAGCTTAGTGCCTCCTTCCCCTTTCTCTTTGTGGTAAGTTCTTCTCTTTCCTTAATCCCTTCTTTTCTTCTAAATTCTATTTCTAGCCCTCCAACCCTCTTTTTCTTCTCTTTCTATGCCTAATAATTTTTTGGCTACTATTGATCCTGAAAATCTGCGAGAATTGATCCCAACCCTCTCTCAGATTTTTCAGCCGTCCCTATTCCAAAAATCCTTTAATTTCCTAGGCTAGAGAAGCTGCATTGATTGTTGGATTGAAACCATGCAAAATCGGGAGGTTCCATCCCTTGCCGAATCTAATCTACACACGATTTGAATACGGTACCGCGCAACTATTGCATGTTCCCTTTATTATTATCTTTACGATGATGTGGAATGTGAATATTTCAATTGATTTGCTTAGTTTATTTCGTTGGATCATTTTTGTGCTCACACATGCATTTTATTTTAAACTGTCTTGCATCACCATGGCTGTGTGGGGCCCACGGAGATGTCTGTGACAAATCCACTCCCTCTCTCTGTTTTGTAAGACCATAATAAGGTAGGAATCTAAAAATCATGTGGATTCAAAACTCAGGTGGGCCACACCAAATGAAACAGTAGGAACGGAAATGTCCACTGTTGAAACTTTCGAGAGTTGACAATGATATTTATATTCCGTCCAAACTGATCATTTGGTTGCTATACCACTCAGGTAAACTATATGCACAAATATCATCCTGATACAGAACCTCTATAACCCCAGGCGTTTAATCCTCACTGTTTTGTTTGGCATGGCCCATATATATATATATGGAAAAGGTACAATGCGCTCGAGCTGACGATAAGCTCCCATGAGGTCGAGCTGTGTGGGGCCCACCGTGATGTGTTTCAACCATCAACACCGTGCATTTGATGGGTACCCTTTAAATTATGGGATATCCCAAAATTAGCCATATATGGAACTCAGGTGGGCCATACCACCTAAAATTATGTGAAGACACCGTTAAAACATATAAAAGCACTTGGTGGGGCCCACTTTGTTTTGCATGCTTTGAATCTTGGTTTGAACCCTCATTCAAGTGGGACACACATAATGGATGGGCTGGATTTGCAAAATGCATCTTGGTGGGCCCTCAAAAATGTTTATGAATGTTTTAATGGTGCACGGCCCCTCCCCACTTCTGTATGTGGTGTGGCCCACATAAGTCACGGATTGACTTGATTTTTGAGACCTAGGCTCACGATGGAATGGTGCATCCGACTGATGGGGTAGATGTTCGAAACGCATCACGGTGGGGGGTTACACAGCTTGACCTCATGGGCGTTAAAATCACTCAAGCGCATTGTACCTTTCCCATATATATATATATATATATATATATATATATATATATATATATATATATAACCAAAAGTTTATATGTTGATCAAGAAAGATATAAAGAGCCTTCAAGCGGGTAACACAAAAGGTTGATGCCGCGCCTATCGTATACTAAATACAGAAAATCATCCCTCCCTCATGTAACCAAAGCCGCCCCTATCCAAGAAAAGAAGACCCCTAGTAACGCTAGGCAGAGAGGCTTGAGAATCGAAAAAAGAGCAGGATTAGGAAGCATTACCCCGCCTGGCAAGATCATCGGCAACCGCATTTGCTTTCCTAGGAGTATGGGCAAAAGAAATGTCCAGCACGTCCTACAACACCCTAACCCTTGAACACTAGTATCGCACAGAACAAGCCGGAGAATTGATCTTGGAAAGGATCCCGATGATTGACTTGGAACCTCAACTTTAGAGAAACCCAAAGTGGCGCACTTAGCCAGGCCCTCCCAGATAGCACAAAATTCAGTCTTGGAATTCGTGGCCATGCCATAGCCTGCAAAAAAGGGAAAAACAAATTCCCCTTTGCAATCTCCCACAACGCCCCCACCCCCCCAAATGGGCCTGGGTTCCCCAGAGCAGACCTATATACATTAATTTTAATCCAACCACACTTCGGCCTAAACCATTTCACCACTTGAGGGGAAGAAGGGGGGGACACCGCACCAGAAATACGCAGGAGCGCCAGGAGAGCAAGCGACTGCCTATTAGGATAATTTGGCATGGGTAGGGCAGGGCCGATCCTTTCGATCCAACAGTGAACCTGGGCTATAACTCTGGCGGAGCTTAACAGGAAGCCGTTAAAATGGGATCTATTCCTTTCGAGCCATATATATATATATATACATATATATATATATACATATATATATATATATATATATATATATATATATATATATCCCAAAAGATGAAAGAGGGCAGGAGGGCGTGAAGAGTGCTAAGGCGGTCGGGCGTCAGGTGGGAGGCCCACCATAAAGAGGCCCTGCCCATGGCAGAAGTGTGAAACGAGGGAGGGATCCTAAAGAGAGGCTGGAAATGGCTACAGATATTCCTAGCAGCAAAACCATCTGAGAGGATGTGGTTGATCGATTCAACAGCAGGCCGAAGAAGATGGGGGCAACAGATGCATTTGAAAACGGTACTCAACCTCATCACGTCCATCTTTGCGTCAGTTTGGTATCAGAGTGAGGCTTTCTCCTCAGATCTATGCATGGCTTCTAATGGTACTTAACCTCAAATCTACGGTGATCTAGGGAATTATCCTTTAACAGTGGCGACTTTCAAAGTAGTGCAGTGAGATAATCAGTAAGTTATGCAAGGGCTGGAGGCTGCCGTCGATCACATGACAGAAGCCATAGGAAAACTTCGTATTCGTGGCGATGATCTGCCCCATGTAAGTGCTGAAATTCATAATCGCGCTGATCATAGGACGATGCCAGTGGTGAATCACAAAATCGCACCTAAGAATATGGGATTCAACTGCATGATTTCGCAATATCCTGGACGAGGCAATGATTAGATAGATCGAATGGATCGAGAATTCAGGACGAAAGTTGATCTTCATAGTTTCAATGATTAACTCCACATCAGGGACTTCCTCGATTGGTTGCTTGAAGTCAAACGTTTCTTCAATTGCATGGACATCATTGAAGAGAAGAAAGTTAAACTTGTAACTTACAAGTTAAAGGGCAGAGCTTTGGTTTGGTGAGAACGCCTTCAACTCGAGCCGAAGAGACAAATAAATGCACCAATCTGCATGTGGTCGCAGATGAAGCAGTTGTTGCAGATGCGATTCCTCTCTCGAGATAACGATCGGGTATTATTCCAACAAAACCAAAATTCTTGGCAGGATATCCGATCACTAAGGGATTATGTAGGGAAATCCCATTATTTGTCGGTGAGAGATGACCTTGTCGAAATAGAGTCTCAACAGGCCATAAGATTCATCAATGGCAGAGATGTGCCCCCATGGGAATGGAGAACCAACCTAAGACTTTTAAAGTAGAGGGATAGTCTCTCTCATAACCGAACAGGATTTTGTTAAACAATATAAGGAAACAGGAGATGTAGATGCATTAGTTAAAAAGAAAAAATATATGGAGCCAGTGAATATCTCAAAGGATTTGAAACCAGTGTTGCATGAGTTCAAGGCGATTGTGCTCGATGAACTCCCTAATAAATTACTTTCCATACGAGATATACGAAACCACATTGATCTTGTCTTAGGGACAAGTCTACCTAATTTCTCACATTATTAGAAAGTATCTGAGATCTTGCTGGCACAGGTGAAAGAACTTATTCATACTAGTCAAGTTAAGGAGAGCATACGTATATGTAGTGTTAGCTCAAGAGTCTAATGCAAAGTACGAGAAAAATGTTGATAAACATCGGCGCCATAAATTTTAGAGTACAATGAGTGAAGTCACTCGAGTAAGTCGATGACGAGTTTTTTTCCAAGTGGAGGGGTCTGATGTAGGACATGGCACCGATACATTCCCAGCATGGTTAGAACAAAAGAAGTTGAACTGTAAATTGGCCATAACTTTTGATCCGGGTATTTTTACGGGGCACACAACCTATCAATCTTTATTGTAAGGGGCCATCCGTGGTGAACTGACCCACAAAGTGGGCCACGTCTATCCATTTAGTCAGAAAATGCACGCTTTCAACTTAAAAACAAAATTTTAAGAGAAAATTACTATTTTTAGGAATTTTGATTTTTTAATATTTTCTTATTTTTAGAGTTTTAGATTTTCTTCCTTTTTAGAAATAAGTTGTAATCATGTTAGGACTTTTCTAACAAATTTATTTGGAAATTTTATTTTTAGAAATTAGGCATTAGAAGAGTTTTATTAGAATTAGAATTTTTACTGGAGTTAGAATTTACAATTATCAATCAATCAATTTATTTCTAATTTACTTTAAAATTATTTCTATTTCCTCTCTCCTCATGGATTTGAGGAATCTCTCCGAGGAGTCCAGAGAAACTCCATGGACTGTGAGTAGTTATCATTGATGAAGACCGTACTCAACCTCATCACGTCCATCCCTCCATCAGGCAATCCACTTCCATGTAGTTTACCTATAGTTATGATATAAAACTCGAAAGAATCAGAGGTTTGTTGCACCTCTACATGTGGTTTGACGTGTCAACTTGGCACATGTGTATGACATCCAAGCCATGTATCAGGTTCGACCCACCATACAGATTATCATGTGTTACTCACCATAGATGGGCAATTGGCCTCAAAATAACACCAGTTGGATGATGCTAATTGCTCGAAAATGGAGGACATTTTTATCAATGTGTCTTTCTGATCAAACGAATCTAATTGGTGTTGCTATTAGGGCTAAGGGCCATCCATTATAGGGTCCACGTTGGAAATTATCATGTGTAGTGTTACGTAGGCATATTAAATTTCAGTTTAACGAGATCAATTTTTCATTTTCTGCATTGGATCTTCCACGTTCATTGAAAAGATCGCTGCAGATCATGATCTAGCAGTGATCATCCGATGAGGCGATGATCCCCATGATCCTTCAAATATGCTATGCACTGATCAATGTCCCACTGTTCCATTGATCCACAGATTCTTCATTCGCGATCACGTGCGGTGGACTGTCGATGAAAATTAACGATACAGAGTATGAGGGGGACAATGAGCCTCTGGGCCCAGTATCCTATAAGGTGGCCAGCACAGAGAAGTGGGCCGTCAGCAATGTAGGAAGATTTGCTGCAGGCAGATACGGATATGATTACATGTTTGAAGACAGCGACAAAAAATATACCAGGCACACTGAGGGTGTATTTCCAAATACAACAGACTCGGAACTAATATTCCAATACGCAAGGTTATCACCGGGATCGCTGAGATATTATGGTCTGGGGCTTGAAAACGGGAACTACACCGTAAATCTGAAATTCGCAGAGACGGAATTTCCAGATTCAAAAACTTGGAAGAGCGTTGGAAAGCGTGTTTTCGATATTTATCTTCAGGTATGTGTATTAAGACATTTTCCTGGGCTTGTAAGTTCCTAGATCATCTAAGAAGCAGGGCCTATTTGTTTCATGTCTCAAATGGATGGGAATTGCCTGTGCCCCAGCCTAAAACAACTTCCGGGAGGCAGAAGCTACTCGGTCCCACTGCAATGTACATGAGAAATCCACTCCGCCCATTGGTTTTGCCCACTCACATTGCTTAAAAGTGAAGTAGATCCAAAACTGAAGTGAGGCATGCACACCACATCAAACAGTGGGGATTGGAAGTCCACCATTTAAACCTTCATGGGCAACATAAGTTTTTGATGATCACGGCATAGAGGTTTTCTTGAATTCCATGTAATTTCAAAGGGTTCCAAACATAACGAATTACCATTTGCTCCAATAAAAATTCTGTTTTTCAAATTTTGATTTCATTGTGATAACCATTTCTATTAGTTTTGAAGCTAAGTTAATGGTGCAGGGCAATCTGGCATGGAAAGACTTTGATATAAAAAAAGAAGCAGGTATTGCCTTCAAAGGCATTGAGAAGAAACAGTGGGTTATGGTAAATGAACATATTCTTGAAATTCATCTTCTTTGGGCTGGAAAGGGGACTTGCTGTATACCTTCCGAGGGCACTTACGGACCTGCCATCTCGGCAATCCATGTTACTCCTAGTAAGATTTAAATATTTATTATTATTATTATTATTATTGAAGTTTGATTCTATAATAGGCCTAATAGAAATGCTATTATTGCCCATTGCTCTTCGTAGAAATTCTATGTGGTGTGATCCCAATTATAAATGTGGTGATCGTGGGTGGTAATTGCAACTGGTTGTCGCATGGATAGATCATTGGCCAAAAATCATCATCATCATCCAAGCCTCTTTTTTTTTCATCTAAGCCTTATCCCAACTAATTGGGGCGGATGCATGAATCCTTTTCCACCATTCCACTCCATCAATTGAAATTCCAGAGGCACATCTTTTCTTATTCCCTCCAGCCCATAGGTTGTCTAGTCTTTTCTTTACTCCATCTATCCTCGTACTCTCAGGCATTTTACTTTCCCTTTTAGAGATTCAAACTTGAACCAACTCACTTAATGCAATTTTTTGTTTCTATTTTTCTCATTTTATTACCAATTGCTGCTACTCCTAAATTCTAACGAATACATTCATTTCTAATTCTATCAATCCTTATCTTGCCCCTTATCTATCTCAACATCCATTTTTAAGCTACACTCGTGCTTTGAACATGTTTGATAAAGCATAGCTGATCTTATAATTATCACTTAAATTTTACCCTTTTAGTTCAGTGGTACACGACTGTAATATAAAACTCAAGAAGCACATTTCCATTTCTTCTACCATATGCTTGAATTTTATGGGTATTATTCTTTTAAATCTCTCCACTCTCATGAATTATCAACTTAAGTATCAAAAGTGGTCATTTCAAAAGATATTTTGGTTAGCAATCTTAATTAATTTCTCATTCTCACTCCTATTGTTATTAAAATTACATTCCATATATTTTGTGTTAGTCCAACTAATTTTAAATTCTTTACATTCTAAAGCACCTCTCCATCAATATAGCTTTTTGTTTACACCCTATCTAATTAGCTCGTCAATCATGACGGTCATTGCAAACAACATACACCATGGGAATCTTTTCTTATAAATGTCTTGTCAATTTGTCTATAACATAGGCAAAGAGATATATGAGCTTAACACCAACCTGTGGGGCAAGCTTATAATAATAGGGATCGGATCCATTAGGAAGACTAGAAGTACATTTGTATAGCATATGATAGATGGGGCCTCTGTTTTTGGGCTGGCCCCATCTGGGCTGGCCCCATCCGAAGAGTTTCTCTTTCCTCTGTTTTGTTCCTTTTGGTTTTCGGACTGTTTGTGGTGAGGCCCATTCTCTGTGGTGCCCCTCTCCTTTTGTTTTGGCTTTTTTGATCAATGAATTTAGGTGTTCCTTAAAATAAAAATAAAAATAAAAATTAAAAAAAAAAAAAAAAAAAAACATCAACCTGTGGAGCAAGCCTATAGTAATAGGGAACTCGCTTCTCTCTCCATTGGTGGTCCTCATACTTGTCGCTGCTCCCTCATGCATATCCTTAATCAGGACAATATATCTTCTTGAAATTCTTTTATTTTCTAGCACCCATGAGATTAACTATCCAAGGACCCTATTGTAAGGATTCTCTCTCTCTCTCTCTCTCTCTCTCTCTCTCTCTCTCTCTCTCTCTCTCTCTCTCTCTCTCTCTCTCTCTCTAATTTTTTATTTTAATAAATACGGTGCGACCCAGATGGAAGGGCCCACCAGCTTCATATATGGTGAAAACTTTACAACCTAGGCTATTTCAGGCAGGGCAGCAACACCTAGCAGGCCCGCCTATCATATCCTATCCAAGTGGAGACTGTTTCAGATTCCCTAACAGAACCAAGGCCGGCTTTGTTCAAAAGAAATCGGCCCTTGATCAGCTGAGGGAGGTGGGGGACGTCCAGGAAATACCTGTTAGTTTGCATCCTACTCCCCTCTTTAGCCAACCCGTCTGGCCCATTACTATAAGCATTCTCTAAGTCAATATATAAAGACCATGTGGAGATCCTTCTTCTTCTTCCTATATTTCTCAACCGCATTGTCTATGTAGGCAAATTACTTCAATGATAGACCTCTCTGCCATCAAACCAAACTGATTTTTTGAAACACTCATACCTTACTCTTTGCTCAAACGCTCTTTCTAAAAGTTTCATAGCATGGTTCGGAAGTCATAGTGAATTAGTGAATCGACCACTATTAATTGGATGGCTACAAGAGTCCTATCTATGTACTATTAATGTGATGATTTACCAAATCAACAGTCTTAATAACCCCTTGCAAGTCCATTTGCAGCATTCCTCTAAAAGTACATTGTAGCACATGGAAAAGTTCAACATTGACTAATCATATTTTCTTGTCCAGATTTCAGGACTAAGAAGAACAAGATTGCTTTGGCTGTTGAAATTTTGGCTTCTGTTGTTCTGAGCATTGTATCTGTTTCTGTATTTTTGATTTGGAAAAGGAGTAAAAGGTTGAGTGATGAAGATGAAGGTAATTCTGATGTTTGTAAAATAACTAAAAGATAACAAAAATGAAATTTCAGAAATGTTCAGGTACCATAGTACAGTTCAAGAGTACATTAAAAGGTGTGTGTTTGGATGTACCACTGAATCATAGTTGGGTGTTTTTCCAAACCACAAGATTTGGTGCTAGCCTATCAAATCGTCTTTGGTAAGTGGGGAAATCCAAATGTAGCCCAATTCGGTGTTTAGATGCACAAGTCAACTGAATTGCAAGAGTTCCATCTTATCAAGAGGAAATGAGAATTCAAAGCCCAGATCCTCGACATGAATGTTAAAGGAAACTAAAATATGATGCTTTTCACTTTATTAGATGATCGATGGCAAATCGATTTGATAGTGCATTCAAACACATGTGCCGATCCCATTCACTGGGTTAAAAAATTTTCAAACTTGGACCGCCAAATGGTACAAATGTTTCTTAGCCCATGTATGGTATTGAAGTGAACGTATAAATGCAACCTGCCATTTTATGTGTATCTGCAGAGTTTTTAGGAATGGGTCCCAGACCAATCACTTTCAGATACAGAGAACTGAAGACCGCCACCAAAGACTTCAGTCCGGCAAATAAGCTGGGAGAGGGAGGATTTGGGCCCGTTTTTAAGGTCAGTTTGCTTTTACCATATGTAAACTACAATGATCAGAAGATTTGAATGGTCCTTGGCCTTAGCGTGCATGTGTGGCCTAGCTGCGGATGAGGGAGACCCACTCCCTGATGGAACAATCCTAAGCCTTTGATTGGTAACCTACAAAAAGACAGTACGGAAAAAACACAACTATTGTTCACATTCAATGAACAAAAGCCAATGATCAAATGGTTGGGAATCTTCTAATTTGAGAGATATTTGAGTCATCAACCTTCTTTAATGCTGCACATGAAATCAATGGTCTGGATTACATCCAAACCATTCATTAGGTTGAGACCGATTTTCCTTTTCATTTATTTTCTTCTCTTTTCCTTTTATTTTATTTTATTTTATTTTTGCAAATTTTCGTACATTTTTGTACTACTAAACTATAATTCCCAGATTGAAAATGCTTTTAAGAAAACTAATAGATCTGATTTGCACTACAGGGCACATTACTCGATGGGCGGATAGTGGCTGTAAAGCGACTCTCCGTAACATCTCGCCAAGGAAAGAGTCAGTTTCTAGCGGAGATTGCCGCTATATCTGCCGTCCAACATCGAAACCTGGTGAAATTGTACGGATGCTGCATCAAGGGAGCAAATCGGCTCCTTGTTTACGAGTACCTAGAAAACAAGAGCCTGGATCAAGCACTCTTTGGTACGTTGCGGCCTTCTCCCTTCTCCATCAAACTATACTTGAAAATCAACACTAGCCTTATTATATCACATGATTTTCGGGTGCATTTGGTTGCACTGTTTGTTAGAATTTAAAAAATTACTGGTGTTGAGCTCTCACCTTTTTAGAAAAAAAAATAAAAAATTTATTGAGAAGTGGAGCCACGTGCGCGGATTTCGTGTCGCAAGTCCTTTCACAACTGGGATGCAAAAGGAGTTTCGCAGATTTCGTGTCGTAAGTCCTTTCGCAACTAAGATGCGAAAGGAGTTTCATGGATTTCGTGTCGCAAGTCCTTTCACAACTGGGATGCGAAAGGGGAAGTTGCCAAAACTATAAATTGGAGTCCCTTGCGAAAGGGGAAGTTACCAAAACTATAAATTGGGGTCCCTAGGGCTATTCTAGGGTTAAGGTGAATATTGGGGAGCTATTCTAAGGTGTGGAAAAAGGGTTTTCTCTGTATCTCTAAGGGAGAGGTTAATATATTGCCTTGTAATCTTCATTCTTCATAGTGGAAGTTTGCATCCATGGTTTTTTACCCTAGTTTGGGGTTTTTCCACGTATATCTTGTCTCGTGGTTTGTTTGGATTGCTTTGATCTATTTTTAGTTTATATTTCTTATTGTTTATCGTTTGTGGGTGAGGCCTGAGATTGGATCTAGGCTCACTGCATTGTTGGCGTGCTGCGCAACAACTGGTATCAGAGCTATTGGTTTAGTTCTATTGGGAGCGATGGCGGAAGATGGGAAAACTAGAATTGAGAAGTTTGATGGTTCAAACTTTGCCTTCTGGAAGATGCAGATGGAGAATTATCTGTATCAGAAGGACTTTTATATTCCTCTAGGAGGAAAAGAGAAGAGACCAGAAAAGATGACAGATGATGAATGGTTTTTACTGGATAGGAAGGCTTTAGGAACGATCCGACTCTCTTTGTCTAAGAGCGTCGCCTTCAATATATCCAAGGTGAAAACTACAAAAGACTTAATGGAAGCCCTAGCCACCATGTATGAAAAGCCCTCACCATCCAACAAGGTTCATCTTATGAAACAACTATTCAACATGAAGATGTCAGATGGTGGGAGCACGGCAGAACATCTAAACGAGTTCAATATAGTCACGAGCCAGTTGGAATCCGTTGACATTGCTTTTGAGGATGAGGTCAGGGCATTATTAATCTTATCCAGTTTGCCAGACAGTTGGGATGGTTTGGTGATTGCTGTGAGCAATTCTTTAGGGTCGACAAAGTTGAAATTTGATGATGTGGCCGGTCTAATTCTCAGCGAAGAATTTAGAAGGAAGGCATCAGGAGTTTCAAGGGACTTAGGGAATGCTCTAAACGTTGAAGGAAGAGAAAGATCGCTGAATAAAAGAGGCAATAAACACCGGCGTTCTAAGTCGAGAAAGAAGTCCAAGGGACCGAAAGACAAAGACGAGTGTTGGCATTGTAGCAAGAAGGGGCACATGAAACGTGATTGCAGGGCGCTCAAGAAACAAGAAGGAAGCTCTCAAGGCGGGAAGGATTCAGTGAAGCTGTCTGAGGAGAGCGACACAGAGGCGTTGATCTTGTCTCTTGATGCGAGGAATGAGTCTTGGGTTATAGACTCGGGTGCTTCATTTCATGCTACTTCGTGTAAGGAAGTTCTGCGTGATTATGTGTCAGGTGACTTTCGGAGAGTCTACCTGGGTGATGATGAGCCATGCAATATTGTTGGAAAGGAGGATGTTTATGTAAATCAGAAAGACGGATCGGTCTTGAAATTAAAAGATGTCAGACATGTACCGAGTTTGAAACGTAATCTGAGCTCAGTGGGACAATTGGCCGATACCGGTTATGTGACGACATTCACCAGCGACTCCTGGAAGATCACAAAAGGTGCCTTGGTAATATCTCGAGGTAAAAAGGAAGGTACTTTGTACATGACTTTAGGATCGTATAGTTCACTCGCAGTCGCATTAACTGGAGTGAATGAGTAGTTATGGCATCAGAGGCTGGGACATATGAGTAAGAAATGGATGAAAGTGTTATTGTCAAAAGGGAAGCTACCAGGGCTGAAGTCTATTGACTTGGAATTCTACTAGGACTGCGTGTATGACAAGAAGAAGAGGGTAAGCTTCAAGAAGATGGGACGCGCTCCAAAGACACATCTGTTGGAGCTTGTACACACTGATGTGTGGGGACCGACACAGGTATTATCTCTTGGTGGCTCACGTTATTTTGTTACCTTTATTGATGATGCTAATAGAAAACTGTGGGTCTACTTCTTAAAACATAAATCTGATGTATTTGATGTATTTAAGAAGTGGAAAGCTATGGTAGAAAATAAGACAGGTGAAACAGTAAAATGTCTCAGATCTGACAATGGGGGAGAGTATTGTGATAAGAGGTTTGAGGAGTATTGTGCAGCAAATAGAATCAAACATCAGAAAACGATTCCAGGGACACCACAGCGGAATGGTGTGGCTGAGCGCATTAACAGGACCATCCTTGAGCGCGCTAGGAGCATGAGGTTATATGCAGGGTTGCCCAAGACCTTTTGGGCAGATGCTGTGAATACTGCCACATATCTCATCAATAGAAGTCCCTCAACACCATTGGATGGTGGGCTACCAGAAGAAGCGTGGACTGGGAAGGAAGTGAATCTTGCACATCTCAGAGTGTTCGGTTGCACTTCATATGTTCACATTGATGCAGAGCACAAAAACAAGCTGGACGCGAAGTCCAGGAGGTGCACATTTATAGGCTACGGGTAGCACGATTTTAGCTACAGGTTCTGGGATGTAGAAAACAGGAAAATCATCAGAAGCAAGGACGTAATCTTCAATGAAAAACTAATGCATAAGGACAGTATGCAGGAATATAAGGCCGAGAAAAAGGAATTCGTAGAGTTGGAAGAGTTACCGGACATGTGTGTTACAACGCCACAGGATGAAGCAGAGCCGCATACACTGGTTGTGAGGAGGTCTACTCGGGAGATGAGACCCACAGTCCGATACTCACCTTCCTTACATTATCTACTACTGACAGATAATGGTAAGACAGAGTATTTTAAAGAGGTGTGACAGTCAGATATACGGGTTAAGTGGGAGCAGGCCATGGAAGATGAGATGGATTCTCTTGAGTCTAATCGTACATGGGAGCTAGTCACTCTACCCAAGGGTAAGAAAGCTCTTCATAATAAGTGGGTTTATAGACTGAAGGAGGAGCACGATGGTTCGAAACGGTACAAGGCCAGATTGGTTATGAAAGGGTTTCAATAAAAGGTAGGTATTGATTTCACTAAAATATTTTCACCGGTAGTGAAAATGTTTACGATTCGCATGGTCTTGAGTATAGTGGCTTCAGAGGACTTACATCTAGAACAACTAGATGTTAAGATAGCATTTCTTCATGGGGACCTTGAAGAAGAGATATATATGTATCAGCCGACAAGATACATGGCACCAGGTAATGAGAACAAGGTGTGCAGACTGAAGAAGAGTCTATATGGCCTGAAGCAGGCCCCGAGGCAAAGCGATGGTACAAGAAGTTCGACGGCTTTCTTGTCGGAAACGGTTTTAGGAGATGTCATGCGGACCATCACATTGTTACTTGAAGAAGTTTGATACGTCTTACATCATCCTTCTTCTGTACGTTGATGATATGCTTGTGGCCGGTTCAATCATGAAGGACATTTCAGATCTCAAAAGACAATTGTCTAGAGAATTTGCCATGAAGGATTTTGGAACTGCAAAACAAATCCTAGGCATGAGGATAAAGCGTGACAGGGAAAACAAGAAATTAGTTTTATCACAGGCAAAGTACATAGCCAAGGTACTTGATCGATTCAATATGGGAGGTGTTAAGCTGGTTAGCACTCCATTAGCCAACCACTTCAAGCTATCTAAGGAGCAAGGTGCAAAGACGCAGGAGGAATAGGACTACATGGCTAAAGTTCCATACGCGTTAGCTATTGGGAGTCTCATGTATGCTATGGTGAGCACGAGGCCAGACATTGCTCAAGCAGTGAGAGTTATTAGCAGGTTCATGAACAACCCCGGGAAGGAACATTGGAAAGCTGTGAAGTGGATCCTTAGGTACTTGGTAGGTACTAAGAACGTATGGCTGTGTTATAGTGGATCGGAAATCAAGTTACAAGGCTAGTGGATTCAGATTTGGCAGGAGATATCAACAGCAGAAGAAGCACTACAGGTTATGTTTTTACTCTGGGTAGTGCTGCAGTCAGCTGGGTCTCTCAGTTACAAAAGATAGTATCTATCAATACGATAGAAGCAGAATATGTTGCGGCTACAGAAGCATGCAAGGAGATGGTGTGGATGCAAGGTTTTATGGAAGAGTTAGGTAAGAAGCAAGCAGATTGCAAACTATACAGTGACAGTCAGAGTGTAATACACTTGGCTAAGAATTTAGCCTTTCATTCAAGGACCAAGCATATTGCCATCAGATATCACTTCATACGTTCGTTACTGGAAGATGGATCGATTGCTCTGGAGAAGATTCATACAAGTAAGAATCCTACGGATATGTTAACCAAGGCAGTCACAAGGGAGAAGCTGAAGCTCTGTTCAGCTTTGATTGGTCTTCAGGTTTAAAGACGGGGAGGTGGTGCACTCCGGATGAAAAAGACAAAGGTTTATGACGATGTGTCTCTTAGTGGGAGATTGTTGAGAAGTGGAGCCACATGCGCGGATTTCGTGTTGCAAGTCCTTTCGCAACTGGGATGCGAAAGGAGTTTCGCGGATTTCGTGTCGCAAGTCCTTTCACAACTAAGATACGAAAGGGGAAGATGCCAAAACTATAAATTGGGGTCCCTAGGGCTATTCTAGGGTTAAGGTGAATATTGGGGAGCTATTCTAAGGTATGGGAAAAGGGTTTTCTCTGTATCTCCAAGGGAGAGGTTAGTATATTACCTTATAATCTTCGTTCTTCATAGTGGAAGTTTGCATCCATGGTTTTTTGTAACAACCCGAATCTTCAGGACCCGAGTACACGACCCGTTTCCTAAAAACCCGAGTGTTAACCTAAAAGGATGGTCAAATATATTTTTTTCCTTCTTTCTTCAGAGTAAGTAGATAAGTGTATTGTAGACAAATCGACATAAAGGAAAATTTCATTATTATTCAAATATACAAGAAGCTGCTCATAATGAATTATACAAACTAATGTCTCTAAATTTAACAAGTACAAGATTTACAAGAATTTAATACATGAAGAATAGCAAAAAACATATAAATATAAGCTTCCAGATCATGCAACTCCTCCAGGAAAATATGGTTATGTATCCTTGGCGATCGTACCCTTCTCCTCATCAAATCTGAGCATGCATATCACTAAAGCCACCTGTACTACCTGTACGGTTGTATATTTGATGGATGAGTGGCCAACTCAGTGTGAATTCCCCTTAAGATTACACACCACTGCATTAGGTAAGCATAGTTATAAAACATTCAGACGATCAAAATATAGTAAATGCAGTCTTATTAGATACATGGACACGTGAATGCAATCATCGCCTCGGGGATGCTCATCCATGCGGTCAGTGGGCCATCACCCATGCAATCATCGAACCTGGGAAATATCAACCAGTGGGAATCATCAAACTTGGGAAACATCAACCAGTCGGAACAATACGTGCCATGTATGCATGATCAGCCAAGTCATTATTAGTCCATTTACAACCAGCCAATTTAGATAAGCTCAAAGGTCACTATGGGGAGCACATGACCCAGCGTAGGCCGACAGCTCGAGCATAGTATCCCATGACTACCATCCCCGGCTCATGAGACTACCACCTTAGGATGTTTAATGAAAACCTGTCGACTAGTGGCCAATCATATTACAATATATAGGGCTTACTATCGCATGGTTGCACAGTATAAAACCAACGAACCCATGTAAGGAAAATATTAAATAAAACCACGTAGAGCGAGTATCAAAATATGCCACATAGGGTGAATATCAAAACCATACGATAAAGACCATCCTTAAAAACCATTAGGCACAACAACCCTGGATGGTAGGCCCACATCAATGATACATCTAAACCACTACTCAATAACCACCAAGTCGAAGGTCCATTACGATCACAACTAGTCGGGTTACATCCCAAGTGTGGGTGTACATTTATAGGTGGTGTTTCCCAATAATGTACCCGTTTAAAGTCCATAAGCAATACACTAGCATGAACAAATATACAAGATGGATATTAAGCAGGCAATACAGCAATTCAATTTCCACTAGCTAACACATGTGATTATAAGAGAGAGATATCAATTATGAATTTAAATAAAAACTATAACTTAAGTTAATGAGAAGATGGAAAGCTCAAGGGGAAGAATTATCACCTTATACTTTGAATCGCCAACCAGTGTCGTTAGAGAGTGTGTATTTCCTTAGAATCAACTCCTATTATAAATCAGGAACTGGTACAGTTAGATCCAAGCTCTACACACTACCTAGGGTTTGGATTACTTTTAGGGTTTTGGTATAGAGTTAGGGCTTCATCCTAGGGTTTAGTCTTAGGAGTTGAACTGTAATACATGTGTAGCTTACTCGGTGTAATAATATGGTTAGTTGCGGTTTAACGTTAATGATACAACTAATACTAATATGAGTAATCTATTAGTGGCTAATCATGTCCATAATAAAAATTTCCATGATAATAGTAATAAGGGTGGAAATTATAAATCGGTATGCTCCTAGTTTGGTGTACCATTAATTTCAATGTAAACTTAATAATTACAAAATAATTATTAACATTAGTGTTATGATTTACATTAACTAACATGGTAATAAAAATCATTATGATAGAATTTAATAATTGAATTATGATTGATGATAATAATATCCATGACACTAATAATTATTTTGATGAAAATGATTAGTGTGTCCAAACGTTAATAATAATATTTTAAGAACGACAAGATAGAATATTAGTATTTTAATAGTGAAAATTTTTACATGTGTTAACTAATATCTGTATGGATAATTTACTAATTTTTAATCATATCTATATTTAATAATCCTTTAAAAAAATGACAATAATAATATAAATGATGGTTGAAATTATTTAAATCAAGATAGAGAACGTGGCTCACCCAGTCGACTCAGTTCGAGTCGAGTCGAGTTGACTCACCGCACACCACCACCACCACCTTCTTTTCTCTTTCTCCCTTTCTTTTCTTTCTTTTTCTTTCTTCCTTTCACATCTCTGGTGACCAACAATGGTGGATCCAAGACCCACCTTGATCTAAAGTTGACTCCAACTCATGAACAGGTCAAACTCCGTTTCAAGATACCGACTTGACATCAACCCGAGACCACCTCCCTCTTTTTCTCCTCTCTTTTCTCCCTCTCTTCTTCCTTTCTCTCTTTTCTCCTTCCCGCCAAATTCCCTACTTCCTTTCTCTCACGTTGGAACTCATGACACATGACCCGACTCGCGATTTGGACCCACTCCCCCCCTCACCTAACTTTACTCTCTATTTCTTCTCATTCTCTTCTCCTCCAACCTTCTTTCTCCCGGACCTCTCTCTCTCTCTCTCTCTCTCTCTCTCTCTCTCTCTCTCTCTCTCTCTCTCTCTCTCTCTCTCTCCTGGGACCAACTAGACCCAACTCGACCGTCCCACACCTAACTCCAATCGAGGCCCGTAGCCTCCCGGCTCCGGGTCGACCGAACTTTAACGTGGTGCACCCATCCTTTCCTCTCTCTAACTCTCGCATTTCTCTCCCTTTCTCTTCCTCCCTCCTTTTTCTCTCATTTCCTTTCTTTCCTTCAATCTCTCCAACGCCCTTCTGTTCCTCCTCATGTCTTTGGAACGTCCCAAAGAAGCGGCTCACTCACTCCCAGGGATCGAGGCGAGGTGGCGTGGTGCACACCGCACTTTCCCTCCTCCTTTCTTCTTCTTCCTTCTTCATTTCTTTCTTCTTTCTTTCTTTCTTTTTTTTTTTTTTTCTTCGGACATGTCCCACGAGCTTGACGAGGTCGACGACGAAAACCAATAACATGCTTCTTGAAGAAGACCGACCAATGGCGATCTCGAGCCAGGCTCCTTCTCCTCCATCCAATCCTTTAGGGAAGATTCATATGGGCTCTAAGAAGCTTAGGGTGGATAAGCTTTTTCGAAGCTTGAAGGGGTTTAGGTTGGTGGGTTTGCTAGAACAAATGAGACGGATGGTTTTCTTAGGTTTTAACAGGAGAGGTAGAAAGGCTATTTTCTATTCTTCTTCTAGCCTATATCAAGCCCTAAATTCCTTTGGAGTTGTTGGATGAGAATGAAAGGCTAGTTGTTTGATCCCATCATGGCTCAGGACCAAAACAGCTAAATACCAAGGTGGTTTCTTTGTCGGTTTCCTTAAAAACCCTAACATCGTGGGCAACAAATGGACGGAGATCTACGTGAGTGGAGGGTCAGGGGACATCCGAAATAAAAGGAGGGTTGGATTGGAGGATCCCACATCATGCGGATCGCCTAGTGGCGGTTTCCATTTTTGGAAATGGGGTGTTTGTAGGACGTGTTTTCGCTTGCGCCAGGGTTGTGTGTATGTGCATGTGTGGAATGAAAACCCATTATGACGGGTTTGGTCGAGCACATGACCTGGGACGTGATGAACGGCTCGGATCACGCGTCTACATGATGGAGGTGGGCCACTAATTGAAATCATGGGTGTTCTGTCACCGTTGGAAGTGAAAAAAAAGAGAGAGAATCTCTCCTATTTCGGGAGAACGCGGGTCGAGCACGTTTGACCCGAGAGAGAGTGCCTTGCAGATGTGCACACGCCCGTGCACACGCATCATGAGGGTGGGGTCCACAAAGGATGTTAGAGAGAAATCCACACCATCCATTCTTCTAGGGAGTTCCAACAAAAGGGGTCTTAACCATTGATCAGCTGATCTAAGGTATAGGTGGGGCACATGACTTGTTTGGTAGACCTAAGGGTGGTTTCTCGTCAACCTAGTGGTCGGATGATGCCTAGGTTGGACTTCAACAGCTAAAAGATCCTAATGGCCCATTTGTAAGGCTTTTGCCATATATTACTAACCGATACTATTATTAATATAATTTTTTTGTTATTCTTGTATGTTATTTATAATTACACTATATTTAGAACCTCATGCATGTATATATATGTATATATTTATAAATATAATTTTAAATACTAACATGCTACCATATATGTGCTATTGATCACCTATCTATTAATATGAAATTCATAATATACAATATTATATCATACCTACATAAAAATTGAAAATAGTACAATATCATATTTGAAATCACATTGTTAAATACTCGATTTTATTTAAAATCTCTAACAATTTTTGTTTGCATATTTATGAAGGATATTTAATGTTACACTAACATTTATAATTCAACTATACATTGTGAAATTACCACTCATTATGTTTATTTAATATGATATTATTTTCAAAATATTTTGTATACATTAAATATATATGTATCACCATATTCCCTACATTTTTAGGTAAATTATTAAAATACACCTATAAAGTTTGATCTATGTTTGCACAAAATAATGTACTTATGAAGTATCATCTGATATCTGGATGGTTTGATTTATCTATCAAGTGATTGCAATTTTAATACAAGATTTACCTGATGATGTAGCGGTCTTTACGTTTAGGTTTATGCTAGGACATGGGGACATTTAATTTAGTTAGACTAGTGTTTATACTAAGCTTGGTTATGTGGCAACACCCGAGTACTGAAAAGTACGGGGTGTGACAATCTACCCCCCTTAAAGAGAATTTCGTCCCCGAAATTCAATGCTCCTATCATGACTAGGGACGATGCTAATATTCATTATTTTCTCATATGTACAAACATATGCCACTAGGCGCCCTAACCTGGGGTTGTTACAATCTACCCCCCTTAAAGAAAATTAAATAAAGTTCTATTTCTATATTTGATGATATAAGTACCAATTATTACTATTACGAGTGGTTCAACTGTCCTAATGGTGCCCCATATGTCATATGTGTCTAGGCGTGCTATCACAGCTTAGGTTTTAAACAAGTTATATCTAAATTTTGCTAAAGTCTCATACTCCTATTCTAACAAATCAGATAGTATGTATGCTTAAGTGTGAAGACCTGATAAGTTATATACAAACTTACCACGACCCTTAAGTATTTAGTCTAGTAGGACAACCGAAGTGTTTTAAGTCCCACAAAAGGTTAGGAATCATTCTAGTATTAGCCAATACTAAGGATTTTTTTTTTAAAAATTTTTTCCAACATCCTATCGCGTTTACTAAGGCTGCAAGTACTAGTAGTAATATCTTACCTTTCATTTTACTTTCCTTTGCCTTTAATGATAGGGCCTAATGCCTAGAGTATACTAAAATTTCCTAGTTTCTTGTGTTCGAGCCGTTACGAATGGATGGTTGTAGCAGGTTTAAGCCCGATACATTGATCATCTGTTTGCGCAGGACAGAGGATTTTGGTATCCATTCATAAATCCTGTTAAATCTCGATCCTTTGCTTGATCAGAGCATTGGAGTCATTGAGATTTGCTAGGACTTAGAATTCGAGTCAAACCATGTAAACTTCGTTCAAATATGGTTCCATCAACTCGTGATCCTGATTATTCTAGACTCATGGAAAATATCATGTGACCCTTCAAATTCTTTGATGAGGGCACCCGATGTTTACATGAATAGACGCGAACAACCATCACGCTTCCAGCGCGCACTCTGATCATCCAAGTACTACTTGTAAGTCTCAAGACAAGGATTTCTACCTGAAGTTTGAGTTGGAAATTTCTAAACCCACTTAAGATTTCCAATCTAATCCTAATATGTGCAGCCTAAGGTTGAAAACTTACCCAAAATTCTATAGCTTGACCTTTAGTCACTTCTAAGTCCTGAAAGTTTTGAGAGATACCATCTCTAGCTAAAGAGACGTATTAATGAAACCAATTTACAACTCCTATATGACTTTTAGGTTTAGGGAGTGTTAGATTTGGCCTAACATGCAATGTGGAGGGTAAGAAAGTTATACCATGTCTAAGTTCCTTTCACTCACTAAGTATTATGACCATGTTATCTCTAACTAAAAGAAATTACAGAAAAAGTCTGAACTCTATATTTATGAAAATGTTCTTTGGGAGTCAAGTTCAAGGAATCTTTTGGTTTGTTCTTATGCACATTGTAGTGAGTATTTGGCCCCACACAGCATTTGAGTTTGGTTTCTAAGTTCAACAACAGCTTTGGTAGCTTAGGTGGGAACCAAAATTTTAGTTCTAAATTCAAATAACTAAACCTGAAATCTTCAAGGGGAAACTAGGGCCATTTCTAAATTTTGTAGCCATCCAAACCATTCTCTAAGGAGCCTAAAATGTTGAGTATCTGTAATTTCAACTTTCCTAAATTCCAGGAGAAATGTGCCTAAGTTCAAATGGCTATCCTAAAATTTTCAAGGGGATTAAGTTCAGTTCGAAATTTCCAAGATTATCCACACAACTCTCTAAGGGATAAGGGACCTAAAAATTTTGAATCACTACGTTCTCAATTCCTCCTAATTTTAAATGGCTAACTTAATAGTTTCTAAGTTCAATAACGATGCTTGTAGCCTTCATGAAAATTAAGGCATGACTAAACCGGAGATGTTCAAATGACCTAAAGTTTTAAGCTCCTAAGTTCTCAACCTTCCCTTACACAAGGGAACCTCACATATATAAGTTTTGAATGGCATTCCAACAATTTCAAAGGGAACCTAAGTCCATTTCTAAATTCCATGGTTATCCCAACAACTGTTCAGGGGGCCTAACATTTTGATTTTCTATGTTCTCAATTCCTCCTAGCTACAGAGGAAATTCTAAATAGTTGCTCTAATAATTCTAAGGGAACCTAAGTTTGGGTCTCTACATTCCCAATCACCCTTCTAAGTCTAAGGGAAATTTTCCTAAGTTCAAATTTCTAGTTTCAAATATTCTAACTTGAGATATTTAAGGTTTGTATAAGATCATTTCCCAAGGCCAAGTTGTCCAAACTATGCTCTGATACCAACTGTAATAACCCGAATCTTCAAGACCCGAGTATACGACCCGTTTCCCAAAAACCCGAGTGTTAACCTAAAAGGATGGTCAAATATATTTTTTTTTCTTCTTTCTCCAGAGTAAGCAGATGAGCGTAGTGTAGACAAATCGACATAAAGGAA
The DNA here is from genome assembly GCA_030180095.1 of Magnolia changhungtana. Classification (NCBI taxonomy): domain Eukaryota; kingdom Viridiplantae; phylum Streptophyta; class Magnoliopsida; order Magnoliales; family Magnoliaceae; genus Magnolia; species Magnolia changhungtana. The sequence goes on along the minus strand of JASAUF010000083.1, from coordinate 189,703 downwards.
AATTTCATTATTATTCAAATATACAAGAAGCTGCCCAAAATGAATTATACAAACCAATGTCTCTAAATTTAACAAGTACAAGATTTACAAGAATTTAATACATGAAGAATAGCAGAAAACATATAAATATAAGCTGCCAGATCACGCAACTCCTCCAGGAAAATATGGTCATGTATCCTTGGCGATCGTACCCTTCTCCTCATCAAATCTGAGCATGCATATCACTAAAGCCACCTGTACTACCTGTACGGTTGTATATTTGATGGATGAGTGGCCAACTCAGTGTGAATTTTTCTCAAGATTATACACCGCCGCATTAGGTAAGCATAGTTATAAAACATCCAGACGATCAAAATAGAGTAAATGCAGTCTTATTAGATGCATGGATGCATGAATGCAATCATCGCCCCAGGGATGCTCATCCGTGCGGTCAGTGGGCCATCACCCATGCAATCATCGAACCTGGGAAATATCAACCAGTCGGAATCATCGAACCTGGGAAACATCAACTAGTCGGAACAATACGTGCCATGTATGCATGATTAGATAAGTCATTATTAGTCCATTTACAACCAGCCAATTTAGATAAGCTCAAAGGTCACTACGGGGAGCACATGGCCTAGCGTAGGCTGACAGCTCGGGCATAATATCCCATAACTACCATCCCCGGCTCATGAGACTACCACCTTAGGATGTTTAATGGAAACCTGTCGACTAGTGGCCAATCATATTATAATATATAGGGCTTACCATCGCATGGTTACACAGTATAAAACCAACGAACCCATGTAGGAAAAATATTAAATAAAACCACGTAGAGCGAGTATCAAAATATGCCACATAGGGCGAATATCAAAACCATACGATAAAGACCATCCTTAAAAACCATTGGGCACAACAACCTTGGATGGTAGGCCCACATCAATGATCCATCTAGACCACCACTCAATAACCACCAAGTCGAAGGTCCATTACGATCACAACTAGTCGGGTTACATCCCTAGTGTGGGTGTACATTTATAGGTGGGGTTTCCCACTAATGTACCAGTTTAAAGTCCATAAGCAATACACTAGCATGAACAAATATACAAGATGGATATTAAGCAGGCAATATAGCAATTCAATTTCCACCAGCTAACACATGTGATTATAAGAGAGAGATATCAATTATGAATTTAAATAAAAACTATAACTTAAGCTAATGAGAAGATGGAAAGCTCAAAGGGAAGAATCATCACCTTATACTTTGAATCGCCAACCAGTGTCGCTAGAGAGTGTGTATTTCCTTAGAATCAACCCCTATCATAAATCAGGAACTGGTACAATTAGATCCAAGCTCTACACACTACCTAGGGTTTGGATTACTTTTAGGGTTTTGGTATAGAGTTAGGGCTTCATCCTAGGGTTTAGTCCTAGGAGTTGAACTGTAATACATGTGTAGCTTACTCGGTGTAATAATATGGTTAGTAGCGGTTTAACGTTAATGATACAACTAATACTAATATGAGTAATCTATTAGTGGCTAATCATGTCCATAATAAAAATTTCCATGATAATAGTAATAAGGGTGGAAATTATAAATCGGTATGCTCCTAGTTTGGTGTACCATTAATTTCAATGTAAACTTAATAATTACAAAATAATTATTAACATTAGTGTTATGATTTACATTAACTAACATGGTAATAAAAATCATTATGACGGAATTTAATAATAAAATTATGATTGATGATAATAATATCCATGACACTAATAATTATTTTGATGAAAATGATTAGTGTGTCCAAACGTTAATAACAATATTTTAAGAACGACAAGATAGAATATTAGTATTTTAATAGTGAAAATTTTTATATGTGTTAACTAATATCTGTATGGATAATTTACTAATTATTAATCATATCTATATTTAATAATCCTAAAAAATGACAATAATAATATAAATGATGGTTGAAATTATTTAAATCAGGATAGAGAATGTGGCTCACCTAATCGACTCAATTCGAGTCGAGTTGACTCGGCTTACACACCACCACCTTCTTTCTTTTCTCTTTTCTTTCTTCTTCTCCTTCTGCTACTGGTGGTGACCAACAATGGCTGGCATCCAGCTTGACCCAGCCTTGATCTAACTGAGTTGACTCAGCGAACTCATAAGAACAGGCAGCGAGCCGGCATACCGACTTGACATCAACCCGAGTCACCTCCCTCTCTTTCTCCTCTCTTTTCTCCCTCTCTTCTTCCTTTCTCTCTTTTCTCTCCTTCCTGCTTCCCTACTTCCTTTCTCTCACGCTGGAACTCCAGCGGGTCCTTAACTCGAGCCAGCTGACTCGGCAGCAAGTCAGCTCCCTCCTCACCTAACTCTACTCTCTATTTCTTCTCGTTCCCTTCTCCTCCATCCTTCTTTCTCCCAGACCTCTCTCTCTCTCTCTCTCTCTCTCTCTCTCTCTCTCTCTCTCTCTCTCTCTCTCTCTCTCTCTCTCTCTCTCTCTCCCAAGGAGAACTAGACCCAACTGGGGCCGTCCCAAACTCGAACCGAGTCAGCGACTGGGTCGACTAAACCAGAACGTGGTGCACCTGCACCACCCTAACTCTCTGTCCATTTCTCTTCCTCCCCTCCTTTTCTCTCTTTCTCCCTTTCTTTCCTTCAATCTCTCCCTCTGTTCCTCCTCAAGTGTTGGAACGTCCAGCAGGCTTAACTCGACAGTGGATCGGGTCGAGGTGGCGTGGTGCACAGCCGCACTTTCCTCCTTCTTTCTTCTTCTTCCTTCTTCATTTCTTTCTCTCTTTCTTTCTTTCTTTCTTTTTTCTTTTCAGACATGTCCCACAGAGCTTGGACGAGGCCGGACGAAAACCAGCAGCAACCGACTGCTTCTTGGTGGAGAAGAAGACCGCCATTAATGGCAGATCTCGAACGGAGGCTCCTTCCTCCGATCCAGCAGCATGGGAAGATTCATATGGGCTCTAAGAAGCTTAGGAATAAGCTTTTTCGAAGCTTGAAGGGGTTTAGGTTGGTGGGTTTGCTAGAACAAATGAGACGGATGGTTTTCTCGGGCGGCTGCAAGGAGAGGAGAAAGGCTCGTTGCTATTCTATCTAACCGCCATATATCAAGCCCTAAATTCCTTTGGAGTTGTTGGATGAGAATGAAAGGCTAGGATTTGATCCCAGCGTCCGGTTTCGTTCAAACAGCTAATACCAAGGTGGTTTTGCTGTCGGTTTTCCCACGGAAAGCCCTAACACGTGGGCAACAAATGGACGGCCGAGATCTACGTGAGTGGAGGGCTGGGATATGCTGAAATAAAAGGGCTGGGATTGGAGGATCCCACCTCACGCGGATCGCCTAGGTGGCGGTTTCCATTTTTGGAAATGGGGTGTTTGTAGGACCTGTTTTCAGTGAGGGTTGTGTGTATGTGCATGTGTGGAACAACGCCAATCTACGGGTTTTGGTCAGCCACATGCTGTGGACGCGATGAACGGCTCAGATCACGCGTCTACATGATGGAGGTGGGCCACTAATTGAAATCATGGGTGTTCGTCTGCCAGCTGTAGAAAAAAAAAGAGAGAGGAATCTCTCCTATTTCGGGAGAACGCGGGTCAGAGCACGTTTGACCAGCCCGAGCGGTCTGGTGCACTGCATGTGCACACGCCCTGTGCACACGCATCATGAGGGTGGGGTCCACAGTGATGTTAGAGAGAAATCCACACCATCCATTCTTCTAGGGAGTTCCAACAAAAGGGGTCTTGACCGTTGATCAGTTGATCTAAGGTATTGGTGGGGCACATGACTTGTTTGGTAGACCTAAGGGTGGTTTCTTGTCAACCTAGTGGTCGGATGATGCCTAGGTTGGACTTCAACAGCTAAAAGATCCTAATGGCCCATTTGTAAGGCTTTTTCCATATATTACTAACCGATACTATTATTAATATAATTTTTTGTTATTCTTGTATGTTATTTATAATTACACTATATTTAGAACATCATACATATATATGTATATATTTATAAATATAATTTTAAATACTAACATGCTACCATATACGTGCTATTGATCACCTATCTATTAATATGAAATTCATAATATACAATATTATATCATACCTACATAAAAATTGAAAATAGTACAATATCATATTTGAAATCACATTGTTAAATACTCAATTTTATTTAAAATCTCTAACAATTTTTGTTTGCATATTTATGAAAGATATTTAATGTTACACTAACATTTATAATTCAACTATACATTGTGAAATTACCACTCATTATGTTTATTTAATATGATATTATTTTCAAAATATTTTGTATACATTAAATATATATGTATCACTATATTCCCTACATTTTCAGGTAAATTATTAAAATACACCTATAAAGTTTGATCTATGTTTGCACAAAATAATGTACTTATGAAGTATCATCTGATGTCTGGATGGTTTGATTTATTTATTAAGTGATTGCAATTTTAATACAAGATTTATCTGATGATGTAGCGGTCTTTACGTTTAGGTTTATGCTAGGACATGGGAACATTTAATTTAGTTAGACTAGTGTTTATACTAAGCTTGGTTATGTGGCAACACTCAAGTACTGAAAAGTACGGGGTGTTACATTTTTTACCCTAGTTTGGGGTTTTTCCACATATATCTTGTCTCGTGGTTTGTTTAGATTGCTTTGATCTATTTCGAGTTTATATTTCTTCTTGTTTATCGTTTGTGGGTGAGGCCTGAGATTGGATCTAGGCTCACTGCGTTGTTGGCGTGCTGCGCAACAAAATCAACTAGGATTTTTAGAGTGCAGAAGAATTTAAGATTTTTCAAAATCTAGATTTAATGTTATTTAGCCTAAGGATGCCCATTTGATATTTCTCAAACTTTTTATAACAAGAAAAATAATTTGAAGAACTAAAATTACCTTAAGTTAATGAGTTAATTTGCTGATTGATGTAAAGTGGGTGGCAGACACTTTCGTGGCCAAGATGGACCAAAGAAGGCCCGATTGGAGGCGGAAGTGATCAGAACCATCAAAACCTTAAAATAGGCGTATCCCGCGAATGAGAATAAGTTATTTGATATACCATATATGATTTTAGGGTAGGAGAAGCTACTTTAGCCAACCAACCCGCTATGCCAGATTGCCCACTCCGGATTTGCAAATTCCATCAGATTAACAGCTGAAAGTCCTTTTAATTTCATTTTTACTATTTATAGTAAGTTTTAATTCGATCATAACTCTTGATCCTTTGAGTTTTATGGGTTGTGCCCAACATGAAAAGGGCTTAGAAAATTTAGGAGAATAATGTCGTTAGGCCAAATTGGACACTATTTTTGACCAAAATCTTGAAGTCTAGTAGAAATCATGATAGTCTATAAATAGTAAGTTTACTATTTATCGTAAGTCATGTTTTTAGGGAGTTTAAGGTGGAGTTTGATTATGAAACTTCTTCCTAGATTTGCATCACTGTTTAAAGGATTGTAAATTGGTTTTTATCATCAATCAATTTATTTTCAAATGTATTAAAATTTATTTCTAATTTCTATTTTTCCTCGTGGATTCGAGGAATCTCTATGAGGAGTCCAGCGAAGCTCCATGGATTCAGAGTAATAATCCCCTAAGGAAGACAGTGGTTGACCTAATCATGTCCATCCTTGCGTCAGTTAGAATTATAAAGGCAAATAATGAAGAAATTGCCAAAATCCCATGAACGCTGATCCAAGGGTTCGTTACCTTTTGGAAAGAAAAGAAGCTTTCTACTAGGAAAGTCAGTTAAACATGCAAGGGCCGCTGGCAAACCTCGACTGTTTTACGGATATGTTAATTCCGTCCTGAGCCCAAGGTGATGCTCAACCACCCATGGTTGTTTTATGCCACAACCCTAATTTCTATAGGGCACTTCTGGATGTGAATTGTATGGCTACCCTAGCTAAGTCGAGCTCCATCGATGAGGACATTGATGGTGGCTTTGCTTGACAACTAGTCCATGGAGGTGATCAACTACATTTTACTAAAAGAGACTACAGAGGTAAGGTCAAACTTTCTTGTTTTAAAGATTTCTTCAATTGGTTAGTCGAAGTAGAATAATATTTTGATTACATAGACATGTCGGAACATAAAATGTGAAATTAGTAGCATTTAAATTAAAATTCGGTGCTTCTGCATGCTGGGAGCGATTACAACTCTCAAGTGCCTGATAGAACAAAGCGCTCATCTGATCGTGGCCATGAATGAGACATCTTCTTCGATCAGGATTCCTCCTTAGTGATTATGAGTAGGTATTGTTCCAGGAATACAAAAATTACCATCAGAAAAATCAAATTGTCACAAATTACACTGAAGAATTCCAATGGTTGACAATGCAGAATGACCTGTTGGAAACTGAATCCTAGAAGGTAACACAATTTATAGGTGAGTTATGATCATACATGTTCACTCCCCAAGTGCAGGGTTGTGATGTAGTAATAAACTCGGTAAGACCGATGTCGAATCCCAAGGGACTGAAACCTGTACGTGATCTGAAACTAAGTAGAACCAGAACTAGACTAAGATGAAATCTAAACTGAATAAAATTTAGTTAATAATGGTGGAATAATTATCTAAAACGTAGAGAAATTCAGAGGTAGGAAACTAGGGATTTAGAGGATCCACTTGTAGAGATGGCGATCTTACATCTGCTTCAAGAATCATGGAAATTAACCTGAACTTACTTGATATAGTTTTCAAGAGATGAAAGGTATATGAATTAGAATAGATTCCATCACCAAACCATACCCAGGAGACAAAGTAAACAACAGAATTAAACTAATTACTAACCAATCAATAATGTATGAAAATTAGGAAGGGTACCGTCATCCGACCATGCCCAGGAGACTATGGTGAACAACAGGGCTTCCTGATGTCATAAACATAAAGGAAAGGAAGATGCTCAAAGCTATCGCAGACCCATTGTAATTTTAGTCACAACAGATTAAAAACTAAAAATATTCACATTAATAAACTAAAATCAACATCAGTTTAGTCTTAAACAAAAAGGCACAAGCAACAGGTCCTCCCATCACGCTACAAGCTTCACCTCTTACCCCTAGCTCAGAGGTTTAGCCCATCACAGACATGATGAGGCTAAATCCAAAATAAACAAAAAGAAAAAGGAAAGACAGAGAAAAACAAACAACTCCCTCTCTCCCTCTACTCCACGTCCAGCCCCAGCCCCCTTGATCCATGTCCACAACCTCCTTTTATAGCTGCTGGAAGGCTGGAGTCAGTGGCAGAGTCACAACAGGACACGAAGTGCAACTTTTCGCAGCCAAGTTTCAGTGCCTTAAAACTCGCTACTTTTCTCGCTCAATTTCCAAAGAAACACCGTCCCTGAGGACGTTTTTGAGTCCTCTACATGATGGACGGTTCAGATCTGCCATATGATGAAATACGGTGGGCCACAACCGCCTGGAAATCTGAATTTTCGAGGATGTGCGAAAGCTTTCGCACCTCTTCGCTGCGTAGCTCGGTGGGCCCCACAAAAGTGTTTTCGGGAAAATCCACCCCGTCCATTGGATTTAAGATGAAATTTCAGTCAAGAATGGGTGGTTTTGAACGTCCATTGACACGGACTAGAGAATAAATCACAATAAAATCAATTTTGAACATCGCAGGGCATTCCACTTGTGGCCTCTATAACGCATACATGTGTACTCATGGTTGCAAAGTAACAACATGGTTTTGTAGTATTCGAGGCCTTCTACATGATGGACGGATTGGACCGACCGTACGGGCGATGTATAAGGCTCACAACCTTCCGCAAGATGGATGCCGATCATCCGTTAGGCAGCTGCTAGAAATGACAGTTGCCTTTTTGGGATGAAGATGTGGGTCAGCGCTGCTGATCACGTTAAGTGGATTCGGTGCAGCGCTGGCACGTTTGTACACTATGTACACATGCTGTACATACGGGCCCACTGTGATATTTTTTAGAAATCTGATCCATCCATTTACTTTTTCTCCCCCTAAAATGGGTTGAGACCAACTTTTAAGCGTATCTAGATTGTATGTGGGCCCCGCTTAATGAATTAATGGTCTGATCTATCCGTTGGCCCACTTCCTGAAATATCCAATGGCTGAAATTTTAGGTGTACGGTTAATTTATGGCCCCCATCCCATGTATGAAATTTGGAGTCAATCGGATGGCGGGAACCTTGTAATCTTGCACTCTGGACCAATTTCGGACCTCTTTAACATGAACGACTTGATTTCCTTGGATCCCTGGCTTGTGAATCCTTCAATCTTAGTCCTCTGGAGTCCATCCCTTGCTTTGGTTACTTCAGAGCGTTAAATTCATGCTTTAAGCACTCTTTTTTAGTCCATGCTGGTAAATACACTCTACATCACAAACACGATTAAATCGAGCCATTAAACAATATCATGCTTTTAAATCCAGGCAATAATTGGGTCTGATATGTAATATTTGACCCTCAACACAACCCCCAACCAACATCTTGCTAGTCCCGAGCAAAGTATGCGGAAAATAAGTTGAGGACTACAGGATAATTTCTATATACTCGAGTGAATTTTTGAAAAGAAATCCAGATGCTAAAATTCTAAAATTCATGAATATTGGGCAGTACTTTCTCCTGGAATCAAGTGCAAGGTAAACTTCACAATCAAGTTTAAAGTATTAATTTATCAATTAGAACAATTCTAAACATTGAGTTTCATGAGTGTAGAGTGTAATCCTGGCTTATCATCATTAAAATTCACTTCTCTATTTCAGGATATCATTGGTAATCAACAAGAGAATTCATGATAACTAAAACTTGTCTCACAGATCATTCTTTCAACTTTTGATTTTTTTTTTTCATTAATAGTACGCCAAGAAGGGAAATCAAATCCTCACCTATAGGGAGCAAACCTATGGTGAAGACCGTACACCCAACCCTTTTCACATATTATCCATGGGAAATTAAATCTACACCTATAGGGAGCAAACCTATGGTGAAGATTATTCTCCAACCCTTTCCAAAGGTTTTTTTTTTTCAATTGATCATGACAAGCAAATTTTCATGCTGGTTCCTTACATGCTTAGTGATTACCAAGTTAACCCTTCAATATCAAACTGAAACCTTAATCTGAAAGCGAGATGTGACATGTGAAATCATGACTCAATCAATGTTTACAACTTATAATTTTGGATTAACAATTCAAACTTAACTGTGAAATCTAACAGATACTGAATCCAAGAGTCATAGATTACCAACATCACGTATCTTGAAATTCTAAGTGCCCTAGATGTCCGTCAAAATCCCTTCAAATTCACAAAAAAAAATTCTAGAAAAATTAAAAAATTTTACAATTTTTTGTTTAAGATCAAGAAAACACTGATAAGGTAACCTAATCTCCCACCCCCAACCTAAAATCTACATTGTCCTCAATGTAAAAGATATGAGCATGCAATGAACATGGGACAACAAAATTGAAAGAGAAGTGATTGAAAGATAGTACCTGGATGAAGGACTTAAGATGCTTTTCCATAGAGATCTCAACATGAAAGCAGGTCAGCAAGAGAGTGAAAACAAATAAATCAAACTATCATAAAACAGTGGAGGAAGCAAACTAACTTAATGGCATAAAATTGTCTAACCTAGAATAACATAAAGCAAACTACCCTAGTCCTATGAAAGCAGGGAAAAACTACTCAATCATGTTACAAGGTTCCTCTTCCGGCCAGTATCTTGATAAGTTTCTCAGTAAGTTCCTCAACAGGATCATCCAAAAGCCCTTTTTGCAATAGGATTGGACGCCTTGGAGCATGACTTTCCAGAGAAACTTATGTACCTTATAAAAAAATTTTCGTTAAATTGCTTGAGGTATCCAGAGTATATATGATTCACCTGTGACAGAAAAAGTTTCAATGTTATTATCCCAAGGTGAATCAGAGACTACAAGTAAATAAAGTTCAGAAAACTTTACAAGAAGTGATGTAGTCTCAACACATTCCGTATTAGACTTCGGTTCCATTGTCAACTCCTCCTTCTTTAATGGTAGACATGTAGGATCAGGGGAAGTAGGGGCTTCAGAATAAGGGTTCTCTTGGTCAGCGATGACTACCGAAATTTTGTCTTGCAAGGCATCCACTTTGTCTTTCGACATGGGATCGTTTGAATCTGCAAAGTGTGCCAAGCAATCATCTAAAGAGTTGGGAAGTTCAGCTGAGCGTGACTTATTTTTCACATTGGAGCTCGTGATGATCTGCCCAAGGAATCCATCATCCTTGAAAGTGGATGGAGGTATGCTCTTTTGCTCTAGTCATGCACAGACAGATTGAAAATCAATAGGGGAAGCATCGATGTAATCACTCTGTTCATTGAAACTACTTAATCGAGGCATTGAATTTTCAAATGTGTACAACTCAGATGATGGCCTCAATTAGGTGGTTTCAAATTCCAGAGTTGTATCGAACAATTTGTCTTTCTCCCGAATCATATCATCATTCAATTTAGGGGAGTGGTCTAAACATGTCTCACAAGAGTTAGAAGAGTCGGTTGTAAAGGGTTCTTCCTCCACATTTAAATCAGGCATGTCAGATGAGTGAAGTAGATCCTTCTGACTGATCACTTCATGTACTTCTTGATCACTGACCTGGACCATACTTAAGACTGATTCCATGGGAATTTGGGTTGAACATTCATGATCATCATCCCAATACGCATCATCGTCTAATTCCGTGCAGTGCACACTTGGGATGGGATCATTTTTCTCACATTCTATACCTAAATTCGGTTGAGGTTTGAATAAACTAACCTCTACCTCATCATTGAGATCCTGTGTGTCATGTAAGGAAGGTGTGTCATCATCACTGTATTTGAAAGATATCCACATCTCTTGACCATTCCTTTGAACCGTCATCGAGATCGACTCATCAGGAAATTGAACCATATGCTCATTAGCACAATTCAACTCTTCATTCCAAATTTCAGAATTCTTCAAAAGTAAGTTAGGATCACTTTCCTCACATTGTTTCTCTGGATTGGGTTGAGGCTGAGGTAAACTAGCCTTGTTCCTCTCATTAAGGTGTGATTCAATTACTTCTAATGATTTCATCATGTCCGCAACATGTTGGTTGAATGGTTTTTGATTTTCCATGATATCCAAATATAAATCCTCTTGGATCGTTTCTGGTTGGATCTCAAAGGTAGGGGATCCAAGAGAATAGTCACTATAACATGTTGTTGGTTCATCTTTCCAATTTTGATGTTTCCACTGATCATAGTCATACGGATCATATGTGTGAGAATCTGATGGTTGGTAATACATATTATCACTCATAATATAATCACGCAATGTTTTCTTTTTATCGGATGAGTGATAATAATTATCACTCCCATAGTTATGATAACCCCAACACTCATGTACTATTTTGTTAATCCGTGGGGTGTACTTGTTCTCCTGCATATGATCACGTAAGGACTTCTTAACCGGTGGATCTTTATATTCCGGTTGGTTCTCGATGATAGTTTCAGAAAATTTTTGAGACATTGATTGATTTCTATCATAATCATCCTAATATAGGTTATTCTTCTCAGCATACTGACCCTTACTCTGAATCTAATTTTAAAGATAAAAGAAAAACATTCCTACAATAATATGGAAGGTAAGAGGTGCAGTTAGAAAGAAGTTATCAGATTGGATGTTCCTAACTTAAAAACCTACAAAACAAAACGCAACAAGTTAGTTTTTAAAATAGAAAGTCTAAATATAGAAAGATCCTAAAAAGAAAAATAGAAAGGAAACTAGTTTCTAAAAAGGAAACCTAGAATAAGAAAGTTTCTAAAACTAAAATCCTAATTCTAAAAATAGAAAAAGTAGAGAAATTAGAAAGGGATTACCAAATTAGAAGCTTATGTCAGGATCCTATAAAACAGGAAAACATATTAGTTTCTAAAAATAGAAAAAATTCTAACCTAAAATTAGAGAATCCTAATCTTAAACTAATCCTAAAACTAGTTAATCTCAGAAAACGTAACCGTCAATCCCCAGCAACGGCGCCAAAAACTTGTTCATTCCCCAAGTGCAGGGTTGTGATGTAGTAATAAACTCGGTAAGACCGAGGTCGAATCCTAAAGGACTGAAACCTGTACGTTATTTGAAACTAAGTAGAACTAGAACTAGACTAAGATGAAATCTAAACTGAATGAAATTTAGAGAATAATGGTGGAATAATTATCTAAAACGTAGAGAAATTCAGAGGTAGGAAACTAGGGATTCAGAGGATCCACTTGTAGAGATCAAGGCGATCTTACACCTGCTTCAAGAATCATGGAAATTAAACTGAACTTACTTGATATAGTTTTCAAGAGATGAAAGGTATATGAATTAGAATGGATTCCATCACCAAACCATGCCTAAGAGACAAAGTAAACAACAAAATTAAACTAATTACCAACCAATCAACAATGTATGAAAATTAGGAAGGGTACTGTCATCCAACCATGCCCAGGAGACTATGGTGAACAACAGGGCTTCCTGACATCATAAACATAAAGGAAAGGAAGATGCTCAAAGCTATCGCAGACCCATTGTAATTTTAGTCACAACAGACTATTAAAAACTAAAAACATTCCCATTAATAAACTAAAATCAATATCAGTTCAGCCTTAAACAAAAAGACATAAGCAACAGGTCCTCCCATTATGCTACAAGCTTCACCTCTTAGCCCTAGCTAAGAGGTTTAGCCCATCACAGACATAATGGGGCTAAATCCAAAATAAACAAAAAGAAAAAGGAAAGACAGAGAAAAACAAACAACTACCTCTCTCCCTCTGCTCCACGTCCAATCCCAGCCCCCTTGATCCATGTCCACAACCTCTTTTTATAGCTGCTGGAAGGCTGGAGTCAATGGCAGAGTCACAACCGGGCACGGTGTGCAACTTTTCACAGTGAAGTTTCAGTGCCTTAAAACTCGCCACTTTTCTCGCTCGATTTCCAAAGAAACACCGTCCCTTAGAACGTTTTTGAGTCCTCTACATGATGGACGGTTCAGATCTTCCATATGATGAAATATGGTGCACAACCGCCTGAAAATCCAAATTTTTGCGGATGTGCGAAAGCTTTCGCATCTCTTTGCTGCGTAGCTCGGTGGGCCCCACAGAAGTGTTTTTGGAGAAATCCACCCCGTCCATTGTATTCAGGATGAAATTTCAGTCAGGAATGGGTGGTATTGAACATCCATTGACGCAGCCTAGAGAAGAAATCACTATAAAATCAATTTTAAACGTCGCAGGGCAGTCCACTTGTGGCCTCTGAAACGCATATATGTGCACTCATGGTTACAAAGTAGCAACATGATTTTGTAGTATTCGAGGCCGTCTACACGATGGATTGATTGGATCGACTGTACGGGCGATTTATGGGGCCCACAACCTTCCGCAAGATGGATGTCGATCGTCCGTTACGCAGCTGTTGGAAACGGCAGTTGCCTTTTTGGGAAGAAGACGCGGGTCAGCGCTGCTGACCACGTTAAGTGGATTCGGTGCGGCGCTGGCACGTGTACACTATGTACACATGCTGTACATATGGGCCCACTGTGATATTTTTCAGAAATCTGATCCATCCATTTGCTTTGTCTCCCCCTAAAATGGGTTAAGACCAACTTTTAAGCACATCCAGATTGTATGTGGTTCCCGCTTAATGAATTAATGGTTTGATCTATCTGTTGGCCCACTTCCTGAGATATCCAATGGCTGAAATTTTACGTGTACGGTTATTTTATGGCCCCCATCCCATGTATGAAATTTTGAGTCAATCGGATGGCGAGAACCCTATAATCTTGCACCCTGGACCAATTTCGGACCTCTTTAACATGAACGACTTGATTTCCTTGGATCTCTAGCTTATAAATCCTTCAATATTGGTCCTCTAGAGTCTGTCCCTTGCTTTGGTTACTTCAGAGCGTTAAATCTATGCTTTAAGCACTCTTTTTCAGTCAATGCTCGTAAATACACTCTGCATCACAAACATGATGAAATCGGGCCATTAAACGGTATCATGCTTTTAAATCCAGACAATAATTGGGTCTGATATGCAATATTTGACACTCAACAATACATCCAGGACTGAGTTCAAATGCATTTGGTCAGGACTATATCTGAAGCGGTCCAGTTGGCAGGTAGGGAAAACAAACAACTTACAAGAGTTCCTACTCAGCATTATCCTTTAACTCAGCCCCCCATGACGGGTCCCATGTGGGATTCAACGTTGGCATGAGGAAAGGAACTAGTAGGAGGACGTCTTCAACCTCCTACAACAACAAACAGTGACATAGGGGGTTGTCCATCTAGGCCTCAACGTATGGTACCCACTATAGTGGGTATGAGTAGGATTTAAAATCCTTATGGTTGGTCAAGACTGAACATTTCTTATTGCTGTGGCCAACCGGGCCACTTATCAAACACCTGTACTTAATGCCTTGGAGCCCACTAGACCATTAACGAAGAGGGCACTGAAGGATATATAGCATAAGAAGATGTTGGATTTATAAAGATGAATAATCCATTAAAGGTTGAGCTGGTGAAGAAGAATGGTTGGCCGAGGATCATGGCAAATCCTTGGTCATGAGGCAATTATTGTACACTCCACGAAAGGAGTTACATCCATAATAACATAATATATTCCATACACGGTGTACCGTCAATGGCAAGGTCTGTGATGTAATCGTAGATAGTGGCAGTAGCGAGAACATTGTCTCGAAAGTGATGATGGACAAGTTACGGCTACCTAAGACAAAGCATTATTCCCCTTACTCGATTGGTTGGATGAAAAAGTTAAACGAAACCAACGTAATCAAACAATGCACAGTCTCATTTTCAATTGATAAAAATTATAAGGATTAAGTACTGTGTGACGTGGTAGACATGAAAGCATGTTATATGTTACTCGGTCAACCATGGCAGTCAGATTATGATGTGATCCAGCGAGAACAAGACAATGTTTACGTCTTCGTCAAGCATGGTCGAAAGATGGTCCTTACCCCTATGGCACCAAAGAACCACCCTGAATCTAAGTACTGTGTGACGTGGTAGACATGAAAGCATGTTATATGTTACTCGGTCAACCATGGCAGTCAGATTGTGATGTGATCCAGCGAGAACAAGACAATGTTTACGTCTTCGTCAAGCATGGTCGAAAGATGGTCCTTGCCCCTATGGCACCAAAGAACCACCCTGAATCTTATAAAGTGGAAGGGAGTTCTCTCTTGACCATACGGAATTTCTTGGAGAAATCTAAGGAAACCAACGATGTGTATGCTGCAGTGGTAAACGAGGAATCAGAGCCCTTAAACATTCCCCAAGTTTAAGGTCATTGTTAAATGAATTCAAACAAATCTGGCCTAAAGAATCACCTAATGGATTGCCCCCTATGTGGGATATTCGAAATCACAAACCTCGTTCCTAGGGCTAGCTTACCTAACCACCCTTAATATCGAATGAGTTCGAAAAAGTGCAAAACACTTCAGCGGCAGGTGAACAAATTGATCGGTAAGGGTCTTTCGAGAGAGCATGAGCCCATGTGCCATGCCAGTGTTGTTAATGCCTAAGAAAGATGCGATTTGGTGCATGTGTGTTGACAGTCGGACAATTAATAAGATCACCATCAAATATCGGTTAAGAATACTATGGTTGGACAACATGCTCGATAAGCTAGAGGGTGTCAATGTGTTTTCTAAACTAGATCTGAGGAGCGGGTACCATGAGATTCGTATCTGGTCTGGTGATGAGTGGAAAATGTCATTTAAGACCAAGATGGTTGTATGAGTGGCTAGTCATGCCCTTTGGTCTATCGAACGCACCAAGCACTTTTATGCGTACGATGTATCAAGTGTTGAAGCTGTTCATTGGCCAGTTTGTGGTAGTATATTTTGATGACATCCTGATATATAGCAATGATGAGATGGAGCACATGTAAGATCTTAGGCAGGTGTTACAAGACCTCCAAGTTAACAAGATGTACCTCAATTTGAAGAAGTACAGTTTTTTAATGGACAACTTGTTGTTCTTAGGATTTGTGGTGACATCCATGGGCATCCATGTGGACAATGAAAATATGTGAGCCATCAAGGAATGACCGATCCCTAAGAACATTCATGAAGTTATGAGTTTCCATGCCAACTTCTATCATTGATTCGTGTAGAATTTCAACACTATAGTCACACTCATTATCGACTGCATGAAAAAGGGCTAATTTTATTGGACTGATGTAGCTGACAAGGGCTTTGTTGAAATTAAGCACCGATTGTCTAGAACAACGGTCTTGGTTCTTCCCAGTTTAATAAGTTGTTTGAGGTTAATTGTAATACATCATATATCGGAATTGGAGGAGTCTTATCATAGGAAGGCAAGCCAGTAGCCTTTTACAATGAGAAGGTAAGCGAAGCCTGAAAGAAGTGGTCAACCTATGAGCTTGAGTTATACGCAGTTATTCAAGCGCTCTGACATTGGTGGCATTATCTGATTCAGAGAGAGTTTATTCTCCACACTAATTATTAAGCCTTAAAGTTTATTAATAGTCAGGGTAATATGAAATTGTGTGCATGCTAGATGTGTTACATTTTTGTAGGAATTCATGTTTATTCTAAAGCACAAGTCAGGGTAGCAGAACAAAGTGACTGATGCACTTAGCCGATATGCATCACTACTAGTTATAGTGAGCAATGAGTTGGTAAGCTTTGACTGTCTAAAAGAGTAGTATGTTGAGGACGAAGACTTCAAGAATACATGGTTGAGGTGCCAAAAGGGTAATATCAGTGACCTACATATGCAAGATGATTTCCTCTTCAAAGGGAATCAATTGTGCATCCCTTAAAGTTCTCTAAGGGAGAAGATTATTCAAGAGCTACATGGAGGTGGCTTGGTGGACAACTTGGGCGAGACAAGATACGGGCTGTTGTAGAGGATCAGTATTACTGGCTGCAATTTGTACATTTTTTTTTTTTTTGGATTAGCTTGTTAGTACACACCCATGTCAGTACACACACTCATGTTAGCCACCCCCACTAGGTATCGATACCAAGACCTCAAGTGTTAAAACGAGGTATTACTGGCTGCAATTGGTATGTGATGTGGGTAAAGCAATGTAGTGTTATCATGTTTGTCAGACCTCTAAGGGGCATTCTCAGAATATAGGCCTCTACACCCCGTTTCCTATTCCTGATGTCACTTGGAAGGACTTATCTATGGACTTTGTGATGGTCTTCTATGAATACAGCGTGGCATTGATTCAGTGTTCTTGGTGGTAGATTGTTTCTCAAAGATAATACACTTTATCTTCTGTAATGAGACACTAAATGCAACACACATGACGAATTTATTCTTCAGAGAGTTCATGTAGCTACATGAGGTAGCTAAGACCATCACTTCTGACCGTGAGAAAAAGTTCATTAGCTGCTTCTAGTGGACTTTATGGAATCAGTTTGGTACACAGCTTTAGTTCAGTAGTTCCTACCATCCACATACCGATAGGCAAACTGAAGTTGTGAATCGCATGTTGGGAAATGTCCTTTGGCGTATTTTAGGTGACAAACAAAAATAGTGGAATTTGGCCCTATCTCAAGCGGAGTTTGCATTCAATAACATGGTGAACCGCTCGACATGGAAGTCTCCGTTCCAGATTGTTTATGGTCGAGTGCCCTACCACACACTTGACTTGGTCCCTTGCCGAAGCTCCCGGGCATGAGCATTGCCGTAGAACATATAGATGACCAAATCGTGGGCATTCATGTGGATGTGCAAGCCAAGTTATATGCCTCGAACAACAAGTACAAGGAGCAAGCCAACAAGCATCGACGACAAAAAGGTGTTCGAGGGGGGTGACCATGTTATGGTCCATCTACGTAAGGAGAGATTTCTGATTTGAACCTACAAAAAGTTGAAGAATAAGAAGATTGGACCAGTTTTGATCCTCCGAAAGATCAATGACAATATTTATATTGTTGATCTTCCGAATAACATGGAGATCTCGTGTACTTTCAACGTCACGGACCTGATTGAGTATCATGAACCAAAACGGGATGAGAACTCAATGACAAGTTCTTTTAAAGTGGAGGGGATTGATTTAGAGTGGATCACAGACACTTTTATGGCTAAGATGGACCAAAGAAGGCCCCATTGGAGGTGGAAGTGATCAGAACCAACAAAACCTTAAAACAAGCGTATCTCGTAAACTGGAATGAGTTATTTGATGTACTATATATGATTTTTGGGTAGGAGAAGCTACTTAAGCCAACTAACCCTCTATGCCAGGTTACCCACACTGGATTTGTGAGATTCTATCAGATCGACAATCAAAAGTCCTTTTAAATTTCATTTTTACTATTTACAATAAGTTTTAGTTCGATTATAACCCTTGATCCTTTGAGCTTTAGGAGTCATGTCCAACATGAAAAGGGCTTAGAAAAATTAGGAGAATAATGTGATTAGGCTAAATTGGAAACTTACTATTTTGGCCGAAAACCATGAAGTCTAGTAGAAATCATGATCGTCTATAAATAGCAAGTTTACTATTTATAGTAAGTGATGTGTTTAGGGAGTTTGATTTTGAAACTTCTTCCTAGTTTTATATCACTATTTAAAGGATTATAAATTCATTTTTATCATCAATCAATTTATTTTTGAATTTATTTCTAATTTATATTTTTTCCTCGTGGATTCGAGGAATCTCTATGAGGAGTCCTATGTAGAGTGGGTCGTGGACAGTTTCATGGCCAAGATGGATCAGAAAAGGCCCGGTCAATGACAGAAGTGATCAAGACTGTCAGAACCTTAAAACAGGCATATCTCGCAAACCGAAATTAGTTACTCGACGTACCATTTATGATTTTGGGGTAGGACGAGCTACTTTAGCCAACCAATTAACCTAGCTGCCGAGTTGCACATGCCAAATTTACGAGATTCCATCAGATCAATGGTTGAATTCCCTATTTATTTCCATTTTTACTATTTTTATTAAGTTTTGATTTGATTGTAACTTTTCATCTGTTGGGCTTTAGGAGTTGTGTCCAACATGAAAAGTGTTTAGAAAAATTAGGAGAATAATGTGCTTAAGCCACATAAGATACTTACCGTAATTAGTAAATTTACTATTTATAGTAAGTTGGGACTTTTAGGGAGTTTTAATTATAGTTTAATTCCTAAAATTCTATCAAGGCTTGGTATCCCTATTTAAAGGGTTTTAGACTTGTTTATTTTAATCATCAATCAATTTACAAATTTTCATGAATACTATTTCTATTTTCTTTCTTTTTCTTTGTGGATTCGAGAAGTCTTTGTGAGGAGTCCAGAGAGGCTTTGTGGATTCGAAGTAGTTATCTCCGTGAGGAAGATGGTGATTGAACTCATCACATTCAACCCTACGTTAGAGTATAGAGAAGCTCCGTGGAAGTTGAGGTACAAAAAATGAAGATTTAAGATAAATCAAAAGAAAGATTAAGAGGAAGAATAAAGAAGAAAATGTAAGAAGAAAAAAGAGAATTCATTGCTATTACATGGACCCGTGCAAAGCATATTGATCGTGTGAGTCCACGCAAATGCTATATTAGTTGCGCACATCTGCGTAGCACCAGTTTGGGCAGATCGAGTTGGATGGTTGAAATCTGATGATGAGTGGGCCCCATGGCATAAAGATCGAGGGTTCGCATATGTGGAGGCCTATAAATACCTGACTCCCCTTCTCATTTGGACACCAATGAAGATTACAAAGAAGACCAGAGCTCTAGAGGAAAGAAGGATTTGAAGGTATTTAGAAGAAGAAGAAGGAAAGAAGAAGGGAGCATATCATGCTGATCCGTGCAACCAACTACGGTGTTACGCAGACTTGCGTAATCATAGTTGATTGCACGGGTATCTATATCAATGACCCAAAATGCTGTCGAAATGACCTGAAATGCTGTCGATAAACTAGCTTTTCTTCAATTCCAGGGTTTATTCAAAAAAGAAGATACAAGATGATCATATTCCTCTTAAAGAGATGAACATATTAAAAAGCTAAAATGCTGCTGAATTTGATATTTGGATTTGATACTTAAACTCACTCCATATTTATATATTGAATATTCTATCTTAGAATCAAGAGAAATCAAAGGATGTAAATGAATTTAGAATGAATAAAATTGATGATTGTTCTCTATATCTTTTCCCTGTTATGATTAAGATAATTCCCTAAATCGAATACTTTTATTTTTGGTCGAAACAAAATGGCGACTCTGCTGGGGATCGAACCCAGAATCACTGGTTAGGGGACTTTATCTTATTTAAGATTAAAATAGAGAAAGTTTAGAGAATTTCATCATGGTTTGGCATCATACCGACACCAAAATAGCGACTCTCAATGGAAACATCCTTCCCTTCATCCCTAAGATAGAATATTTTATTATTCAAATACTAATTGAGATTTCATATCGTTAATTGAAGGATACAAGACAGAACTCCAAACGATCAATGGCAATGATTACAAACAAGACGAACTTCTACTTCACAACGAATGGGTTCGTAATAGAATATTCTACAAATCGTTCTATGAATAATGAAGGTCAATCTACTGCAAGTAAAAACAACAAGTCTCGAGTTATGAACGAAGTCATAACTATCTCACCATTGACATAGGATAATAATAACGACTGGATTGTTGTATCATCCTGAAGGACAAGATCCCAAAACACTGCAATTGCTACGATAAATTCATCTCCAAGGAAAGTCAAAGGACCGGTTACACGGAATGTGGCTAGAAAGAATCTCGAACTCGCTCCTCCAGCATTACATCCGAGAAGATCTTTCCCTCCTCTGACATCATAGGACTTTCCAACCCTATCCATGGTGAACATCTGATGGACAAGAAAGGAGAAGGGCAAATCACCTATAAGAAATCTATCAATTTCCATATCACCCTAGAATACACCTTTAGAAGCTACATCTCAATTAGTTGAATTCTATGGAAGTATAGAAGAGTCAAGTGAACCTCCTCTCTCGTTAATGTGTTCCCATTTGTACATATGGCAGGAGTCAGTCAAGGCCCTTCACCAAGTGTCAACGAGTGAATGGTCGAAATGGCAAAAGCTCAAAGAACTTTGATGGAAGAATGTCGAAGCCTCCGAGAAGCTTTGTCTACTCTTGCTCATAACGTGGCTCAAGTGACGGCTCTGTCGATAATGGCTATTACGAATGAACTTGAACAACAACACGAAGGTTCGTTATCACATAGAGAAAGGTCACATGGATCTACTCCCGCGACGAGAATCATAACGCAAGAAGAAATGCGACGGATGGTTGTAGAAGTCGTCGGTGAATGTGGACATACTGGGAGATTCCACTACAGAACACCGTATCTTAAGGAAGTGGAATATGTACCATTCCCAACCAATTTTAAGAATCCACATTTATAAAAATTTAATGGAGATGGATCTCCAGAAGAACATTTGGTACATTTCATCACAATAATGTGTAACTTCTCCACTGTTTCACAATACTGCTTATGAATATTTGGTTCTTCCTTAACGGGTAAACCATTCCAATGGTATTCTAATTTGGCACCAGAATCAATAAGAACTTGGGAGCAAATGCAAGATGCATTTATATCTTACTTATTCTCGTCAGACCATGATGTTAGTATTGTGGAAAAGTTTATTGATAGGTGGAAAACTTTGGAAGCTTCATGTAGACAGTTAGTTACTCAAAGAAAAAGAACAAGTAAATATGTGTCAGAATTCTATTGAACCAGGAATTGCCTTTGGGCTCACAAGTGCTAACATAAGAAACTTTCGAGATCTCGCAACAAAGGCACATGTGTTGGAGTTGATGGCCATGAAAATGTCAGCATTTCAAATCATAACAGAGAGAAGAGGATTAAACAGATCAATGGTAAACACTGTTGATCATGAAAAGAAAAGAGGTTCCTTTTACAATAAACGAGAAATAAGGAAAAGAGAAGATTCAGGTTGTTATAAAGAACGTGTGAATGACAAATGACCTCAATTATATGATTATCATAAAGAATATGATTTTGAAAAAGAAGATATTATACTGATGATGGAACAGTTACTGGCTATCGAAACCATCCAACTACCTCAGGCCAGGCGTCTAAAAGAAGTTGAGATGACTAAAGAAAGGAAGTATTGTCGTTATCATCATTATGTGGGACCTCGATCCAATAGAAAATTTCTTTACACTAAAAGATATATTACAAAAGAAGATAAAACAAGGTGAGATAGTGATAAAAAAGGATGAAAATGGGAGAGAAAAGTAACTGTAAACATCGTTTCTGCAAGGGATCCATCAAAGACGTTGAAACATAAAGGAAAGGCTGTTATGACAAGAAAACTATCATTTGCTACATCTCCTATGGCAAGTCCCATTAAGAATATTCAATATTATCGTTCGCAGTTTCCTGGGCCATACACCGGAGGAATTAGCCCAAACATCTTACCTCCATATGCCAAAGAGAAAACGAGTCAGTCAAAGAATTCATCAAATGATGGAGGATACTGGGGGCATCATGTCCACAATTACCGAAAGAAGAAAAACAAATCAAGTTATGTATAAAATGCATACGACTAGACAATGCAGCAGGTCTCGATGGCTTTTTTTTCCAAAAAAGGTGGAATAGGGCCACCAAACTTATATAAAAGAAGAAAAGATGTACACACTTTCGGACGAGCCTCAACAAAAAGTATTGGGCCTCGCCTATCATATACCCAAACAAGCACAGAAAAAAGAATAAGGACGCTACGGACATGGGCTAGGAATAGCCCCAAAACTCTGCCGATGCCACCTCCCGCCCTCCAAAAAGCAAAAGAAAATTAAGCCCGCAATTTACCCAACCCTGCCTGGTCCAGAACTAAGGCACCCCTAATCCTTCTCGGCAACTCCGACCGGGATCTAAAGAACCTATTGGCACACCCTTCACTGGTCATCCTTGCCAGAGCATCAGCCACCGCATTGCCCTCATAGAAGATATGACTGAAAGAGATGTTGAGGGATCGACTGAAAAGGTGGATGCCCCCCATCTTATACCAAATACTCCAGGGGCAATGAGCCGATGGATCAGAAGCTTCCCCCACAACAAGCTTCAAGTCAGATTCTACGTCAATATTTGAGAAGCCAAGCTTTTTACATAACACAATACCATCAAGCATGGCCTGGGCTTCCGCTACTGTGTTGGAGGCAAACCCGTAATACCTATGAAATGAGAATAAAAGCCAACCCCGGGCATCCCTACACATGCCACCACAACCGCTCTCTCCTAGATTCCCACGGGAAGATCCATCAACATTCATCTTTAAACGGCCCCAGGTCGGTCTATGCCATTTTACCACAAAGGGAATATTACCCAGGCTGACCCTGGTCGTCTCAAGGCGAAGAGCCTAGGTTGTGACAGAATCCTTAAGAGAATGGAACTCATCATTGAGCATCGGGTTTCCAATTTCCTGAAGCCATCTGGAAACTCAACCAATGATCAAATAACCTACCATCTTCTCGCCATCAAAACGAGCATCATTGCGGCTCAACAAAAGCTCCCAACAAATGAAAGAAGGAGTGAGGCCTAATAACCACTTAAACCGAGTAGAGGTGGACGCTTTCCGTGCCTAGAATCTGATTCTTTGCTGAATGGACTGATTGGGGATTAAAGGAACGTTGAAGATCCGAGAGAAGTGTTGTCATACTACATCAGTTGTAATCCCTATGCAGAAGACGTGGTCCAAGCTTTCAGCACTCGGAGAGGTCAGGGATTACTGTTGATGGAAATTCAGCAACTGTGGGTGGGGATGACAGATCGTAGACTGCAACACTGATAGTTACATTGGGTTGGCAGGGGGGTTAATGGGCCATCGGTGTCGACATACGGCTATCAAAGACCACCCCTCTTATTAGAGATTGAGGAGAGAAGACGGTAGCTACGACAGAAGGTGTCATGGGCCCCTAATCAGCGATAAAGGCTGGACAGCAGTTAACCACAATTGGTGCCTCCCTGCTGCAGCAACAATTACACCTAGATGCCAAACTGACGCCTACACTCTGGATTGCAATGTCCATAGGAACCAATTTCTTCATAATTTTCAAAAGAAAAATCCCGATCTTCGGCGGGAGAAACTTGTTCCAGGCCCACTTTGTCCAGACGAGAGAAGGCCTAGTCTGTTTGATTCCGTGCCACGCCGACTTCAACGAGAATTTTCCTATCACAGTCAGGTCCCAAGCCAGTAGATCATCCTCGTTGGAGAGCGAAACAGAATTGTTTGCCATTGACTGCAAGGTGGGGGGAGGAAGAATGCCCTAAATGTCCCTTAGACTGAATCTGCTAGAAGAGGAGAAAAATCCTTCACCGAGGCCTCCCGAAGATGATGGGGGATAGGGCACAAAACTGATCCAGCTAAAAAGCCATCCCCAGTCCAGTCTTGAGTCCAAAAATTGGTATTGCCTTGACCTATGAGCCACTTGGAATGAGAGATCGCAAACGGTAAAGTTCTTAGACATCTCCTTCCAGACAGTAGAATTAGTAGCTGAATTCATGCCTCTGGATTGAATAAATTTGCCAATATACTTCACCGACATGAGTCTCGCCCATAATGACCTCCCTTCAAGCAGACTTCTACCCATTTTAATCTTAAAAGCTCACAATACATCCTCCAATCTTCTAATACCCGGCCCCCCTTCAGATAGAGGTAGACAAATCCTTTTCCACCTCAACCAATGCTTCTTCTTTTTCCCATCCACATTCCCCCAAAAGAAATTGGCCTGCCCTGATTCCAGCATCTTATAAACTGCCTTGGGGATGTTAATTATAGACATAATATGGATGGGGATACTAGATAAAACATGCTTGAAGAGCACCACCCTAGCTGCCGAATTTAGGATCTTAGCTTTCCATCCCTCCATTCTGCGGAGAATCTTCTGCACGAGCGGCACCAAAAGAGAGGCCTAGACTTTACATTTGGTTAGCAGAATACCCAGATATGTACACGAAAGAGTGACCTGCTTGAAACCTGTCAATTCCATAATTTTTTGAACCTTGGTTTGTGATGCCTTCATGGGGATAATGAATGAAGTTTTATTCGCATTAACCTTTTGACCGGACTCATTTTCATATTCACCAAAGAACTTCAGGAGGGCACGAGCTGTAGCTATCCTGCCATTCAGGAACAAAATTGCATCGTCAGCGAATAATAGCTGAGTAACCATGGGGCACCTTTGGGGCATCTTAAAAGGCTGGAAAGCTCCTGAGAAAAAGAGATTACAGATTCCCCGGCTTAGGACTTCCATGACCAAAATGAATAGAGTGGGACACAAAGGGTCCCCCTGTCGTAATCCCCTGGATGAGGGAAAAAAACCACATGGTCTCCCATTAATGAGAATCGAAAACTAGCTACCCATCCAGCATCATTGCGCTTTATGAATCCATTATTTCTTGAACCCAAATTGCTCTAACACTTAGATAAGGAAGGGCCATTCCAGCCGGTCATAAGCCTTCTTCATATCTAGCTTCAGGATCATGTTCCCTCCAAAAATCTAGCGATCTAGCTCGTGAGACATTTCCCTCGCAATCGCAATATTTTTTGTAATGGATCTACCTTTCACAAATGCCCCTTGCTCCTCAGAAATGATGTTTAGCAAAAATGGGGCCAGCATAATTGCTAGGAACTTGGAAAAGATCTTCATAATACCATTGAAAAGGCTGACGGGGTGGAAATCCGCCAAAGTCTCTAGGTTGTTCTTCTTAGGAATGAGGCAGATGTGAGTGCACTGAAAAGATCTAAGAAGAGGCCCATCTTTAGTAGCATCATAGATATCATTTCCAATCAAATTCCAACAAGAGGAAAAAAATGCTCCACCAAACCCATCTGGCCCTGGCACGCTATCAATCGAAATGGAAGCAGCCGCATCCTTAACTTCCTCCACCGACACGGGCCTGGCCAGATCAGCATTCATCTGGACCAAAACAATCTTTGGGATATAGGAGAGGAGGCCTTCATTCGCTTCCCTGTATTGCAATGCAAAAAGGTCCTTGAAAAAATTTCTACCTCCCTTCCTATATTGTCTCTATTTTCAAGAATCTCCCCAGAAGAAGTCTTAATTCTATCAACGGCCATTCTTCTATGCTTGTCTAAGACGGAATCATGGAAAAACTTTGTGTTTCTGTCCCCTTCTTGAAGCCATTTAATCCTAGAATTCTGTTTTCAAAATAACTCTTGTTATAGAAGCACCAACTTCATATTAGCTTGAGCTGAGTTCACTCTCTCTCCGTCTCGAGTTTGAAGAGAGGAAGGCAGATTCAGCTCTAGCAACCTCATCCTCTTCCTTATGCACATTGCTTTCCACATCACCAAATATGTTTTTGTTCCATTCCTTGAGGACTCTTTTCAGATTTTTCATTTTGATAAGGACCTTGTATATGGGGGATGCCGCTACATCAATTTCGCAGGCTTCCTTAACAACCCTCTGAAAATCATCATGGGTTGTCCACATCCACTGGAATTGAAATGGATGAGGGAAGTCCGCTGAAGCATCAATGAAACTCATCAGGACCAGGGAGTGGTCTGAACAAGACCTTGAAAGGTGGTTAACCTTGAAAGTGGGAAGGGAACTTAACTAGCTAGTGCTGACAAGCATCCTATCAAGCCTAGCCCATCAACGGCTTGTACTTGATATGTTGTTGCACCATGTGTAGGTAGACCTAGTGAATCCTGCGTCAAGCAGCCCTAAGTCGCTAATAGCCTTAGAGAAGTCATTAATCGAAGCAGTACCCTCTGAAGCGTCCTCCATTAGCTGCTACTGAAACCCCAACTTGGTTGCGACGTAATCTCTTTTAAACGCTCTGATCATCGGCTCTTGGAGTAGGAGAATCACTACTCTGTGCTTCTTTATTATCCGTTTCAAATGGCGGGTAATTTGAGCATTGCCTACCCCTCTCACGTTCCAAGAAAGGATGCTAAACATCAGACACACATCCTTTCACCTCGGCCCTTTTACGGATACTTCTCAATCTCTGGCTTATTCTTTTAAACTTCGACATTGTAGGCCTTCCTTTTTTCATCCTGACCACTACTGGAATAGCGATTTTGCTGCCATCCTTACAACCCAAATCAGAGGATTCAGAATCATTAGATACTTCCCCAGCGTCTATCTCCATCCATAGAGAAATACCTTTATCATCTTGTTTGTCTACACCGTGTACGAGCAGGTCAGCCTCCTTAGGACTGTTAATGCAGGCAACATTGTGAGTGTTGAGACCTTCTACAACCTGACCAGAGTCATCTCCCCTGCATACCCAATTGAAGCTAATAGTTTCCATCTCCATTGCCTCCATTCTGACAATGCTGGTCTTGGTTCTATTCTCCCTAGTTCTCAAAATCTGGTGTTCATCGGAGTTAATTATTCCCTTCCCTACCTGGCCTTGGGGGGCAGCTCTGAATATTTGAGGGAGGGATCCTTCCCTGAACAATTGTTATACCCCTGATAGCCAACCTTCCCATTCCTCCATCACATTCCTATCAGGCGGTGATGTGTGGAAAATTCACTTGCAATGTAGATAGGTTAGGGGAAGTAAAAGGTTGACTCGAATCAGGTGGTATGTTGGCTATGGGAGATGAGTAGATGGGATCTTTAAGATGATCTGATGGATGAAGCACTTGAGGCTGGGCATTTTGCTAATAAGGGCTAGAAAAGGTCCTGTTGCAAATCAGATTATCCATTAAGTGAGGACTACTGATGGCTATTTGAGGACCAAACCCCTACTGAACGCCCAATCTATCCGAACAACAGTCCTGACAGCTATTAGGCCTAGTGCAGGTCATGGGAGGGAATGGTGGTCCTATCGAATGCCCTGCCTCCGAAGGCAAGATTGCCTGATCGAAGATAGGATCATCAGAGGCCAAAACCTGCGCACTCTCGCAGGTCAGGGGCTGGGCCTCATCCTGTCCATCCTAGTTGGGCTGACGTTGATGAGTAGAAAGTAGGTCGATAGACTGGGCATTCACAAGACATTCGATCCTCATTTCTGCCGATTTCTCCTACTGCTCAAGTTCACACCTTGTCCCTGAAGAGTCCACCGTTCTCTGATTGCCAAAAGTCTTGACTATCCACTGTTTTGTGCCATCTGTTCGGGGCTCTACCCTCGTTTCCTCCCTACTAGAAGGAGCCTCCACCACCCTAGAATTTTCGAATTGAACCATAATCTGAAAGGTTCTACCCTCCACTATAAGATTTAACAATTTAGTGGGCGATGGGGTGTGACAGGGGGAGATCCTAACCCGGGCGAACCATCTATTGGGGCCTGATAGGGACCGAGGATCCACTTCTAGCACCCCCCCAATCTGCTCTGCAATTTGACCAATAGTATGTTCACTCCAAGCATGCAATGGAATCCCATTTATGCGGATCCACACCCCTGAACCTGGTACTTTGATAGCTGGGCCCCAACTCTAACATCGGATAGCCCCGGCTTACCCTGAGAGATTTTGTCTCGAGAGAACGCCAGGGTGGCTTCCTGAAAAGGCCAAGCTATATGTCCTAGAGGGGGGGGTGAATAGGACTATGCCAAATTTAAAATAA
This sequence comes from Magnolia changhungtana, assembly GCA_030180095.1. Classification (NCBI taxonomy): domain Eukaryota; kingdom Viridiplantae; phylum Streptophyta; class Magnoliopsida; order Magnoliales; family Magnoliaceae; genus Magnolia; species Magnolia changhungtana. The sequence continues at coordinate 161,133 of JASAUF010000083.1, read as the reverse complement.
AATCAGCGGAACTAAAGTAAATCAATACCCTTACAATAATGAATCAATTCACAATGCTAATTATAAATCACCTTGATAAATAATTATCGAGAGATTGATACAAATTCAGTTCTAAGGACAACCTTACACCATAATAAACAAGGGCTTATGGTAGACAACCTTATTTCTAAACCTCTTTTGAATCAAGAACTCAATGTTAATATAAGTAAATGAAATAGCAAGGAATTGAAAATAAATGCGTATAAAGATCTAAATTATTACAACAATCCCCACACTTGCTTGAAATGTAAATAGTTACAACATTCACATCCACTTGTACATTCCACACAATTGAATGATAAAAGATATGAAAATTAAGCAAACATTCAATCCACAAGACAAGAGTTATAGTGGTTCGCCTGTGTGTACACCAACTGTTTTCCAACAGCCACACAGAATGCTACTCCACTCCTAATATCCTCACACAGTGGGATATTAGCGCTCACTATCAAATAGGTTTTACAGTTCACCAAAAACCTTTACAATTGTGTCTTTTTCACTTGGGCTTACACAATTCAAAAACCCTTTTTCTGAGTTTTCTGGTTTTCTCAGACAACCAACACAATGAGATTTTTCTGGCTCAATCTCAAACAAAACCAATACAATGAATTTTACAGAAATGTAAAATACCTGGATTTCTCCTTTTCTTAGCAGACCGGTAGAACCAATCGGAGTAGATGATTGAATATCAAAGTTCAATTTCCAATACTCACATTCATAGGGTTCTAAATTCTAATTGATTTTAGATTTAACTTGTAGGGCGTAGCTATATTTGATTTTGATTCCAAGAAGAAGGAATAATATAATTCCTCTTTTCAAATACGATTGGAATAGAGAAACAAAATCAAATTAAATAAGCTAGCAAAAAGGAATATTAAATAAGCACAATCTAGCTTAAAATAAACACAAACTTATCTCGAGTGATCACTTGAAAATTCTTGAAATGGAATGGAGTTGAAGTGTGAAAACTCAAATTGTGTTCAATTTATAGAAGAAAAAATCGCTCCTACGACCGGTCTTAGAAACCTAGGACTCGGTCGTAGCTCTAACATTTTTGAAAAATTTAGCGCGATCTTAGAAAACAATTCACGACCGTCGTGTGAACCCTACGACCGTCGTGGGACACCTACGACCGGTCGTAGATACCTACGATCGGTCGAAGGACCATGAAATCATTCTCGGTCTTTCGTCGTAGCTCCACGACCGATCGTGGATGTGTCGAAGCCGACCTACGACCGGGTCGAAGGACTTCCAGATGTGTCGTATGCGTTCTCAAAAATCCGAAAAACTTCAACAACTTAGGACTGATCGTGAAATTTCTTGACTAGTCGAACCAATGCTAGGATCGGTCGAACAAGAGCTAGGACAGTCTTGGAACAAACTAAGCTTATGTAGAATAAATATTTGATTTATGTATCCAAAATGACCTACTTAAAGAGTCAACCTAAGGTCATTTAAACCAGAATCATGTCGTATGGATATTGAACTTCAACCATTCAACAAATGCATATTGTTTGAACCAATATCGACTTGAACCATTGAACAATATCAAAGCTTGAAGTCTTGAACATATCCGCTTGAAGTCGCTTGAAGTCTTGAACATATCAACATAGTAGCATCTTGAACTTCAACATCCGGAACTTCAACTTGTAACTTCTAGAAGTGTTTATACAAAGGTCTTGAAAAACATATACCATTACACAAGCTCAAGGCACGTATAGATGTTTTGACACTTCAAAATTTGACAACCAAAGAAGTATGAGACCATAACACTTACAATCTCCCCTTTGTCAAATTTGTGACAAAACACCCAAGTAATAATACTTCCAAGAGAAACACAATAGGTGAGGCATGCACAGATATATAGACATGATAAGCAATAGCTAGCAATATTCATTTTCCTAAAACTCTTGAGAATTTTAACTCCCCCTGAGTAATAGAAACACATAACTAAGATTAACATCAAAATGACAAAGTTCACCAAACTTCTCCCCCTTTTTGTCACAAAAAGACAAAGGAAGAAGAACAGTAATGAAAGTAGTAGTTGTCACAACGGAAAAATGTCCATAAAAAAATTTGAGATGCAAGCTAATATCAGTAAATAATACAGACCCGAAAATAACTTCAGTCAGAACCAGAAGAGAAATGAAGAAATGAAGAAGAAGGCAAAAATCCCCAATATAAAGTGAAATCCCGCACTTTACGACAGGTCGAGAATGACCAAAAATTTGCAAAATTTTTCTTTTTTAAAAAAAATTTAAAATTTAAGAAATTCAACTTATGTACATTATAATACACAAAATCATGCAAACTCAATTTAAATTGCACATACCGAGATCAAACTTTAATTTATTAAACCTGCTTTTGTCGAGCGGTTTAGTGAAAATATCTCATGAGTTGAATCTCGGTTGGAATGTAATCCAAATTTATTAATTTTTCTTCCACTAATTCACGAATGTAATGAAATCTAATGTCAATATGCTTAGTACGTGAATGCTGAACTGGATTTTTAGAGATATTTATCGCACTGGAATTATCACAAAATAAAATCATAGAGTCCTGAGTGATTCCATAATCACTTAACATTCGTTTCATCCAAACAAGTTGAGTACATGCATTTCAAAGAAGAATGTATTCAAATTTCAAAGCTTGATAGTGATATAGAACTTTGCTTCTTGCTAAACCAAGAAACAAGACAATTTCCAATGTAGAAACAACCACCACTCGGTTGATTTCCTATCATCTATGTTTCCAAATTTACAAGATCTCAGATACCCAAATTTAATTGAACATTAGTCTCATGTGGATACCAGAGACCCAATTTAGTAGAACTTGCGACATAACGCATAATCCGCTTAACAAAGCTAAGTGAGATTCTTTAGGATTTGATTGATAACGAGCACAAATACCAACACTCAAAGCAATATCTCGTCTACTAGCGCTAGATAAAGTAAACTACCAATCAAACTACGATACAATTTAGGATCCACATCATTACCCAGTAGAGTCTTTTGAAAGTCTTACCGTTGTACTCATAGGAGTATCAAAATTTTTACCTTTCTCAAATCCAAATTTCTTAATTAAACTCGAGCATATTTGGTTTGAGAGATAAAATTCCATCAAAGTTGTTGTTTTACTTGCAACCCTAGAAAATAGTTTAATTCTCCAACCATACTCATTTCAACTTAGACTTCATCAAATCAAAACTCGATACTATGTTAGTACAAAGTTGATCCATAAATAATATCACAACATATATTTGAACCATTAGAATATCATCGTTATGTTTCTTAACAAAGAGTGTCTTATCAACACATCCCATCTGAAAGTTATGACTTAGTAAAAACTTAGTCAATTTTTCGTACCATGCTCTGGGAGCCTGTTTCAGACCATAGAGAGCTTTCTTGAGACGATACACATGATCAGTAAATTTAGGATCTTCAAACCCCAGTAGGTTGTTCAACATATACTTCTTCATGTAAATCACCATTCGAAAGGCACTCTTTACATCCATTTGATAAATTTTAATTTTCCTAAAACATGCAATGGAGATAAAAAGTCTGATTGACTCAAGACGAGCTACAGGGGCAAATGTTTCATTATAGTCAATTCCTTCAATTTGAGTATATCCCTGTACAACTAGTCTTGCTTTATTTCGAATAATATTTCCAAGCTCATCAGATTTATTTTTGAAAATCCATTTTGTTCCAATAATATGTTTATCTTTAAGTCTAGGAACAAGTTGCCGACATCATTTCGACAAATCGATTAAGTTCTTCTTGCATCGCAAGAATCCAATTTTCATCGAAAAGTGCTTCTTTTACGTTAGCTCTGCTCAACTGGGATGTAAAACATACGTAGTTACATATGTCCTCTAATTGTCTACGAGTGCGCACACACAAAGTGAGAGGGTTTCCAAGTATTTGAGAGGTTGGATGATCTTTAACAGCCTTAATTCAATTAGTTTCACTTGATGAAATTTCTTGTTTTTCAAGTATAAGAACTTCATCATTGTCTAAACTAGGGACAGTGTTTTCAAAAGATCATCAATCACAACATTTATTGACTCTTGAATCACACCACCCCGTTGTTCGTAACACGATAAGCACGATCGCTTAAAGAATAACCTAAAAAGATCCCTTCATCACTTTTAGTGTCGAATTTTCCCAAATTTTCACGGTCACGTAGAATATAGCACTTGCTGCCAAAAACTCGAAAATATTTGACAGAAGGCTTTTTCTCAAACCACATTTCATAAGCCGTTTTATTATTAGATTTACAAATATAAACTCTGCTTAATAATGTAGCAGGCTGTATTCACCGCTTCAGCTTCAGAGATTCCTAGGAAGCTTCATGCTATTTAACATAACACTTCCCATTTCTTGAAGCACTCTATTCTTCCTCTCGACAATTCCATTTTGTTGAGGAGTTTTAGGTGCAGAGAATTCATGCGATATTCCCTGATCGCTACAAAATTTCTCAAACCGCTATTTTCGAATTCGATCCATGATCACTACGGATCTTGTTGACTTGAGAACATTTTTCAGCTTGAATCTGTTTTATAATCTTTTTCACTTCATCAAGGGTTTCTGTTTTATCTCTCAAGAATGAAACCCAAGTGTATCTTGTATAATCATCCACAATAACTAAGATGTACTTTTTGCCACCTCGACTTTCCGTTCTTGTTGGTCCTATAAGATCCATGTGGAGAAGCTCGAGTGGTCTTGTGGTGATATTGGAGTTCACCTTTTTGTGAGAGCTCCTAGTTTGTTTACCATACCGCATTCACCACAAATCTTGTCTACTTTTTGCATTTTAGGTAGACCTTTATTAGTTCATTTTTGCTCAATCAGATAAATTTCGATAGTGTACATGTCCAAGGCGTTTATACCATAACCGACTCATCAAGATGGACCATGTAACACGTTTGATTAGATGAGCTACCGTTGCTTACAATATAGCAGCTTTTCGAAGTTCTCACACCAAGCAATATTACGTAACCCTTTTCATTTGTAATTTCACAACCTTGATTAGAAAATTTAACATTATGATTGTTATCACATATTTGAGATATGCTCAACAAAGTTGTGTTTTAAACCCTCAACATATAAAACATTTTTAAATAAGGGAAGGTTATAGAGTTGAACCGTACTTTGCCAATTATCTTGCAGCTTGCTACCATCACCAAATGTGATCGACCCATCACTCATATCTTTAAGATCGTGAATAGAGCTTTGTCGTCATCATATGTCCGAGCATCCACTGCCTAGGTACCATTTTGAATGGCTTGTAGCTTTGAAAGCAGTGTGAGCAACCAAACAAGTAACCTTGGGAACCTATTTCAGTACTGCTTTGGGTTTAGGAGAATAATTGGTCTTCTTTTGTTTATAGTTACAAGAATGACCTACAGAGTTAGATTTTAATAGCTCCTTAAGTAAATCAATAATTTTTTCAGCTAGCGGGTTTCGAATCGATTTTTGAAATTTATATAGTCGCTTTTGTGTTTTTGAAAAGTTTTTGTATTTTTAGAAAAACTTGACTAGTACCTTTTCCATTTGAGTTAGAAGTCTCTCCTTTCACAAAATTGGAAGGAGCATTCTTCCGTTTAGAGATGTGTTTTTATCAAAGCCCAACCCGATCGATCACCACATTTTCTTGATCCTGATAATAATTTTTCTAATTTAGGATCACCTTGGGCATATCTCCATGTGTCCTTCAAACTCAAAAGAGAAGATACTTCTTTTTAAGTTTCTCATTTTCAGATTTTAAATTTTCAATTAAGGAGGTTTTGAATTCTAAGTCACACTTTGATTTTTCAAAACAATCAAATTTGAGATTTTTCTAAAACAAGGGTTTCAAAACATTCTTTAAGTTTAAAAACTTTTCTTTTGAAGTTTAAGTTTGACCGCAATTTTACAACTTTCTTTATATAAGGCATTGTAGGCATCTTGTAGATCTTCATCATTTTCATGATCACTATCCAAATTTTCTTCACTTGTCAATCATCATGATCCGAAAAGGTAAACTTGGCTAGAGTCATAAGGGCCTTAAGTTCACTACCCGACTCGGTTTCTGAATTTTCCGATTCAAGAGGCTTCGTAATCGACGATTCATCCCAAGTAGCCAACATACCCTTCCTTTTGGATCTGTCCTTTTAGGACATTTGTTTGCTAAATGCCCATATTCTTGACAGCTTATAACATTGACTATCTTTCAATGACTTCCAAGATTTAGACTTAGGTTTTGAACTTTTCTTTTCATTTGCCTTTTGAAAGTCAACTCTTTTCTTACTTTTAAAAATCTTATAAAACTTTTTTGCCAAAAGGGCCATATCATCTTCAGACTTTTCGTAATCAATTTTCTTGAGTAATACTTTTAGAAGACTTCAAAGCAATAGACTTACCTTTAGGAGCTTTAAAACTTAATTCATAGGTTTGCAAAGAACCAACTAATTCTTCTACCTTCATATTGTCCGTATCACGAAGTTCCCGGATTGCGTGTTACCTTTGAATTGAACCGTTCAGAAGAGAGCGTAGTATTTTTGCACACACTTTACTTTCTGGAATCTTATCTCCAAGACCCCACATTGAGTTTACAATGTCATTCAATCTAGTGTAAAAGTCCATAAACATTTCATTTTCATCCATATGAATTTCTTCAAATTTAGTTGTGAGGAGTTGGACTTTAGACTTCTTGACAATTGATGTACCTTCGTGTGTCATTTCTAAAATATCCCAGGCTTGCTTTGCAGTATCACAGATATGATTCTTTTGAACTCATCCTAAGTGATAGTGCGCAAGTGATTGCATTTAGTGCTTTAGCATTAGCACTACTCTCATTTTTCCTCAAGAGTGGTCCATTGGAAATACGGAGTAATTTTCATAGATTTTGAACCATCAATACCAAGCTTCCATGATAGGAGGGTTCCATTCAAATCCACCGTGGCTTGCCACACACTTTCATCCATTGATTTGAGGAAGATCCTCATTCGCTTTCCAATAGGCATAGTTGGAGCCATCAAAAGGTGGAGGCCTAGTAAATCAAAGACTATCAAAATTTGACATCTTATAGCTTAGATCGTTAGCTCAGGAAATAAATCCAAATAAAAAGCAACAAAAATGAGCTATTAGGCTTTGATACCACTTGAAAAGGCCAAGCTATATGTCCTAGAGGGGGGTGAATAGGACTATGCCAAATTTAAAATAAAATCAAATTTAACTAAAGTAAATCAATACCCTTACAATAATGAATCAATTCACAATGCTAATTATAAATCACCTTGATAAATAATTATCGAGAGATTGATACAAATTCAGTTCTAAGGACAACCTTACACCATAATAAACAAGGGCTTATGGTAGGACAACCTTATTTCTAGAACCTCTTTTGAATCAAGAACTCAATGTTAATATAAGTAAATGAAATAGCAAGGAATTGAAAATAAATGCAGAAGTAAAGATCTAAATTATTACAACAATCCCCACACTTGCTTGAAATGTAAATAGTTACAACATTCACATCCACTTGTACATTCCACACAATTGAATGATAAAAGATATGAAAATTAAGCAAGCATTCAATCCACAAGACAAGAGTTATAGTGGTTCGCCTGTGTGTACACCAACTGTTTTCCAACAGCCACACAGAATGCTACTCCACTCCTAATATCCTCACACAGGGGATATTAGCGTTCACTATCAAATAGGTTTTACAGGTTCACCAAAAACCTTTACAATTGTGTCTTTTTCACTTGGGCTTACACAATTCAAAAACCCCTTTTTCTGAGTTTTCTGGTTTTCTCAGACAACCAACACAATGAGATTTTTCTGGCTCAATCTCAAACAAAACCAATACAATGAATTTTACAGAAATGTAAAATACCTGGATTTCTCCTTTTCTTAGCAGCCCGGTAGAACCAATCGGAGTAGATGATTGAATATCAAAGTTCAATTTCCAATACTCACATTCATAGGGTTCTAAATTCTAATTGATTTTAGATTTAACTTGTAGGGCGTAGCTATATTTGATTTTGATTCCAAGAAGAAGGAATAATATAATTCCTCTTTTCAAATACGATTGGAATAGAGAAACAAAATCAAATTAAATAAGCTAGCAAAAAGGAATATTAAATAAGCACAATCTAGCTTAAAATAAACACAAACTTATCTCAGAGTGATCACTTGAAAATTCTTGAAATGGAATGGAGTTGAAGTGTGAAAACTCTGAAATTCGTGTTCAATTTATAGAAGAAAAAATCGTTCCTACGACTGGTCTTAGAAACCTAGGACTGGTCGTAGCTCTAACAGATTTTTGAAAAATTTAGCGCGATCTTAGAAAACAGTTCTACGACCGTGTGAACCCTACGACTGGTCGTGGGACACCTACGACTGGTCGTAGATACCTACGACTGGTCGAAGGACCATGAAATCAGTTGCTGGTCTTTCAGTCGTAGCTCCACGACTGATCGTGGACAGGTCGAAGCCGACCTACGACCGGTCGAAGGACTTCCAGGACAGGTCGTGGGCGTTCCAAAAAATCTGAAAAAACTTCAACAACTTAGGACTGATCGTGAAATTTCTTGGACTAGTCGAACCAATGCTAGGACTGGTCGAACAAGAGCTAGGACAGGTCTTGGAACAAACTAAGCTTATGTAGAATAAATATTTGATTTATGTATCCAAAATGACCTACTTAAAGAGTCAACCTAAGGTCATTTAAACCAGAATCATGTCGTATGGATATTGAACTTCAACCATTCAACAAATGCATATTGTTTGAACCAATATCAGACTTGAACTGTTGAACAATATCAGGCTTGAAGTCTTGAACATATCTGGCTTGAAGTCAGGCTTGAAGTCTTGAACATATCAACATAGTAGCATCTTGAACTTCAACATCTGGAACTTCAACTTGTAACTTCTAGAAGTGTTTATACAGTGTCTTGAAAAACATATACCATTACACAAGCTCAAGGCACAGATAGATGTTTTGACACTTCAAAATTTGACAACCAAAGAAGTATGAGACCATAACACTTACACTTCCTCAGTTAGGAATTTAAAAGCATAAGCTGACTCTGAAATCTAGAAAATCTCCACTTAAGTGGCCCTAAATCTAGATGATTTCTCAGGGATTGGGCATTACTAGCCTCATCAGAAATTTCCCCCACCAGAGCACAGGTGAAATCAGCTTTACTCTTATCCGAGATCCATTTGGGGATAATGATAGTCTAAGGGTTTGCCGAGGGAGGGGAAGGAAGTGACATGGCATCTACATAGGACCGAGACATAGATCCGAAGTTGATGAACCTAATAGCAGATTCCCTATTCTGCCCTGTCTTATCTCTGTGAAGCATAGTGGGGTTTGGGGGAGGTTCAAGATGATTGCGTACCTGAGATTTCTATTGGGGGATTTTAGAGCCTCCATCTCTGGACCTATCTCCTCCAGTCAGCCATTGGTTTGCTATGCTTATCGTCATTCGGCGACGGCCTCAAGAATTGCCCATTTGGAAGCTCTATTGCAGCCTGAGCTTCATCCCTAATCTTAAACATTACAAATGCAAATCCCTTACTTACTGCCTGAGGCCGGGAATGTAGGGATGAAGACATCAGAAAGAGCTCCAAACTGGCCAGACCTAGATCTAATATCCTCCGCTGAAGCCGAGAAGGGCAAATTGCCGATGAACAATCTGTATTCTAGATGTGGCTTTCTTTAGCGCACTTCCTTCCACTCCTCGGTGGATCTGGCATGGTCGGGCCCAATGCGTCACCCATTTGGGAGCCAAGAGCACTCGTCTCTCTATCATCTTTTTGATTGCCTAGGGCATTCCACTCCAACACCTCAACATGAGGAGAGACTAGGTCTCGATGGCTTAGAAATACAGACCTTTCAAGATCTGATCGTAAAAGCTTGCAATTTAGAAAAGCTCAACATGAAAATGTTTGATTTCTATATGAACCAGATGTTTCGGGATTCTAAAAAGACTTCCACTGATATTATCCGGGAAGAAAGTAAAATGAAGAGTTATCGATATGAACAAAGAAATTTTGATGAAAGAAGTATGAGTAGTTCTACAGTCAGAAAAGTAAAGAAAAGATTTGAACAATTCAATAGTTTTGGAAAGTATACATTTGAAGAAGATATACTTCCTATGATGAGACAGTTATTGGCTGTAGAGAAAATCCAGCTTTCGTGGCCAAAACGCCTAGAAGAAATGAGGATGATGAAAGAAAGTGATTATTGTTATTATCACTATCTTCTTGGGCATCGAACTAAGAATTGCTTCATCTTGAAGAAAATTTTACAAGAGATGATGGATAAGGGCAAAATTTTCATAAGAAAAATGTATTATGTAAGAGAAAAGATAGCAGCGCGCAATCTTGATTGAAGTCAATCATGAATATCACATTCTACTGTGGATGTAACTCTCGATATCTTTCTAATTAAGAATATGAGAATACAAGTATTCATGACAATGCCTGATTTGCCAAAATATTTTACCTCTAAAGGTTGTTGCAATTTTGATTATGAAGATTATTAGCATAATACTTCTTAAACAAAAGGAGGCAAGGCATGTAGAAGGATGGGAGAGTTTTTTGCTATGTATTAGTCTTCTGCTTATATGAATGAATAAAAGACAAATTCTTAAGCATATTAAGCGTGTATCAAGTGTATCAAATTTATCGCCGATTATCACCGATGATTATCGTCAAATATCAATGAACTATCACCGATCATCATCAAAATTAATACTATCGCCGATTATCAAATGCCGATGATTACTGTCAAATCGCCATCGTTATTCGCTGCTGGCCACTATTACAAAAGCCATCATTGTTGAATTGATATTATTGCCAAGTTGATGCATTATTTTAAACATAAATATTATCAAGGATATTATTATCAACACTAGCAATATATCCACGACAGCAATGGTGGCGATTTATCATCTACGGTAGTAAAATGCTACGCAGAAAGACCCAGCGATATATTAAATATTATGCGGGGCAGCAGTGAGAAGTCAGTGGCCCTAAAAAGCCCGCGAAGGCCCTCACATGCTTAGACCCATGCGGGCAGTGGTGTGTGCTTGTACGGCTAACCACGTGTGAGACCAATGCCATTTGTACAGTTTCCAGTAGTCGTCTGTACAGTTTCCAACAGCGTCACGAGGGAAGGTGGGAGAAAATGCCCTCTCGTGAATGGGTCTGACCTGGCAAATGAAGAAAAAGCGGGCTGCAGTGTGTGCTCTTTGGCTTGTCCATAGATAGTCCAACCATGCGTAAGACCCCCCAGATTCTTGGTTTAATTTCAGTAGAAACTCATGAGGACAGGGCTTTAAAACAAATTACCCCCTCATAGATGGACTGACAGCTTTGATTTTGGTACCACAAGGTAGCCTTGCACGCCCTGTGAACTCTAGAGAGTTATTGTGGCCAACCTTGTACGTAAAACTCACCGAGTTTATTGCCCCGACAGCTTCACTGGATAATGGATCGCGGTTTGTGAACTCACAGGCCGCAATAAGTCTAGCGAACTCGTAAGAGTTACAAAGACTATTTGCGTAAGACTCGACTCCAACATGAGTTTAAACAACTGTGCTAGCTCCACTACTCATGAGCTTAAACTGTGTGTGAAAGTGTCCAGTCCAATTAAGTTAAATCAAGATCAGTTAAGTCAAGTCAAGTCAAGTCCAATCAAGTCAAGTCTAGTTGAGTCGTGTCCAATCAAAGTTCTGTTTAGTCAAAATATGCTAGCTCCACTAATCAAGAGTTTAAACTATGTGTAGCATCAAAATGTTGCAGATACATTGATACTAAAGATACATATGCTCGCCTATTTTATTTAAGATATGCTCAAATATGCAATTGCATGATATGATGAAATAAATAATGAAATTTTCAAACTTTAATTAAACAAGATATAGAAATGTATTTCTATTGAAACAGGTGCAAATTACAATGACAAACACTTTTAAAATGTCTACAATACTCTACTCAAAAGTCAATCTTCAGGAAAAGCTATTAGTCTTTAATTACAATATATTTCTCCTTCTGACGAGAGCTATGGGATTTTTTTGTCTCTTCTTTCCTTGATGACAAAGGTAAATTATCCCGTAGAATTCTCAAAGGCGGGGGAGAATGGAATCGCAAGGAATCATCATTTTCTTCTGGAAAATTTGATGACTCGAATATATTCTACGAATTCTTCAAAGGAACACCAAAAGTTATCCATCCTTCAAGGGTGTCAGCAGGCTATACCTCATAAATAGTATCTTCTAAGGAGATTCTTATGGAAAGTTGACCTGGACAAGGGGCATGATTTGTCCCTTCAAAGTAACCTATGTCTTGGTCTTTCTGATAAATCCTTAGTTGTGGTGGAAGAATGCGTATGGCATGGTTTACCAGATAATATCTACATACCAGATAGTATTGTTGAGCACACCAACGCATCTAGGAATAAGAAGTATAGACTGGATAATTATAGCTGGGAATTAAGAAGCGAGATCCAGTATTGATGTTTAAGAGTTGCCTTCATACCAGAGCCCAATTATATGGTCCAATACCACAATCCTCATAGGTCTCATGACAATGTCACAAGTCTCTGGTACTGTTTGGTCAAAACCAAATTGGCGAGCAAATCTGCTTGGGTAATATGGTTCATGCCAGAATGTGCTACCTTCTCTCAGTGGAAGAGTACTAGATCTAATGGAAACAAGAAATGAATGCTCGCCAAAAGAGATGGAATCATCATCAACAACTTTTATACCTTCCGGATGACTGGTGAATAGAAATTGATAAAAGTCGATAGGTTCACTATCCTCTATCTTTTGAGTGACCCAACCTTCTATGAAGAAATGCCAAGGAGCACAAACTGGAAAAGATTCAACCGTTGAACCTCTAAGACTAGAGATGACGTCCCTAAAAGCGCGATAAATGGCACACAAAAATGGAGGAGCTAGTGAATATCTCTGACCTTTCGCCATTGCACCTATAACTACGAAGAGAGATGGTCTGATGATATCTATTTATTTGGAATCGAGAAATATTACCAAGCTTAACCAATAAGCTAGAAAAGTGGCTAATTCGCAGGAAGAACTATATTCGGTGGTACTCTTTACACTCTCGCGAATGATCTTGAGTTCTCAATGATTATGGCATGCGAAGCTGTCAAGAGAAAGATGCGGTTAAATAATATAAATATACATAAGACAAAGGCTTCAGAAAGACAAAGTAGAAAGAAGGAAATATACCGCAGTCTTCGGGAAAAATGAGTCAGCCATTCAAGAGAATTAATATGATTAAGCTGAGGGAAATTACCCAGTTCTCTGAAGAGTTCAAGAGTGGTCTTTGAAATTTCAGAGCTATTATCTTCGGCAAAAGTAAGAGCGAATTCTTCGTTTGAAGGAATATATGCATCGAAGATATTGCCCATGATAGGAAGACCTACTACGCGAAGAAGATCCCATAGGGTAATACTCATTTCGCCCAAGGGAAGGTGGAATGAATTGGTAATTGGAGACCAATGGTTAAGGAAGCCTCTGAAGATAGCCGCATCTACACAAAAATGTTCTGATGTAGCTATGATCGCTTCAAATAGACTAATTTTCTATAAAATAGTGGTATGTTTACGGGGACGGCTCGAGTGCAAGCACTATAGAAATCTCGAGGCGATAGAAGACCTTTGGCTAGAAATTTGTTTGTCCTCTAAGTTGAATGACCATTGTAGAAATGTTGTGAGCGGTTTCAAAGAAATGAGTAGGGAATGGCTGATGAGGATTATAACAAGGACACAAGAATCGCATTTTATAGATTATGCCGACTTTCTGATTATAACAATGACACAAGAATCGCATTTTATAGATCATGATGACTTTCTGATGAGATTCGTTCCCCTCCAAACGTCCTTCTAGAATTCTTGGTCCCCTCATAATCCAGTTATCTATAGAAACAAGATTTGTTTGGATCAGTTGATTAGCTGGTTCATTGTGGAAAATCGACCAATAACGCCATAAATTGATTGGGATGACAGTTGTTTCATTCTCAGAAGGATCATGGAGTTTCAAGACTTCTTCATTAATCACGATGCAGTCCCAAGAATGTTGGAAAATTTGCCTAGATTCTGAAGAAGATGAATGATTCTTGTTTATTGAAGACGAAGCCTTCAAGTGTTGCATATTTATAGGTCAAGAGTTATCAAGTTGAATATAAAGTTTTAAGGAATGATGATTCAAGATTTAGAAGGCTTTAAAACTTCTAAAGGCCTTATGCATGATGGAGAAGATTTGTGCGGGAGCGCGCAACAAGCAATTGTTGTGTAAGGGCATGCAAAAGAAAGTTTGTTGTGTGACAGAGGATATTTGTTATGCGGGGGCACGCAAAGATAGGATGTTACGCGGGGAGTCGCAAAATGGACAGAGCCTCCGCAAAAGGTTGAAAGAATGAAAGTGAAGAGGTGGTGTTGGTAATTTATAAGGGAGTTGGACCTGACTAAAGGACCCGATTAGCCTTTGCGCAGGAGCGTGCAATGACACGTGAATATGAGAAATGAAAGACAGATTAATCCTATTTCTTTATCCTAGAAAGGATAAATAAAGGATCAAAGGGGCATTTGTTGAGGTACAAAAATGAAGATTTAAGATAAACTAAAAGAAAGATTAAAAGGAAGAACAAAGAAGAAAATGAAGAAAATGTAAGAAAAAAAAAAGAGAATTCATGGTGATTGTGCGGACCTGCGCAAAGCATATTGATTATGCAAGTCTACGCAAATGCTATTATTGGTTGCGCGCACCTGCGTAGCACCAGTTTGGGCAGATCGAGTTGGATGGTTGAAATCTAATGGTGAGTGGGCCTCGTGGCACAAAGATCGGTTCCCACCTATGGAGGCCTATAAATACCCCACTCCCCCTCTCATTTGAACACCAACGAAGATTATGAAGAAGACCAAAGCTCTAGAGGAAAAGAAGGCATCAAAGGTATCTGAAACAAGAAGAAGGAAAGAAGAAGGGAGCATATCATGCTGGTCCGCGCAACCAACTATGGTGTTGTGCGGACCCACGCAATCACAGTTGATTGTGCGGGTATCTGTATTGATTGTGCGGGTATCTGTATCGATGACCCAAAATGTTGTCGAAATGACCTAAAATATTGTCGGTAAACCAACTTTTCTTCAATTCTAAGGTTTCTTCAAAAAAAAAAAAAAAGATACAGGATGATCATATTCCTCTTAAAGAGATGAACATATTGAAAAGCCGAAATGCTGTCGAATTCAATACTTAAACTCACTCCACATTTGTATATTGAATATTCTATTTTAGAATCAAGGGAAATCAAAGGATATAAACGATTTCAGAATGAATAAAATTGATGATTGTTCTCTATATATTTTCTCTATTATGATTAAGTAAGATAATTCCCTAAATCGAATACTTTTATTTCTGGTCGAAACTGTGGATTTGGAGTAATTATCTCCCTGAGGAAGAAGGTGATCGACCTCATTACATCCATCCCTACATAACTAATGTCGATCCTCTAAATGAGAAGATCTCTCCCAATTCTATTCCAAATGAAGGAAAAGTTAAGAACCAACCTATCAACGCTTGGAGCATGACCAAGGGATACTCATAGAGCCTCCTAGGTGGATTACCATATGCTCTACCATATTTTAAGTACATGATCCTACCTTAATTTTATTTACACCTATTTTTTCCCAATCCACATTATCTAATAAGAGGCCACCACATGTCGGCACTACATACAAATAGACGAAATCTTACTCACGCCCTAGGGATATCTTCCCATCCACATCTGTTGGCAACATGTTATTTGTTAAAAGCAAGAACGGAAAAGGGTCGTATGCACATTTGCAACGAAAAGCAAGGGACCCTGCCCAGAGGACACATGGCCATCGCATGCATGTCACATATCACACTACAACATATAAGAGAAGCTACATGGAGGCCGTCTCACATAATCATGCTTAAATGGGAGATTTTCTAGAGACAATTGATGATTTCACAAACACCATGGGTTAGACAGGGTAAATCAGAAGCAAATCACTTTAGAAGGGCATTAGATCGTGTTGACACATAAAATATAAATCCTTTGAAGATATAGCAGATGAACCATTAAGGATCAAGAAGGAAATCATGGTCTAGCCATCGCTTCTCTGAACCTATATAAGCAGCATTCGAAGAAGAGCTCGGGGCCCTTGCTGAAATACACACATAATCTATTACAATGCCTTGTCTACCCTAGTTTAGTCTTAATTCCTCCACTTTTGTCCAACCCTCGTTGCAGAAAGTTTGAAATTTATCTTAGATCTTAGTTTAATCTTCTATTGTCCAATGCCATCATTGCAATATGCCATTAGGTGTAGTATAAATATTCACGACCATCGTCGTTCGATTCTCGATCAACCAATTCCTTACTTGGGATATCACACAAGTCACATCTTGATAACCATTTTCCTTGATCGTTTGTCCATACGGTCAATCATAGGTAATGATCTTTTATTCATTTTTATTTGATTTTATTATTTTATTACCTACCAATAGTAATCTATAAATTCAAATCAATAAAAATGGATAGTTTAGCCCTTTTAATTTGATTCCAACTATCCATTCTTCTATATTGAGAAACTTGAGGATCACGATCACCTCTGAAACAAAAGTCATTGGCTCAAGGCAAAAAGAACTCATGAGAAGGACTAACCCTCCCCTTCATAAATCGCTTGATCACTACCACATTAGTGGATGGACAATCAGATCAACCTTCATAGGTTTGATCTTACGGTTGATTTGGTGCCTGGGGTCACAAGCACTTAGTCAATTCAAATTGATTATGACTCTGACATGTCTGCCATAATTTTAATCGTATATGTTTAACCAAATATAGGCCATCTTTTACATGTGTGGCCACACATTTGGATTGAACAACAACATTATTTTTTGGCACGCTCGATGGGATAGTGGTGTGCTATTCTTAGCATTTCTTAGTGAAAGGTAAAAAATGTAAGAATAGAAAAGACTAGGGCTAGTAGTCTCCTCAAAGTTTTAGGAGAGCCACTAGGCGAGGAACAGCAGTAGGACGAACCCATCGACATGGAAGCAAGATCCTCTTCACAACCGAATTTAACTTTAGGAGAAGTTACGAACCACATCTTTGACATGTGAGGAGATTTGTGGCAACTCGTAAAAAGCAACAAGGTGCAAGCAGAGAGCTTGGCTAAGCTCGTTGATGGTCGGTTTGAGAGACTCACCCCGAAGTGAACAAAACCCTGCCAAGACCAATTAAACCACCTATGAGGATAAGTTGAGTATGGGCTCAAGGTCGCTCCATATCACCAGCAGTGGTGGTAAGGAGAAACCATCGAAATTGCTGATAAAATGACCAACATGAGTATCCTAACGGTCAGAATGCATATAAGGGTAACTCCATCCTGGTGTTGAACAGATTGAGGGGCAACCACCCTTGTCACCAACGCCACAAAATTATTATTAAATGACCAAATACCCAGGAGACAACCTCCCATGGTGTTGGTGGTTCGGCAAGGCTACATGAGGTTTGAGATGCCCAAGGGACCACCTCCTATTCCCCCACATTTGGTAGCCAATAACCTAAAGGTACAAAGGCAATATCCTACGTAGTTGCACCGACCTCTCGACCGAGATGGCATTATTGGGCTCATCCAAGAATACGGGGTGCGGCCCAACAGCCGACAAGTAGCTCGATCATTGAAAACCCTACCTAGACTATTAATTAATATTTTGAACTACTAAGAGGATTTAGGGTTATTCAATTCACCCTCTTCTTAAGGTAAGGTGAATCTATCACAATCAAGCACATTGGTTGGTTTAACATACAATGTGGTTAAGTCTTGTCTCATGATTTCTTAAAACTGAGGTTATTTGGTAACTTCCTGATGAGAGCGACTTTTGCTTGGTACATTAACCTTCTCCCCAACTCAATCTAAATTTAGTTCGAGATGTTGGAGAGGTTTCAAATGCAATTTCATCAAACAAAGCCTGAAGTGTCAATTGCCAATTTATCCAAACTTCACCAGTTACATGGAGAATTAGCCTAGCAAATTATTTCCTAGTTAAAAAAGTCAAGAAATGATGCTCCATTATCTTATGACAAGCTGAGTTTACTAAGCTTGCACTTGATGACGTGGACTTTGAGCTTCATAAGAAGTTTGAAGGCATGCATATTAGTGATCTTTTTCAACTCTCGCCCAAGGCCACCCACTATGGATGGATTCTTTAAGAGGAGAACCAAAGGATGAACTCATTGTAGGGGACATATTACCATGACCCCAACTACGAGTTGGTAGTCGCGAAAGTGCTGGGAAAATGGCCATATAAACGTCTGTCCTTAAAACGGACAAAGTTTCATACCTCCACAGGGATGAACCCTCAAAGGAATGCCCCTGACTATTCAAGGCAATATACCTCCGATATCTTTAAGGCCAACATGATCTTTGACCTTCTCTTAGAAGTCAAGTTCATTAAGTTATTGGAATATAAGAAGATTCTATCGAATGAATAACTAAAACTCACGCTACTAAAAATTGCTTTATTTTCTAAAATATGGTGCAAGAGAACATCGATAAGGGACTTCTCAAGTTTTTTAACAAGAAGGAGGCCATGGGGGTTGACCAAGACCCTTTCTCGAAGATCACCAATATCATTGTTGTTTTGGCTGAGATCAAAATGGTCTAGCCTATTTGAATAGTAGAAGACAATGGCTATTTAGGCCGCCACCAAACAACCTTCGTAACCTCGAATGATCACCCTCGTCATGTTATAACATCCAGATCATTCCAAGGGAAAGGGTAGTACAAAGGACAAGGGGAAGGCTCCTCTAAAAGAGCTGCCCAAGTGACCTATCACTTGCGAGCTGTGCTATAAGCATATTAAGGAAACTCCCGAGTGGGTGTCTCATATGACCAGACATCATCCACTAACATGACTGTCAAATTAATCAGTTCAGGACCTGCCGGCGACATTCGACCAATTGTTGTATCTGTCCAACAATCATATATCTCACAATCAAGTTACGAACATGGAAAGATTTGCTGATGCTACTTAGCGCTGATACCCAAGAGGCAAGAGCCGTGAGTAATCTAAGTATGGATTTCGAGAATTGCAATCCCAGGATCAATGAATGGCCTCTCCAAGGAGGCATATCATGAATGATAACAGTCTTTAAATTCCACCATGGCCAGCAAGGTTGAGGATGGTTAGGCTAATTGAGCCTCAGACCAAATGATAGACCATTATGATCCATTGAAAAGTTTCCCCTAAGTTCCTCAAGGCCTAACTAGAACCCTTAAGCGCAGGCTCTAGCAATAGAGAGCCAAGGTCAAAGTGTTCACTATTTTAGAATGCGTGATTCATAAAAGGTCGTGGTCGATCATTAAAAGACTTGGGCAGCATGTTGAGGAAAAGGCACCATACAAGGTGACTCCTTCCCTGAAAGAAGCACCTATGTAGGATGACCTTAGAGACAATTACTTCACCTTCGTGGAATATCATGATATAGCCAACCAATCCTTCCAAGGATCACTCCACCCCAAGGACTGTTTGGATGGAACTGGGAGCTAGCTAGGGTGCTGGACTCTAACGAAAGTGGTGGAAAAGCCACAATTATATTCGAAAGCCTCTCACCACTTACACTCACCTGCAATGTGACTTTTGTCTTGCCCATGATATTCTAGGTAAAACTTGATCAACCAAACCAAATGGCTAGAAATGTGGAAGAAGTGGGTGAAACCTCTACACAAGTAGAGATAGTTTCCCCTATTGTCGACCAGAGTGTACGGAACTAGACCAACCATCATGATTGAAGAAGAAGAAGAGTGAAAAAAGTGACTTTAAAAAGCCGTCCTACTTGTTGACCAAGCAACTTAAGCTTTTTATACGATGCTATCAATATTATACCAATGTTGATGGTTCAAAAGCTTGAAAAGATGGCACAAGACTTAATGTCGACCAAAGTCATGGTCTCCTACTTCACAGGGGGAGTCATGAATACTAACGGTGTCCTCCCTAAAGAATTGTTGGTTGGCAGTAAGAAGGTCATGGTGGCCTTTTTCATCGTTAAGCGAATGACTAACAATAACACCCTACTAAGGAGAGAGTAGATGCACTCGAATTGGTGAATCCCTTCATCTCGATATTAGTTCCTAATCCTTTGGAACAAGAGGAAGGCCAAGATCATCTCCATAGACAATCGAACATTTTTAGCCAAACCAAACATCACCAAGGCCAATATCTACAAAGGGGAGATCATCCCATTACACTTATCAATTGCGATAAATACAACTGACCAACAGGAGTCATTACTGCCATTGATCCTTTGTGAGATCTTGATACATTGATCAACATAGTGGACTCAACAGAATCTAAGTTAGAACTAGATGTCTTCATCGACAACATCTCCATGCTAATGCAAGATCAGCCAAACAATCTTGCCCCAAATATGGCTAATGAGTGGCGTAGTCTACCGATAAGTACAATGATAGATAATTGGTTGACCAAGCCAACAATTACGATGATAAAAGAACCCTCAAGTACTGAATGAAATCATTCCATATCAACCACCCACTGAGTACCTTATCAAGAAGATTCCTTTATGGATTATGGAATCGAGATAGATAAAGAAGCTAAAATTACTTCCATTCTTTATAACCTTGAAGATTATCTTGGGACATCAGTGAATACAATGGGTTCTATGTCAACATTATAGAGTGCTTCCTCTAGAAGGATGAAACAGTAAAGGATGGTGTGGCGTTCCTTAAATTAGAGCCTGCACCTACCAATATGAATGATCATAGGCCAAATTTCAAGATTCCCTCATGAAAGTGAATCTAGGAACATAAGAGAAACAATGACCAACTTTTATCAGTGCAGAGCTCAACTCTCAAGCTTAGATGGAAATGATTCTCATATGGAAATAATTGCACTCCTAAAAGAATATTTTGACTACTCTGCCTGGGATTATTATGAGATGTCTAGCTTCAATAGGGATCTTGTAGAGGAACCTCTTCCCATCAAAGAGAGGTTTAAGCCGCTTTAGCAGCTAACAAGGAGGATGACCCAAGTAGTCACTTTGAGAGTCAAAGAACCTAAACTACTATTGAAGGCCAGATTCATTTAACCACTCAGATATGTTAAGTGAATTTCTAACATCATTTTAGTCATTAAAACAAAAAAAACAAAAAAAAAAAAAAAAGCTGAGAGTCTATGCAGACTTTAAAAACCTCAATCTAACGACCCAAAGGATGAGTATCCAATGCTTATTTTAGATCATCTTCTCAATAGGCCTACCAGATCATGTTGTTCATGGATGACCACTTCGGTTATAAACAGATCTATATTATCGAGGAAGACCTATATAAGGAGGCGTTTTAATGCCCAGGAGCAATTAGATCATATTGTTTGGTCGTAATGCCTTCTAATTGAAGAACGCCGGAGCCACCTACCAAAGGGCCATGAATGTCATTTTGCATGATATGATTGGCAAGTTTACAGAGGTGTATATCGATGATGTAGTGGTAAAATCGATCTACCTAGGAGACCATGTTGTATACTTGAGTCATTCGCTTTAGTGCATGAGAAGACACAAGCTTAAGATCAATCCACTCAAATGTGCCTTTAGAGTGTTTGTTGGAAAATTCTTAGGTTTAATCATTCATTAGTGAGGTATGGAAGTCAACCAAAATAAGGTATGTGTTATTTTAAAAGCCTAACCACCAAGAAATAATAAAAAAATGTAGAGGTTTAATAGTCGGATTAATTTTCTATGCCAATTTATCTTAAATTAGGCTTATAAGATCAATGCTTTATCTCTGTTAATCATGTTAAAGGCTGGAGAAAAAATTGAGTGGCAAGAGGAGTATTAAGCTACTTTTAACAAAATAAAAGAGTATCTTTCGAAGCCACTAGTGTTGATTCCTCCAAGAAAAGATCAACTATTTAGACTCTAGATTGCAGCCACTGAAAAAATTGGTCGATGCACTATTAGTGTAAGAGAATGACTACCAAAAACTACTATCTTTCCCAAACCCTACATGATCCTACTGTCGAATTGTTTCTTGGGGTATAAGCATTCAATCGATTTGAATCAATTACAGCTCCAGCACACCCGACATAATCTTAATCACACATGTTTAACCAAATATGGGTCATTTGTTACACTCATGGCCACGCGTTTGGATTGAACAACAAAAAATTCATGTACCCAAATTGATTCAGTCCCACAAATGTCAATGTCATGACCCAAACTTCAGAGACCAAGTGCACATTCCAATCCCACATTTTGTGGTGTGACTCATACATTGAGTGTACCTAAACCAAAAAACATGTATATAATCATTGGCGACAATCACATATACATGATGTCAAAGCTAAGTTTCATTCATTATTGCTCATCTATGAACTATTTATTGACCTACCCATTTGAGGTCTTACTCATATGTAAGAAAAATAATAATCAGTCTAGTCTAGTGCAGTAAGTTCTTATTCAGTAAGATAGGGTCACATGTCCCGTGGATCGTTCACCAGCTCAACCGCATCGACAATCTCTTAAACCAACGGTTCAACTTCAATTACATATATTTTGTTTTTCATCAATAAAAGGGTGAGATGGCCATGCCTAGTGAAAGTTCTCATCATGGTTTGTCCACATTAAAATTAAAGATTTTTTTTTTAAAAAAAAAAAACAAAACATACAACACATTTAATAGGTATTAATCTGATTAAATGCATGAATTGCATGTGTGCACTATGCAGAGGATGTATCTACTTGCACGAGTTGGAAATTCATCAACCTCCACCTGCCCATTAGGGAAGGTTTCCAGCATATAGATAGGCATGGGTAAAACCCATATCCGGAAGCATCTACCAGGATAAACAATTCTTCTGGGGAGGTCCCCTAAGATCAATTATGAAGTTCTATGAATGCATGATGTTTAAGTTTCACTTTTCATTTGTAGATTTGTAATTTACAACAGTTTATGCATATATATATATATATATATATATATATATATATATATATATATATATATATATATATATGATAGTCAGTCCACAATTTTTAGGCATCTATACATGTCAAAAAATATTAACATAAATAGGTAGCGTAATAAAAAAAAGATTATCAAAATAGAAATATTAAGTCATACATCAAATAAACAACATCTTGATTCAAATGGAAGGGAGACAAGTTGGGATCCTTAACTTGAGGATTTGGTGAGGTTGACTATTTTAGAATAATTGAACTATAAAGATTGAGGAATTCCTAAAATACAATGTGCAACAATAATCATTCTCCCAATAAATTAATATTAATTCATATGGTGGAGCCTACCTTTGATTGATCCAGATCATGATTGGAGTCCACAACATTATCAAATTAGATCACTTTACATCCAACCCTTGACACCAGGTTTATAATCGTCACTATCTCATGTAGAATTCACTTGATCAATCAAAGTGATCTCCACCATTTCCTTGACACTTAAATACCCCATTCAAGTATACTTAAGTATGAGCCATTGTTTCAATGATTTGATTAATCAAGTTCCTATAATTTGAGTGTAAATAGATTGACTTATGCTCTGTCAGTTGATCTGTCTGACTGTTGGTTGGACCGACTAAGTCTTACGTACAAGTATAAATTCTATCCTTTTCACCCTCTATCGGTCAAACTGATAGAGTCTTGACTTTGTTAAATTTTAGAAAAAACACTGTTGGTCGGACCGATGATCCTATGGGTCGAACCAACAAACTCCGGCATGCACTCCGATTTAATGAACTAAATTAAGGGTTTTTATATTCCTCTTAATCGAGATCTAGTCCCACTTGAGGTTCACGGGTCATGTCCAAACCAATTAATGGCCTACCAAAGAATGGTTAAAGAAGGGTGCCAAATATTTGTTTAATTCTAAAGTCCTCTTGCCTACACAATTGTTAACGTCATATTTCCATAACATATCACCATCTGATCAGTATGATCCACCCTATGGTCAGATCGCCCTGATCTTTAAGGTTCCAGTATATTTTGACCTCAATAATCCAATTGACTGTGGGGATTGGACCCCACACATCAACATGGGCTCAACACAGTTTCCCATGCCAAAATCCAAACGCATATACGTAGTGGGGATAATAGTTTTTCTATCATACGCAAAGACATCTTTCTTTGTATCGTTTCCTCAAAAGTCGACAAACTAGGGGTGAGATGGATCTACGGGTAATCTGACCTATCTATCATGTAAGACCCATCTGTAAATAGTAAATAATGAAATAAAATAAAATATGCTAACCTGGAGAGATTTTACACTCACACCCTAAAATTCTCTCTCTTTTGATCGAGGTCTCGAGAATTATTAGTAAAAAGGGTACTTTATTGCGATGACGGGTATTAATCCTTTAACTTTTTTAGTAACTAAGAGACTTCTTACTACTTGGCTAGTTGGCTAGTTTTATTTCTTAAAGAGAGAATTTTATTTTTAAACCCGTTTAATTATTTACGTAAAGGGCACATGTGTGAACTACCTATGTATAAAATTTTGGGTTGTTACATCCTATCTTTGTCTTTAAAATTTACGTGTGGAACATCATTGAAAAGATGGGGGTGCTTTAACCAAATTTCTTTTTCCTAGTCCCATAATGCTTTGTTAGCTCCAAGATGAGTCCATAAGATTTTTACGAGCAGCAAAGTCTTGGTGCAAAAATTTTGTTATTGTGATCCAAGATATGCACCGACCTTTCCATATAAGACGTATCATCATGCAGTTCGAGATCTTACCAATTATGACATGTAAAGCATCCCTTTCGTACTTCCGCAACATTGAAACATGAAAGACATTGTGGACTCTTGTAAGCTGAGGTGACAATGTGAGTCGATAAGCGACTGCTCCCACACCTCAGAAGGTCTGATATAACGAGGTGCAAGCTTTCCTTTAGTGCTGAAATGCATAAGTCTCAACAGAGAGACCTTTAAAAATATGTGATCTTCCAGAAAGAACTCCATGTCTCACCCTCTATTATCTGCATAACTCTTCTATCGAATCTGTGTGGCTTGTAGATGCTTCCCAATAATCTCGTCCTTCTCCGAAGCCTCTTGAACAAATCTAGTCCAATGAATCACTTTTCACCAACTTTTGTCCAATAATTAGACACAAAACATGGATGCTCATATAAAGCTTCATATGGTGTCATACCTATGCTTTCTTAGTAACGGTTGTTATAAGAGAACTAGGCGGAATGAAGATTATCATACCAACTTCTTTTAAAATCAAGAGCGTAAGCACGCATCATACCTTTGAGTATTTGATTCACTAGCTCTATCTTCTTATTGGATTGGGGATGATAAGTTCTGCTATAGTCTAGTGTAGTGCCTATGGTTTCTTGTAAAATGATCCAAAATTGCGAGGTGAAATGAGGGTTGCAATCAGATAAGATGGAACTAGGCGCTCCATGAAGATGCACTACTTCATTGATATATAGATTGGCGAGTTCGTCCATCAAGTAGTTAATGCATGTTCACAACCCCAAGTGTAGGGTCGCAATGTAGTAATAATCTCGGTAAGACCGAGGTCAAATCCACAGGGACTAAACTTGTGCGTATTCTGCAAGTAACTAAAAGTAGAACTAGAAGAAGATCTAGATCTAAACCTGAATATTTGGAAAGAGTAATTGTGATACTGTAGATTGAAACTTGTGAATTTAAAGGTGGGAACTAGGGTGCCAAGGATCCACTTGTAGCTATCAAGATGCTACCTCACTTGATTCAAGAGATCCAACTGGAATCAAAGTCCTATCTTATCCAGTTGGAGAAAAGAGATGATCATATCTTTAAACTTCTCATTGATTTAGCCTCAATGGAAGAGAATTGTGGAGATTGGAAGGGATTCCATCACCCAACCATGCCCAGGAGACGATGGCAAACAACAAGATTTACAAAACCCACAATGTCAAATAAGAAAAGAAGATAATCACAACATTTACTGTAATTTGAGTCACAACAAACCATTGACAATTGAAAATATTCCTTAAAACTAACTAAAAATCAAAGAAGTTCAACATAAACATGAATCAAAATAAAGTAAACATTCCAAACACACTACAAGTTTCACCTCTTAGCCCTAGCTGAAAGGTTTAGTCAACCATAGACATGATTGAACTAAGAATTCTTGAATAAAATATAAGAACAACTAAGGAAGAAGAAGAAAAACTCTTGGCGGCAGCTCTCAACAATTTTACTCCACTCCTTAAGCCCCAGATAATCCTAGGAATGCCCTAGGGACTCCTATTTATAGTTGTGAAGCTCCACCTTACACATCGACTTGGAATTTCCTCAAACCGCCTCGAGTTACGCAATCTGCAACTTTACGCTTTAGTCGGACCGGAGTCACCTTCAGTCAGACCGAAGTCAAATCTGAAGTCGAGTTCGAATTTTGAAAGGATTCTATTTTAGCAGGTGCCCAACTTTGGTCGGACCGAACTTAAGTCGTCGGTCGGACCAAATTAATCTTTGGTCGAACTAAATTAACTCCAAAATTCATTGTTCTTCACTAGAGCTTTTTGTGCACTTTCGGTCGCGCCGAATCCTCCTTTCGGTTAGACCGAACTAGTTTTCGATTGGAACGAATTGTCCATCGGTCGAACCAAATTAGCTTCTGAATTTCATCGTTTGTTGCTAGTGTGTTTTATACAAGTTCGGTCGGACCGAACCTATCTATTTTCTGCAACAGATTCTGTGATCTTTCGAGTCCTTTCTTCAACTTTTGTACTTGGTTTCCTTGGATCTTTGGCATGTGAACCCTTTATTCTTGGTATCTTAAGATCCCTCTTTTGCATTGGTGATTCTTGAGCATTAAATTTATGCTTTTATCATTATTTTCAATCCAAGCTCTCAGATTCATCTTGCAATACAAACATGTATAAAATATACCATTAAGCATTATCATGTTCATAAAACTAAGATATAAATAGGGAAAAATATGTAATATTTGACACTCAACAATGCAGATGGAAATAAAGTGAGCTAACTTTGTCAGTTGATCAACGATCACCCGAATTGAGTCACGATTCTTCGGAGTCATGGGTAGTCAAACTATGAAGTCCATAGACATATAGTCCCATTTTCATTTAGGTATTTTTAACGGCTACAATAATCTTGATGGATTTTGATGATCCGCCTTCACTTATTAATAAGTAAAGTACCGAGAGACGTAATTAGAGATTTCTCTCTTCATATTCTGCCACTAAAACAATTTCTTCACATCCTGATACATTTTAGTACTCCCAAGATAGATGATAAACTTAGTTCAGTGTCTTCATTTAAAAAATCTTCTTTCAGTTTTGGAATATTGGGTACACATAGGTGGTTGCAATATCAAATTCCTTTTAATATGTCAATCCTCCCTTACGACGTATCATTTGCTTAATGTTTGGCCACTATTTTCAGTAACAATTTGTCATCACCTCGTATTTATATCATTGTTACTTTAAAGTCTACATCCCATTAATTACATAACTGAGACTCTTGATTAAAGCATCAATATAAATACAAATTTTACTCTATTTTGTGGAAGGGTGAGAACAGGGGTTGTGGTCAAAAGATGTTTTAATTCTTCAAAAGCCTCTTCACACTTTCGGTCCATTTGAAAGGTACCCCTTTTCGAGTCAGATACATTAATGGCCCAAAAATCTTGAAAAGGTCCTTAATGAACCTTTTGTAGTAACCGGCAAGTCTGAGGAAACTTCTAACTTTCAAAATATTTGTGGGTTGCTCTCACATTACCCCAACATCTATCTTTGCAGGATCTACCACAATTCCTTCGTTTGTCACCACATGATCAAGAAACTTGACGTTTTCCTTTCAAAATTCATATTTACAGAATTTAATGCATAGTCAATTGTCTTTTAAGGTCTACAGCACTACCCTTAAATGCAACTCATAGCATTCACTGGTCTTTGAATAGATCAATATATTGTCGATGAGTACAATAACAAAATAATCCAGATATGGTTAAAAAATCTCTGTTCATGAAGTCCTTGAATACTGTCAGGGCATTAGTCAGTCTAAAGGGCATGACCAAGAATTAATAGTGCCCATAACGCGTTCTAAAAGCCGTCTTGGAAACTTCTTCATATTTTATCATAGCTGATCATATCCAAACCTTGAATTAATCTTAGAGAAGTAATGAGTTCCTTTCAACTGATTGACCAACTCATCAATATGAGGTAATGGATAGTTATTTTTTATTGTCATCTGATTCAAGCAACAGTTGTCTAAACTTGACTATTACTCCCATTATGGGGAGTATGTTGAACGAAATGCTGAAAATGAGTCCCATGAGCGGGGGAATATTGATATTAAAATTGTGCAAGACTCCTGTTAAGGGGAGGAGTTGAATAAAATTAAAATAAATTTAATTGGAATTGAGCTAAATTTAACTAGAATTGAATTGGATTTAAGTGAAACTAAGATAGATTTTGTTGAGATTAAACTTTATTAGTGGGGTCAAACCTGAATCTCACTCTCTAGAGAGTAGGGTGGCTATTAAGACCAGTCCCCTATTGGGATTTGTGCTGCAGAATCACACAGATCTAGATCTAGGATAACAATCCAATAACACCAAGCAATCACAAGAGAACACAAAGATTTAATATGGAAAACCCTTGTGGGAAAAAACCACGGCACAAAGCGACAGAAATCCACTATAAAATAGAAATTACAAAGAGAGAGGACTTACCCGATTCGAACAATCTCGAATCTCACCATTGTTACACCCTTTGATAACCCTAGAACCCTTTTAGAAACCATTAGAAAACCTTTAGGAACCCCTATTTATAGTTTTGGAAACACCCCTTTCACAATGACCTTAGAATAATCCAGAAACTGCCTTAAATTTACGCAGTCCGCGCGTGGGCTGCTTAACCCTCGACCGGTCGAGCGTCTCAGACATAAAAAAACACTGCTTGCTGGACTTCGAGTCGAGCGAGCCTCGACCGGTCAAGCAAACCCCTCGACTGGTCGAGTAGCGCAAACTTCAGATTTAAGACATCTATACTAACAATCTCCACCATGTCTTCAATATATAACCGTGTAGTTGCTTGACCTCTTCTCTTACCTCTTCAGCATATCTTCAATCAACGCTTTTTGTGCACACTCTATCCTTCTTTTACGCCATTGTCAAGCCTAAAGAACTTGTACAGAATTTGAACTTCTCTGTAGGAACGACCTTAGTGAGCATATCTGATGGATTCATGCTGGTATGAATCTTCTCCAGTGTTACGCCTCCTTCCTGAAGCACCTATCGGATAAAGTGGTGACGAACATCAATGTGTTTAGTACGTGAGTGATAAACAGAATTTTTAGCCAAATTGATAGCGCTCTCGCTATCACAGTTAATCGGCACGGCCTCCTGCTGAACTCTCAACTGATTTATCATGCTTCTTAGCCAAACACCTTCTTTAAATGCTTCTGTCACTGCTATATATTTTACTTCGGTCGTGGAAAGAGCCACCACTGATTGAAGCTTCGACATCCAACTGATTGCTCCACTTACTAGTAGAAACAAGTATCCTGAAGTAGACTTCCTGGGATCCACACTGCCTGTGTAGTTGGAATCCACATACCCAACTAACTTTGTCCATGTCTTCTCAAAAGTTAAGATATAGTCTTTCATACCTCTAATGTATCGAAGTAACCCTTTCACCGCTTCCCAATGTTGCTTGCCGGGATTTGACATGTATCTACTCACAACATCGACTGCCTGTGAAATATCTGGTCTCGTACAGACCATGACATATATTAAACTGCTAACCGCGTTTGAATAAGGCACATGAGACATAACCTGCTTTTCGTCATTTGATTTAGGGCATTGTTTTGAGGAAAGCTTGAAGTGAGCCACGTGGGGAACGCTCACTAGCTTTGCCTGGTCCATCCCATACTTGATCAATACCTTTTCTAAGTATTCTGCTTGTGATAGCTAAAGCCTACTCTTCTTCCCGTCTCTATGAATATCTATCCCAAGAAGGACTCTTTGTATCCCCCGGATCTTTCATCTCGAATGTCCCTAATAACTAAGTCTTCAGTATATTGATTTCAAACATATCATGACAAGCGATCAACATATCATCAATGTACACTACGAGGATGATGAATTTTCCATAACTCAGTGTCTTGTAATAGACATAGTGTTGTATTCACTCCGAGTAAATTTCTGACTCAACATGAAATAATCAAATTTTTTATACCACTGCCTAGGCGACTATTTCAGGCCAAACAACGACCTCATTAACCTATAAACTTTTTTCTCTGCCCCTTTAACTTCATAGCCCTCTAGTTGCTACATGTAGATCTGATCTTCCAATTCCTCGTGCAAGAATGCAGTCTTCACATCCATTTGTTCCAGCTCGAGATCATATTGGGCAACCAGCGCCAACACGAATCTGATAAACACCTGTTAACCACCGGCGTGAATATATCTGTGAAGTCGATTCCTTCTCTTTAAGTATAACCCTTCACTACCAACCTTACTTTGTATCTATCCTATTTCCTTTTAAATAACCATTGTATCCGATTGCTTTTCGGCCCACAGGAAGCTCCACCAGCTCCCACGTGTGATTTTTATGCAACGAGTCCATCTTATCGTCCATAGCTACCTTCCACTTTTCTGCATCAGGCTCATCAAGATCCTTCTGAATAGTAGACGGGTCCCCCTCATCTGTAATGAGGGCATATGTAATATTAGAGTCATCCATGTATTTTGCTGGTAACCTGCTATCACGCGGTGGATTTCTCCTCACAGGTGGCTGTTCCACCTGATCATGTACCTTTGTCTGTGCATCTGTCTCTGCCTAAGTATCATCTGAGTCAATCTGGACGTCTACGATCAACCTCTCTGGTTCATCTTGTTCCTCTTGATTATTCTTACTGAATAGAGAGCTTTCATCGAATCTGATGTCACGGCTAGTGATGACCTTGCCTGTGACCTTATCAAATAACTTGTAACCTTTCACACCAATACCATAGCCAACAAAAATATACTTCGTGGCTCTATGGTCTAGCTTATCACTCTCAACTGACAGTACATGAGAGTAAGCCTCACACCAAATATATGTAAATCTGAGTAGTCCACTTTCCAACCACTCCATAATTCCTCTAGAATTTTACATTCAATTGTCATTGAAGGAGACCGGTTCACCAAATAGCAAGCTATATTAACGGCCTCTGTCCATAGGTCAATGCCCAATGCAGCATTACTTAACATGCATCTGGCCCTCTCTAGGAGAGTCCGATTCATTTGTTCAGCCACCTCATTTTACTCGGACATGTGGCATACTTTATTGTGCCTGATGATCCCTTCATCCTTGCAATAATCATTAAACTCAGGGAAGTAAATTCTCCACCATTATCAGTCCTTAAAACTTTTATTTTTCACCCTAACTATTTTTCCATCATTGCCTTCCATTGTTTGAACATGGTGAGAACTTTGGATTTACATTTCATAAAGTAAACCCAAACTTTCCTGGAGTAGTCATTAATAAATGAAACAAACCATGATAATCCTCCAATGGAAACTTCTAGCAATGGCCCCCATACGTTAGAATGCACATAATCAAGCACTCCCTTACATGCATATTTTCCAGATTTAAAAGACAATCTAGATTGTTTACCATATATACAATGCTCACATATATCTAAATTAGAATTTTACAAAAATGGAATTAAACAACGATTAGAAAGTACCTTCATGCCCCACTCATTCATGTGGCCCATACGAGCATGCCACATCCGTAGAGACGTGGAGTCTGTAATAATTGCTACTGCTCCACCTGCTGAAGTGCTTATAATCAACGTATAAATGTTTTCGTACCTTTGCACTCTCATAACCATGAGTGCCCCTTTTGAAACTTTAAGGATACCATCAATACCATTGAACTTGCACCCTATAGCCTTGAGTGCACCGAGAGAAATCAAAATTTTCTTCATATCAGGAACAAGCCTGACATTAGTCAAGATACGATCCATCCCATCAAACATTTTGATGCTTACCGTACCAATAGCCACAACATTATAGGCATTGTCATTGCCCATAAAAACCTGTCCACCATCACATTCCTTGTAACTGGTAAACCAACTACAATGAGAAGTCATGTGATAAGATACTCTTGTGTCAAGTATCCACTCGTCTTTATGATGTCGTGTAAGTGACCAACCATAGAAACAGACAGAACATCACCACCACTTAATTCTTCATCGGATGTGACCAGATTGGCCTCCTTGAAAGAAGCCGCTGAATTTTCTTTATTCTCTTTAAGATTTCTACAATCCTTCTTCATGTGTCCAGACAACCCACAATTCCAACACTTTAATTTTCCTTTGCCCTTGCCTTTAGATTTGGATCTAGGTCTTGAAGATCTTGTACCTCGCTCTGAATCTTTGCCCCTCGTAATCAGTTCATCGGAAGATGCCCCCATGTCGTTGTTTAGCTTTCTCATAGCCTTCCTTTGAAGGGATAAGATAACGGTGTCAACACTTAAAGTTTTATTTGCGGTGCACATCGTGTCCCTGAAAGACTCATATAATGCAGGAAGAGAATTCAACAATATACGCTTGTTCCTCATCTTTGACCATTTCATATTCAACAATTTACACATCAATTTATTAAAGTTGCTGATATGGGCTTCTAAATCTCCACCCTTTGTCATCTTGAAGGTATAACATTGTAGCTTCAACTGTAGGCGATTTTCAGAGGACTTCTTTGCATAGATGTTCTCTACTTCGCCCACAAACTAGCCGCAGTTTTCTCCCTCAAAACGTTATAGAGAACCTCATCCGTGAGGCATAAACGGATAGAGGCTAAAGCATTACTATCAAGGTTTTTTCCATTCTTCATCTTTCATGGTAGATTTTCGCTCCTCATGAGCCTTAATCTCGCCTAGCTTGGTTAATAGGTTAATCATCTTAACCTTTCATAACTCAAAATTATTTTTGCTTGAGTACTTCTCAATATTAAACTTGTCATTTCCCATATTACTAATCCTGCAGATTCAGATTTGTGCCCCAACGATTACTCTGATACCACTTATTGGGATTTATGCTGCGAAATCATACAGATCTAGATCTAGGATAGCAATCCAATAACGTCAAGCAATCACAAAAGAATACAAAAATTTAACGTGAAAAACCCTTGTGGGAAAAAATTACGACAGAAAGCAACAGAAATCCACTATGAAATAAAAATTGCAAAGAGAGAGGACTTACTCGATTCGAACAATCTCAAATCTCACCCTTGCTACACCCTTTGATAACCCTAGAACCCTTTTAGAAACTCTTAGAAAACCTTTAGGAAGCCTTAGTATGCTCTAGAATAACCCTAGGGACCCCTATTTATAGTTTTTGAAACACCCTTTTCGCACCAACCTTAGAACAGTCCGGAAACCGTCTCAAATTTACGCAGTCTGCCCGTGGCCTGCATAACCCTCGACTAGTCGAGCCAGGTCTTCGACTAGTCAAGCCTAACCCTCGACCGGTCGAGCGTCCTGGACATCAAAAAACACTGCTTGCTAGACTTCAAGTCGATCGAGGCTCGACCGGTCGAAGGGCACCCTCGACCGATCGAGCAGCACGAATTTCAAATTTGAGACATCTATACTAACATCCTCGCCCATGGCATTTACCAGTGCTTGATGCTGGCTCCTATTATGGGAAATATTTGACTAAAGTGGATTCCCAATTATCGGATGCCGGACTAATTAAGTTGAGTGGACATTGGACATTTGTAGAGACAGGATTTTGAGCTAGTGCGCTAACTATGATGGTAGGGAAGTCTTAGAGGGTGGCCATGACTCCATCCTGCACGACCCCAATGATTACATTCTAGAACGGTTGGGGGGTAAGGAGTTGAGTTGCTAGTGGGCCAATCTGTCATAGCCTTAACAACCATTTCCACATTTTTAAAGCCCGGAGGGCCTTGGGCACACCTTCTTCCACTTTGACAAGTGGTAAAATAGGTAATTTCACCGCCATATGACATAATACAAATGGTTGGAGGACACATGGCATTGTAGATCCACTTTGATAAGCAGTAAAATAGGTAATTTCACTCTTCAAGAAAGAAATAACCATTTTATCCTTGGGCGGGGATCCCATTCATGCCCAATTGTTTTTTTTCCCAAATCACTATCCAGGAAGATCTTCAGAGAGATCCCAAGATCCATTTAGATTTACAAAGATTCAGGTGACTACGTCATTACTGCCTATTCACGATTTTTGAACTTTTTTTCACAATGGGTCTTAGGCCCCTATTCCTTGTATAGGCTTGGTAGATTGGGCTTGGCTTGAGGCCCAGTTAACATAGGTGATGGTAGTGAATATATGGTTGGCCACTATCAGCTATGAGTGACCAAAGGGATGAAATGTGGCACCCAAATCATTGTTTGTACTTCAAAGCGTATGTGAAACTTATCGGGTTGGTTAGGCCCACTAGGCCTTGTTATGGTTTTAGGGTTTATGGGTTGGCTAGGCTACATTCCTACCGATTTTCTATACTTAGAAGTTATCTCACATGGTCCATGAAAATGTGCATCATTGCTGGTGAGGGGTGTCTACAACTCCTCACCGCTCTAACTTCACATGATGAGCGTACGTGCTTTCCCAATGCCATGAAACTTCCTCATTGATGTGAAGTAATGGCAATAGAAATTCAAACATTAGAGCAAAATGGAACATGGACTTTACAGTACTTACTGCTTGACATAAAAGATATTGGATGCAATCAAATTAAGGGTTACAGTACAACATTAAGTACCATACTGGCAGAGTTATCGAATGCTTTAAAGCATGCTTAACGGCCATAGGATGCAATCAAATTAAGGGTCTCAATTTTCATAAAACTCTTACACTTGTTGCCAAAGTGGCCATTTTTCGTTGTCTCCTAGTTGTAGCTGTCATTCGCCATTGGTCACTCCATCAATTAGACATCAACAACGCCTTCCTCGATAGAGAGCTTCACAAGGCAGTATATATGATGATCCCCTTGGATTCTCTAGAACTGGGAAGCAATGTGTTTCCTGTTTCAATAAATCCATATATGATTTTTTTTAAAAGCATCAAAAACTAACTTAAGAAATTGTCCTCTACAGTGAAAGAAGGAAATTATCCTCAATTATTAGCAAATTATTTACTATTCACTCATTCAGATGGCCCTCACTTTACAACAGTCATTATGTATGTTGACAATATTATCTTGATAGGAAGTGACCCCATTGTCATCACTGCTTTAGAGACATTTATTAATAATAAGTTTCATGGTGAAGATCCCGGCCACACTCACAGGAAGACATTTTACTAAATCAGAGAAAGTATATTTTTCATATCCTTAAAGATAGTGGCCATGTTGGGGCTTGACCTGCCACTTTCCCCATAGAGCAAAATTTGCACTTAATTGAAGACCACGGCACACCTCTTCCAGATCCCACTACATATCATCAACTCATTGGACATCTCATTTAACCATCACTCGGCCCGACATCATTTCTGTTGTCAACATCCTAAGTTATTTATTTCTTTATTTATTTTTATTTTTATTTATTTTTTTAAGCCAGCAGCTAAATTTCCATATATCTCACCAAAATTTACAATTCGGTCTCTCCAGCAGAAAAATGGACCTAGGGAGATCCTATCGTAACTACAAACAAAGGCCGGACCATTTTGGACCTGTGGGAGAACTACCCACAAGGCAACAACCACATCCGACCAAACCAAAAAACCAAAACACCGCTGCCCAGGAGAAGCTCAAAGGTGGGCTGCAAGAGAAACCCATAACACCATATTAGACCGTTCTGATGACTCCCAATCCCACCTTGTCAAGGAAGAGGCCTCTAACCACATCCTAAGTTAGTTCATGCACAATACACACTTTTTTATCACATGGCCATTTGAGTACTTCGAGATCTCAAATCCTCTCCTTCTAGCAAGAGAATCATTCTTCCTTCTAGCAATTCCCTCCAACTATACGCTTATTGTGACTTTGATTGGTCCAATTACTCCAAGCATGTCGATCCACAACAAGTTAATAATGCTTGGTCAATGCCCTATTTCTTGGAAACAAAAATAGCTGACAGTTTTAAGATCGTCCACTGAAGCTAAATATCAAGCCATGGCCAATGCAACTTGTGAACTTATTTGGCTTAAATCACTACTTTAAGATCTTGATGTCCACCACCCTCAACTGATGCAGCTTCATTGTGACAATCAAGCTGTCTTTCATATTGCCACTAGTCTTGTTTTTCACAATTAGACTAAACATATCGAGATTGATTGTTATCTTGTCCCAAAAAATTAGATTACTACTACAATTCTCTCCACTTCTTATCTGCCTACCAATCAACAACTTGTAGAGATCTTTACCAAAGCTATTGGTCGAGACTCCGTCATCATCTTCTTCACAAATTGGGTGTTTCAGAACTCCATGCTTGAACTCGAGGGGGGATATTATGAATGATTTGATCTCCCTCCATGTACATTAGGAAAGAATTAATCTTCCTCCATGTATGTTAGGAAAGACTCAATGTCCTTCCATATTCTCTGAGATTTAATTCTTCCTCAATGTATTTCTTTCATATTGGGAGCCATTCCCTCTGTATTTATACACCATAATAATTAATAGAAAAAGAAGCAATTCCTCCGTCTCTAAATTTCACATTAAACCATGACTGTATAGTAGCCCATTTGATGATTAGACTGGCTCGTTTTCTGACCACTATACATACAAGATGGGCCGCAACTAAGGAACGACCTGGACCTTGAACCCACATGCCAGCAGTGGCACATGTGACACAGAGTACAATTCAAAATCCCACCGTCGCATGTATCTGTAGGAGAGCGTAATTGTACTACATTTCAATGCTAATGGCTGCCATTTTCTTGCAGGAGAGAGTAACTTGCATCTGGATTGGCATACACGCTTCGAGATATGCTTGGGGACAGCAAGAGGTCTCGCTTACCTTCACGAGGAATCCAGGCCCCGCATTGTTCATAGGGATGTCAAAGCCAGTAATATTCTGCTTGATGCTAATCTCAATCCAAAGATATCAGATTTTGGTTTGGCCAAGCTCTACGATGACAAGATGTCCCACATCAGTACCCGTGTTGCAGGGACAATGTAAGCATTGTTGAAACTTCCCATTCGTCTTCATTTCTTAAGGTCATGTTTGGATGCTTCATTGAACAAATTGCAATAATCCAACTCAATGTAGAGCCCAAGACTGAAGCAGAAGTTCCATTTCATGATTTCAATCTAGGGGTTGATTTGTCATTATGAATGGAGTGGGGTTGCACAGTTTGGTAATTTTCCAATTTGATTTTTAATTATTGCAATGCAAGTCAATTGAGCATCCGAAGACAGCCTAAATTTCTTATTACGTGATGTTGGTTTATATTGGAGTGCCTCAAACTGCTATCTTGTTATTCTGGAAGTGGCTACATCGCACCGGAGTACGCCATGCGTGGGCATCTGACGGAGAAGGCTGATATATTTGGATTTGGAGTCGTTGCTCTGGAGATTGTAAGTGGAAGGCCAAACCCATGTGAGAACGTGTATCCAGAGAATATGTATCTCGTCGAATGGGTATGACATTTAATTTTCCTACTAACATAAATCGGAAACGTAAAGGCTGAAACTCAATTCTTTCATTTTGGAAAATACTCTTGAGAATCCGAAATTCTTTGGTAGTTAGAAAAATCAGACAAAAAACACTTAAGAGCTCAATGTCAGCTAACTTTAGTAACGATTTAGTTGACTTTCGATGTTCTGCCTCCAAAACGAATATCCAAGAACACCAATAATGTTGTGGCT
This sequence comes from Magnolia changhungtana, assembly GCA_030180095.1. Classification (NCBI taxonomy): domain Eukaryota; kingdom Viridiplantae; phylum Streptophyta; class Magnoliopsida; order Magnoliales; family Magnoliaceae; genus Magnolia; species Magnolia changhungtana. The sequence goes on along the minus strand of JASAUF010000083.1, from coordinate 123,210 downwards.
GAATAGGCAACCGATCTCATTAGATCTTGGTTATACACTATTTGTCTACCTATCTCGGTGCTTGGGGTCATTGTATTTTGGTTTGAATTGAAGCCGCAATTTCATTTCTGGCACGCCTACACACATATACAGCCGAAAATAGCAGCAACAGGGTGCATCCAAACGTGACCTTAAATAACTACATGGGGCACACATGCATTCTAAACTACCAATATGGGGCTCTTGAAATATCCATCCAACAAACACTGCGGACATTTTCCAATATGGTCACTGTATAGTTGCTTCCGTAGGCTTGTGCTCCCTGTTGCTTTTGTATATGGTTTACATGATAGGTGGGCCCCCAACCTTTTTGTGGGGTCCCACCCAAATGTGTAATGATCCTTCCCTCGTTTAATATATATATATATATATATATATATATATATATATATATATATATATATATATATATATATATATATATGCTGTAAAATTCCAAAATCTTGAAATATAGAATAACGATTAGCAATCCATTAACAATTTCTACTAAGTTAAACAATAGCCTTTTAAGGTGGAGAGTGGAACTCAAGCATTCCCAAATTAGCTTGTGAATTAGTAAATTTCTCTGTTGCAGAAGTTGGATCGATGGCCATGAAGCCCTCTTGAACCTAGCTGTCCAAGGTGGAGATCCTAGTAATCCTCAGATCGGCTTGTTAATCAAACTTCTAAAAACAGTTTGATTTGTATTAGTACTACTATTATTAATGTTACTTATTTTGTAAAATGGTTAGGAGTGTTGATCTGACAATTAGGATGGTTGATTAGAGTCTTTCTAAAGGGTATTAGCAAACCCATCACTAGAAGTACAAGAAACAAGAGAGAACACGAGAACCACCTAAAGTCAGGAATAGCACTCTCCCACTGCTATCCCCAGCCTCACGGCATTCTCCTCGTTTGAGTGACAATCAACAGTCCCGATCTCTGGATCATTCAGCGGGTAGCATGTTTTGACTCTGTTCTCTTTTTGCATACTGAAAATCTTCATTTTTCATGATTAAGCATCCACCTTATTGTTTTGTACATAGCGCCAATCAATCTCGATTTTCTTGAGATTGATTCTGAAACAACCATCAGAAATTCAGAAGCACGGAATTGTTTCAGTACTTTCCAAATTGGTAATGGATTCTCAGTTGTTTTTCGGATTGTGAGAAGCACAAAATTGCATATCCATGCCAAAAGGGCGGCGCCTATGCAATATTCACACCATTCATCAGGCGGATCTCATCACAAACTTCCCTGGCCTGTAAATGTGGTCTGTCCACTCATCAGGTAGGCCACCCTTGTGCCCAGAAAGATAAAATGGAACATTTAAAAGAATATTACCAGCAGGCTGTATTCAACATACAAGTTGGTCCACCAGATAGGCCGTCCAGCCAGATTTTTGGGCCAGATCATCTAGATTCTAGATGGTGGGGCGTTAGCACAAGTGACCCACATCTCATTTCTCATTTCGTTTTCTTTTCTATTTCCTTTATAAAAAAAAAAATGTTTTTGGTTGTATCCAATCCATTCTATGACCTTGTAGGCTTGGCATCTCCATGAAAACAACCGCATTTTGGAACTGGTTGATCCAACACTATCCAACTTCAATGCAGAAGAAGCAGCACGGATAATCAGCATTGGTCTTCTATGTATCCAGGCATCACCATCGCTACGGCCGCCTATGTCACGGGTAATGGCCATGCTGCAGGGAGACATTGAAGTGAGCACCGTCATGTCAAAGCCGGGCTACTTAACTGATTTGCCACCCAATTATACAAGCAGCTTCATGAGTGACGGTACTTTGACAGCATCGACTAGTGTAACTTCCATCAGCCTAAAGTTATCATCCGGGAATGAAAGCATCTCACCCTGAGAACCTTTGAGCTGATGCTTCTCGAGGTTGACCGCATCCCTCTCCGTGCATAAATATATGTGCATGTATGTAAGACAACATATTTAGGCGGTTTGGTTGTTGGTACTTATACATGCTTTGCATTTATTTAAGTCACGTTTGGATGATAAGTTACTTCAAATAAGTTACTTATTCTAATAGCAACTTACCTCGGTTTCTACTTAATCCGAAGAGAGGTATATTTGGCAAGTATGTTCAGTATCGGTAAAACACCTGACGTTGGGTTATTGAAACCCCCAATCCAGCAATGCGGTGAAAGTGGAGCCCACCCTAATGTTTGGGTTATATATCTACTCCATCCATCCAATTTTCCAGATCATTTTATGTACAGGCCCAAAAATAAGCCAATCCAAATCTCAGGTGGCTAACCACAGGAAACAGTGGTCATTGAACGCCCACGGTTGAAAATTTCCTAACGTCCACTGTAATGATTATTTTCCATCTAACATATTGATAGGATCAGGTAGACCAAAATGAAAGGAAAAATACAAATATCAACTTGATCCAAAACTTTTGTGGCTCCCAAAAAGTTTTTAATGGGCGTTCAATTATCATGTTTCTTGTGGTGTGGTCCAATTCAGATTTGGATCTGCTTTATTTTTAGGCTTATGATCTGAAATGAGCGGGAATAATGGATGGACAGCATGGATATAAAACAGATGGACGGCATGGATATACAACACATCTATCAAAGTTTGTCCACCCTGAGGGCTTGAGTAAACACGTTAGTACCCTGACCTTGCTGGACGTGGATTGTTGGGTAAACGTAACTTCACGTGGCCAGAGCCCAATCTACCTTGTCCATCTATTTTACCGTATCATGTTAGGAAGTGGATCCAAAGACAAGGTAAATCCAAGGCTTAAGTGAGCTACATTGAAGGAAAAGATGAGATTCAACGACCACCATTGAAATATTAATTTCTGAGGCCCACTGTATGATTAAATGACATCCTATTAGGTAATTCCTACCTCCTAGGATCATATGAACAAACAGGTGTACAGGTGCACATATTTCAAAAAAATAAATGTAAGCCTCATGACTATTTCAAAAGGGGAGGTTCAATACCACTGTTTCAATTAGCGTAACCTACTTGAGTGGTGGCTCTGCCTCATATTTGGGACCACAGCTTAAAATGAGCCAATAAAAATGGTGGGTAAGCTGGATTTCTCAAAACATTATATATGGTAGGACACTTCGATTTTTTGAGCTCCTACCTTCCTTCTAGGGTGGGGTTAATAATACTTTTTCAGATTGTGTGGCCTACCTGAGTATTTGATCTTCACTGTATTTGGACACACTGACTAAAATGAGATGCAAAAATTGACCGTGGTAGTGGATTTCTCAAAAACATTTCGGTGGGTCACATGACAATGGCGTGGTTTCAACAATAGGTATTCAATATCATCATTCTCCAATCTCCAAAAACAAAAAAAAAAAAGAAAAAGAAAAAAAGACCAAGATAAAACTCAAATATTTTTATTGAATAATGTCTAATATGTATGATTTCTCCATTATATCATTATAAAGAAAAATAAAACCCTAATTTGAAACTACCAAAAATAGTAAAATTCTAGTCCTAACAGAAGTTACCCAAAGTAGTAAAACTCATCTAAAACCTAATTTGCAAAAAATATAAATCCAGATAAACTTATTAGAGGAGTCCTAGCATGATTATAAGTCGTTTCTAAAAAAGATGAAAATCTAACACTTCAAAAATAAAGAAATATTACAAAAATTGAAATTATTAAAAATAATATTTTTTTTCTAAAATTTTATTTTTAAACTAGAATCGTGTGTTTTCTCATGAAATGGTTGCATGCGACCTAATTAATGGGTCGGTTAATTGCAAATGGCTCATTATGGTAAAGATTGATAGCGTGTGCATCCCGTAACGATACTCAGATCAAAAGTTATGGCTGATTTATAGTACACTTCAAATGACAATTTCTCCTTATCCGGATTGATTTCTTCGAACCGGATGCACCTATGGCCCAATTACGTTATGCCCTATATAGAACTGGCTCAGATTTGACAGACTACTTCCACGTCCATTTGGCCTTTTTTTTTTTTAATAGTCCAACCATACTAGGAATGTATATTTACCACATTCTATGTCAATGGTTGATTTCCATTTTGCAAATCAATGGATAAAAGATTGTCCCAAGAAGAGAGAGAGAGAGAGAGAGAGAGAGAGAGAGAGAGAGAGAGAGAGAGAGAGAGAGATTCAGAGGGCAATTTGTTCAAGGAAACGTGTTCTAGTCTAACATGTGCGAATGGAACCTAGGTCATGCTTTACCATGTCCTCCATCATGCTTTAAATTCTTTACATCATGCTTCAAGGAAACATGTTCTAGTCTAACACATGTGAATGGAACTTATGTGGGATTGGGCTAAGATCTTATAGACTACTACTTCCATTTGGCCTTCTTTCGGTCCATCCATACTAGGAATGTATTTATGCCACATCTTACTTCAGTGGTTGGTTTCCATTTTTCAAATCAATGGTTGTGATGGCATGAAGGATTAGGGAGGGAGGGAGGGAGGAGGGAGGGAGGAGAGAGAGAGAGAGAGAGAGAGAGAGAGAGAGAGAGAGAGAGAGAGAGAGAGAGAGAGAGAGTGTGTGTGTGTGTGTGTGTGTGTGACCGTTGATAGATGTCTTAAATCTACAAATCGACATGCCTGTTGATGATAGTTCGATGCCATCGAAGTGTTACTCGATGCTATCAAAAAATCCCGAGATTTCTTCAGTTGGTTGTTGGACTATTTGGGTACCTGTTCAATTCAATCGAATTTAGTTTCTATGCCATCGAAACTTAAGTTCAATGCCATCGACACCCATTGAAGTGCAAACGAGAAAATTCGAATTTCCATGTTTTGTCTTTGTACTGTTTTGGTGCCTGTTCGATACCATCAAAGTGGGGTTCGATGCCATCGACAGTCTGTCGATGACATCAAGACCCATCGAAGATCCCATCGAATGTGTCGCAGATTTTATGCAGATCTGCATATCTACGAAATTTGTTTCTGATTTTTTATTTTTTATTTTGTTAGGATTCTTCTCATGGCTATATATATGGGTGGAAATCAAAACTAGTATATCCAAGAGCTTTTCCAATTCGTTCCTAGGTTTTTAAGGGTGTAGCTTAGGGTAATTCGAGGCCTATTCGAATCAGGTAATTTGTATACTCTTATAATTTCTGCTTTTATAGTGATTATCTATCACTTTGTTCCATAATTTTTTTTCCGAAAGGGCTTTTCCATGTTAAAACCGATGTGTTTGGATTGTGCTTGATTGGTGCTATTGGATTAGTTCACATGATTTATCTATGTGTGTTTTTGTGACCCCCCACGTGGTATCAAAGCTAACGTTGGGGCACAGGCTTGAATCTAAAAGTGAGTATCAATGGCTGTCAATCATAAGTATGATGTTGAGAGGTACTTCGGAAAAAATAATTTTGAATTATGGAAGGTCAAGATATTTGGCCTATTAGTTCAACAAGGATTATATGAGGTCATTGAGAAGCGACCAGAATCTATGGTAGATGATGAATGGAACAAACTGGATAAGAAAGTGAGAACATTCATTCAATCATGCTAAAAGATGAGGTTCTCTACAATGTCATGAGAGAGAAAACTATGGCGAGTCTATTGGTGAAGTTGGAAAATATCTATGTGAAGAAATCCCTTAAAAATTGCTTATACCTGAAGTTACAGTTATTCAATCTTAAGATGGCAGAGGGAGGAGATGTTGAGGCTCACATTAGCAACTTTAATAAATGATTTGCAAATTGTTGGATGTAAAGGAAATGGTTGGGAATGAAGATCAAGCATATATGTTCTAAATTCTCTCCCAAATTCGGATGAGTCTTTCCAAGACACCTTGTGCGCCAAAAAAATATCTCTAAGTGTTGTTACCATTATCTCAGCCCTTCAAGGAAAGGCGATGAGAAAGAAAACAGTAGCATAAGGGCCTCTATCGACGCATTGTTTATGAGGAGCTAGAATTCTGAGCAAGACATTAGAAAATCTTGATCGAGATTCAAATGCAAGGGTAAGGGCAAAAGTAAATTGAAGTGCTGGAACATTTGGATGACGAAGCACATGAAGAAGTATTGTACAAATCATAAAGCTAACAAAGAAAACTCAGAGGCTTCTTCGAGGGAGACCAACACTGTCATATATAATGAAGGTACGAGCAGAAGTGATGTGTTGTCTATATTTATGGTCGGACACTTATACGATGATCGTAAGGATGAGTAGATTTTGGAAACTAGGGCTTTATATTCTTATCGGAGTTGGCCTTCACCAGTTATAAAGAATGCGATGGTGGCTATGTATTTATGGGTAATGACAATGCCTGTAATGTGGTGGGTGTTGGATCGGTATGCATCAAGATATTTGATGGGATGGAGTGTACCTTAACCGATATGAGACACATTCCTGACATAAGGAAGAACTCGATATCTCTTGTTGCAATTGAGGTGATTAGGTGCAGATACATCGATTTCAATGGTGTCCTTAAAGTTTAAAAATGGGCACTCATAGTTATAAAAGCATAGAGGCATGTAAATCTTTACAGGTTGATTGAGAGCATTTTATTGAATGGAGCTACAACGAATGTAGCAGATTCCACTTTTGCATGTATGTGCCATGCACGTCTGGGCCACATAAGCGAGCAGGGCATGAAGGTACTTTCTGATTATTATTTAATTCCAAGTTTAAAAAGTTTTGATTTAAATATATGCGAGCATTGTATATATGGTAAACAATCTATGTTATCTTTTAAATGTAAAAAATATGTATGTAAGGGTATGCTTGATTATGTGCATTCCAATGTATGGGGGTCGTTGCCCATGGTTTTTGCTAGAGGGTCGTCATGATTTGTTAGGTTCATTAACAATTACTTTAAAAAAGTGTGGGTTTATTTTATGAAAAATAATCTGATGTCTTCACCAATTTCAACCAATGAAAAGCGATGGTGGAAAAGCAGTCAAAGAGAAAGGTGAAAGTTCTAAGGACAGATAATGGCGGTGAATTTACTTCAACTGAATTTAATAAATTATGTAATGATGAAGGGATCATAAGGCACAACACAGTGTGCCACACGCCCAAGTAAAATGACGTGGCTAAGCGGATGAATCGGACTCTCTTGGAGAGAGCCCGATGCATGATAAGTAATGCTTGGTTGAGCAATGACCTATAGACTAGGGCCATTAACACAGCTTGCTATTTGGTGAATTGGTCCCCTTCTACGGCAATTAATTGTAAAATTCTAGAGGAAGTATGGAGTGGTCAGAAGGTAAACTACTCAGGATTGCATGTTTGGTTATGAAGCTTACTCTTATATACAGTTAGTTGAGAGAAATAAGTTATACTAAAGAGCCAAAAAGTACATCTTTGTTGGGTATGTCGGTGGTGTGTAGGGGTACAGGCTCTATGATCGAGTCACATAGAAGATTATCATCAGTAGGGATGTTAAATTCGACGAAGGGTCCTTATTCCAAAAGAATGAGCAGAATGAGCAAAAAGAACCAAAAAAGTTGGTTATGGACGTTTAGGTTGACACGGGTGATACTCAGGCTGAGACAGATGCGAAGACAGAGGTACAGGAGCGGGTGGATCAGCCACCTAGAAGGAATCCGTTGCTGGATCATAGGTTATTGGTGAGATACAGGGATGACTCTAATATCGCATATGTCATCCTTACAGATGAGAGGGACCCGTCTACTCGTTAGGAGACTCTTGAGGAGCCTTATACTGAAAAGTGAAAAGCTGTTATGGACAATGAGATGGACTCCTTGTACAAAAACGAGATATAGAAGTTGGTGGAGCTTCCCATTAGCAGTAAAGCGATCGGGTGCAAGTGGATCTTTAAGAAGAAACAAGATAAGTACGAGGTAAGGTTGGTAGCGAAGGGTTACACTCAAAGAGAAGGACTCGACTTCACAGAGATATTCACACCGGTTGTAAAGCAAATATCTATAAGATTAGTGTTAGTGTTGGTTGCCCAATCTGATCTCAAGTTAGAACAAATGGACATGAAGACTACATTCCTGGGAATTAGAAGAGCATATCTACATGAAGCAAGTAGAGGGCTACAAAGTACAACGGGTCGAGCACAAGGTTTGCAGATTAAAGAGGTCATTGTATGACCTGAAACAATCGACTAGGTAGTGGTACAAAAGTTTGATTCTTTCATGCTGAGTCAAGAGTTTACTAAGGGTGAATATAATCATTATGTTTATTACAAGACACCGAGTTATGATAAATTCATCATCTTGGTATTGTATATTAATAACATGTTGATCGCCAATCATAACATATCTTAAATCAATTTATTGAAGACTCAATTAGCAAGGACATTTGACATGAAAGATCTAGGGGCTATAAAGAAGGTTCACGACATTAATATACAAAGAGACAAGAAGAGGAGCAAGTTTTGGTTATCTCAGGCAGAATACATTAAGAAGGTATTGATCAAGTATGAGATAGACAAGGCGAAGTCAATTAGCATTCCCCACGTGACTCACTTTAGGATATCTTCAGAATAATGTCATAAAATAGATAAAGAAAAGTAATGTATATCTTGTGTGCCTTATTCGAATGCAGTGGGCAATTTGATGTATGTCATGGTTTGTATAAGACCAGATATTTCACAAGTAGTTAGTGTTGTGAGCAAATGCATGTCTAACCCCGAAAAGCAACATTGGGAAGTGGTGAAATGACTACTTCGATACATTCGAGATACAAAGGTATACGTTTTAACTTTTGAGAAGACAGGGGTCAATTTAATTGGGTATGTGGATTCAGATTACGCAGGCAGTGTGGATTTTAGAATGTTGACTTTAGGTTACTCGGTTGTACTAGTGGGTAGAGAAATCAATTGAATGTTACAGCTTCAATCTATGATGGCTCTTTCCACAACTGAATCAGAGTATATGATACAACAATGGCATTCAAGGAAGGGTTTGGTTGAGAGGCATGATAAATTATTATTGTTTCAGTAGGAGGCTGTACTGGTTAATTATGACAACGAGAGCGCTATTAATTTGGCTAAAAACTTTGTTTATCATTCATGTACTAAACACATTAATGTTCATCACCATTTTATCCAACAAGTGCACGAGGAAGGAGGCATGACTCTAGAGAAGATAATTAACACCAGCGTGAATTCAGTGGACATGCTCACTAAGGTGGTTCTTGCAAAGAAGTTCAAGTTTTGCGCAACTTTTCTGGGCTTGGAGAAAGCATAGAAGGAAGACAGAGTGTGCACGAGAAGCAATGATAAAACTATGATGCAAGACATAGATGAGAGAAGATTGAAGAAAGTACAAGATTGAAGATTGAAGACATGGTGGAGATTGTTAATAGATGTCTTAAATCTGTAAATCAACATGCTTGTTGATGATAGTTCGACGCCATTGAGCAGACTTCGATGCCATCGAAGTGATGTTCGATGTCATAAAAAAATTCCAGAATTTCTTCAATTGGTTATTGGACTATTTGGGTACCTTTTTGATGTCATCGAGCTTAATAACGATGCCATCGAAACTTAACCTCGATGCCATCGAGACCCATCGAAGTGCAACTGAGAAAATTTGAATTTTCATGTTTTATCTCTAAACTGTTTTAGTACTTTTTTATGCCATCGAAGTGGAGTTCGATGCCATCGACGTTTTGTTAATGACATTGAGACTCATTGAAGGTCCCATCGAATGAGTTGCAGATTTTACACGAATCTGCTTATTTGTGGAATTTGTTTTCAATTTTGTTTAGGATTCTTCCCATGGCTATAAATATGGCTGGAAATTAGAACTAGTATATCCAAGAGCTTTTCCAATTCATTCCTAGGTTTTCAAGGGTGTAGATTGGGGTGATTCAAGGCTTGTTCAAATTAATAATCTCTCTACTCTTGTAATTTCTGCTTTTATAGTGATTATATGTATCTTTGTGCTGTAGTTTTTTCCCATAGGGATTTTTCCAAGTTAAAATCGGTGTGTTTGGATTATGCTGGATTGGTGTGATTGAATTACTTCACTTGATTCATCTTTGTGCGCTTCCACGTCCCCCAATAGAGAGAGACAAAGAGGGCAATTTGTTCAAGGAAATATGTTCCAGTCTAACATGTGCGAATGGAACTTAGGTGATGATTTAACATCTCCATGAGAAGATCCTAGCCATCTGATCAGTAGCTTAAATGAATGATCACAACCAGTCGTCGACATCTACTAAGACACGATCGGAAAGAATTGACTTTGTTTCTATTGTTATAGAATTTTGTATAAATCTCTATTACACATGGTGTGTTTATGTAGACAAATAATCACCAAACATAGAAACTAAGCTACCAACCTTCATTGCAATTTCACCAATTCCATATGGGAGCTGGTTATCATGTAGGCCCACTATATAGTAGCCCAAAAACCAGCCCTTCCGCTCATCAGAAATGGGCTGCGCATGCGGCCGCAATAGAGTTTCTTGCATTTGAGGGAAGCTAGGTTCAACAATAAGTCATTCTCTGCTCCTGGAGTGTTCTTGAAGATAAAATGGTGGCTAGTAACCCTCTTCCCTTAGATTGCTAGAAGCATCCAACAACGCCCTTACTCTCATGTCAGTCCTTCAGCCCTCCCCCAAGCTGGTGCCCCCCGCCCCTCCTATAGCTTCACTCTTGTCAAATGGACTAGACCCAGAGAGGGATATTTCGAATTAAATATGGACGGTTCCATTGTCTCTAATCTTGGCCCCGCTGGGGGGGAGGGGGGCGGCATTTGTCGTGACCACCTCGGAAATATGGTTTTCACCTTTGTCAGCAGCTACGGGGAAGCCTCCAACAATATGGCTGAATTACAGGCTATTCACGATGGTCTTAAAATCTATTTAGCTCAAGGCCTTCCTAGAGTGATCCTCGAGTCTGATTCCAGTTGGGTGGTGAACTGTTTAAAGATGAATTACTCTCCCTCCTGGAAATGGTCCTATTGGATGACTAGGATTAAAATGCCCAACACCCGGGGCTCTTTTCGGATCGCTCATGTCCTGAGAGAAGCCAACAACCCTGTTGACAGTTTGGCCAAAATAGGGAGCAAAACGCAAACCAATAGATTCTTCTAAGAAATCTCCTCTCTACCCCCAGATTGTTAAAGGTTAGGTTCTCCTGGATAAATCAGGCTTAGGATCCGTTAGAGAGATTTCTAGACATCCCTCTGTATAGTATAAGATGGGCGGTCTAAGCTTTGGCCTCTATTTCCCCGCTCAAATAATCTATTTGTAATTTTTGCCATGCCATGTATGGAAAAATAGTTTCTTCAAAAAAAAAAAAAGGTCTGAAATTTTAAAGCACGGTGTGTTTATGCAAACAGATAACCACCAAACAAGGAACTATAAACTAGTGATGACCTTTGTTGCAATTTCACGGATTACAGATCCAAGCCACTTATTGTAGGATCAGAACTGTCAACCGGTCGAACTATGCTGAATATTATCAATCCTTCTTGGCTTCTTTTCTTCGATACATCATAGCTATGAACGAATCCGTGACGTGTTCTACATCAGTCCCTTCCACTTCAAAAGAACTCATCCTCGAGTTATCTTTCAACGTCGGTTCATGATCATCGTATAGATCTGCTACATTGAACATGCATGAGATCTCCATGTCGTCAAGAAGATTAACAACAACAACAACAACAAAATTTCTCTGTAGGCATCCTCAATGGCCCACCATATCAACGGTTCTCATAACTAATGAAAAATCTGTTCATTCTCCAGCCTCCAGGCATCGGCAAGGGGTCAGAGACGATGAATATGAGGGAGCCCTGGAGGCACCGGGCTCCCTCAAGGGGCAGTCGATTCCCTGTTTGTTCTCCAGCCTTCAGGCATTAGCAAGGGGTCGGAGGCAACCACAGCCTGTTCATAGGCAATCTCCCTTTCTCTTGCTCTCACATTGACCTTCTGCAAATCTTCCAAAGGTATGGTTGAGTCCTTGATGTTTACATTCCCACTTTCCCAAACTCGATCTACTCTAGAGGATACGAATTCGTCATATTCATGTACGAAGATGATGTTAGAGCAGTCATTAGAGTCTTAAATGGTAGAAGAATAGACGATAAGGTAGTTGTAGTAACGGCGGCCAAACCAAGATCTTAGCCCCAATCAGCACACCCCACCAATGCTCTTCCCCCACCCCCAATCAGGCTCTCACCCTGTCCAGGCTCGTTCTCTGAGGCTGTGTGCAAAGAAGGAGGTGGTTCCCCACCTCGGTTAAATCCCCCCGTCTCAGATAGCCTAATCACTTCGGTGGCAGATCCAGGAGCTGTAGCAGTGTGTCTGAGAAATCTAAAACTGGGTCTCATAGGGCACGCCACGAGCAGGTCAGTCTCGATTGTTAGACTGCAGAGAGCAATTAGAGAGTCCCTGTTCACATCTTCGATGATTGAGGTGGCAAGGATATCCCCTAACCTCTTCCTCATTGTCCTAAAATTGGAACAAGACCTCCTAAAATTCCAGTCCGATACCCAACTTCATGACCGAATGGGGATTGTTCGAGTCGTTCCTTGGTCCTCCAAGGCGATCAGAGATAAAGATGCTATTTGGATTCGGTTGTTCGGTGTTCCCTCGCAGGACTGGATGGAGTCTGTCTTCCTCGACCTTGGGAGTTACTTTAGAAGCATCATCCACCTCGACTCATGTAGTAGATACGGCCTTTTCCAGAGATATGTCAGGATCAAAGTTCTACTACGGCCTGGTGTGAACTTAAGGCAGGTCCTAAAATTGGTGGTAGAGGACGAAGTGTTCCCAGTCTATGCAGTGATGGAAGGTGATTCCGAGGTTGAGGGGCTGCATTCTAATGGCCAGTTAGACCTAAGGTCTCATGTAGTCATGGAGTCCACCAGAGACTGGGTAGATAGAAGCTTCAGAAGGATTTCAGGGGACGCAAGCAAGGACCCAGCATCTGTTTGCAGAAATGCCACTGAGAACCATGGATCGGCCGACTACGTCATTGGGAGTGCAACCGAGTGTGAGGGTGGTCCCCCTTCTATCCCACCTACTCCTTTAGTTCCCCCAGCTCCTTAGGCTCCTCTTTCTACTTTAGTTCCCCTGGCTCTTCAGCCCCTAAATTGTAAGCCTATAGCGAATGGTGGTAGCTAAGATGGTGGGGCTAAAGATCATAATCGGGCGTTACCTCAGTTGTTAGTAGAGGTTCATAGTCCCCCTCGAGAAAACATCCAGGCACGGGTCGTTAGCCCATCCTTCAGAGATGGGGGAAGGCCATGTTGTGCTATGGACAATGCAACCCATCTCTCTAGTCATGTGGCAGTTCCGCCTCTCTATGTTTTTCAGATCAGAGACCTTGAGGACTTCGAAGGTGCTTATCAAGTAGAGGATATTCTCGGCAGGACAATAATGGAACAGAGGACTACTTTGGTTTCTCTACCGAAGGAAGGGTTAGGTGTGAACGACCCTGAGTGAATTGAAAAGAGTGCCCCAGATTTAAGAAGGTCTAGGTCGGAAGGTTGTTTGCCCCTAGCTTCGAAAGATCAACTCTCAAATATGGAGAATACTTTACTGAGACATTCATGTCTGCTGCCAGTGGGTGGCAACTCCTTAGTAACTTCAGCCATCGCCCGTTTCAATTATGAGGAATTTGACTGTAATTTTACAATCAATCTTTTGGCATACTTCCCTCAAGACACCAGTAGGCTGGGCGAAGGCCCGCCGATCCATTGCCCCCACTCCCACCAGTGGCAGCTCCATCAGCTAGGGCTGAGCTGCCAGATGATGGTATTGCTGACCTTAGTTTGGGCTCCATCCCATCAACTGAGAGATAGGAAAATCACAGGGAGAGCATAGGCCCATCTAGGTAGGATTCACAGGCTAACCCCCTGGGTAAGAAGAAAGGTAGGGGGTGTAGGCAAGCTCGCACTAAGGTCACAGGGGCGGCTGACTGGCAAGGAAGGTTTCGAAGGCCATATAGCTAGGCCTTTTCAAGTGGTATCAGAGCTTAATAGCTCGTATTAATTGCTTTATTTTTCGATTCATTTCCTGAGCTAATCGATCTAAGCTATTGATAAGATGTCAAATTTTGATAACCTTTCAGTCACTAAGCCTCCACCATTTAATGGCTCCAATTATGCCTATTGGAAAGCCAGGATGAGGATTTTCCTTAAATCCATGGATGAGAGCGTGTGGCTAGCCACAGTGAATGAATGGACCCCTCCTACCACTGAAGTGACTGGGATCGATAGATCAAAATCAATGAGAGTAACACCATATTTTTCTTGGACCACACTTCAAAAAAATGAGAGTAGTGCCAATGCAAAAGCACTAAATGTAATCACTTGCACACTATTACCGGATGAATTCAAAAGAATTATATCCTGTGATTCTGCAAAGCAAGCTTGGGATACTTTACAAATGACACACGAGGGAACATTAATTGTTAAGAAATCTAAAGTCCAAATCCTCATAGCCAAATTTGAGGAATTACATATGGAAGAAAACGAAATGTTTATGGATTTCTACACTAGATTAAATGATATTGTGAACTCTATATGGGGTCTTGGAAATAAAATCCCAAAAAGTAAAGTGTGTGCAAAGATACTACGCTCACTTCCTGAACGGTTCAATTCTAAGGTAACTGCGATCCGGGAACTTCATGATACGGACAATATGAGGGTTGAAGAATTAGTTGGGTCTTTACAAACCTATGAGTTAAATTTTAAAGCTCCTAAAGGTAAATCTATAGTGCTTAAGTTTTCTAAATGTATTTCTCAGGAAAATTCTGATTTTGAAAATTCTGAAGATGATATGGTTCTTTTAGCGAAAAAGTTTTACAAGATTTTCAAAAGTAAAAAGAAGTTTGACTTTCAAAAATTGAATGATAAGAAAAGATCTAAAACTTGGAAATCTTTATAAGATAGTCAATGTTATAACTGTCAAGAATATGGGCATTTAGCAAACAAGTGTCCTAAGAAGGGCAAACCTAAAAAGAAAAGAATGTTAGCTACTTGGGATGAATCTTCTGGCACTGAAGCCTCTTCTAAATCAGAAGATTCTAAAACCGAGTCAGGGAATGAAGTCAAAGCCCTTATGACTCTAGCCAAGTTCACTTTTTCAGATCATGATGATTCTACTAGTGAAGAAAATCTGAATAGTGATCATGAAAATGAAGAAGATCTTCAAGATGTTTATAATGCCCTATACAAGGAAAGTTGTAAGATTGCGGTAAAACTAAAGCTTCAAAAAGAAAAGTTTTCAAAGCTTAAAGATAATTTTAAAATTATTGCTTTAGAAAAATCCTATCTTTCAGATTGTTTTGAAAAATGCAAATGCGATCTAGACTTCAAAGCCACCCTTATTGAAAATCTGAAATCTGAAAATGAAAAACTTAAACATGAAGTCTCTTCACTTTTGAGTTTAAAGGATACATGAAGGTATGCCCAAGGTGATCCAAAATTAGAAAAACTTTTAACTAGATCAAGAAAATTTGGTGACCGATCTGGTTTGGGTTACGATAAAAATGTTCCTCCTAAACATAAAAATACTTCTCCTAAGTTTGTAAAAGGAGAATCTTCAAACTCAAAAGAGAAAAGTTCTAATCAAAAGTTTTCTCAAAATGCTAAAACTTTTCAATCTTTCAAAACCAAAAGTAACTTTATCAACTATAAAAATTAGAACCGAAACCCTTTAGCTGAGAAAATAGTTGATCTACTTAAGGAGCTCTTAAAATCTAACCTAGCGGGTAATTCGTACATCAACTACAAACATAAGAAGACCAACTATACTCCTAAACCCAAAACAGTTATGAAATAGGTTCCTAAGGTTACCTGCTTGGTTGCCCACATGGCTTTCAAAGCTTCAAGTCATTCAAAGTGGTACATAGACAGTAGATGCTCTAGACACATGACTGGTGACAAAGGTCTGTTCACCACTCTTAAAGATATGACTGATGGGTCAGTCACATTTGGTGATGGCAGCAACTGTAAGATTATTGGCCAAGGTATGGTTCAACTTCTAACCTCCCCTTACTTGAGAATGTTCTGTATGTTGAAGGTTTAAAACATAACTTGTTAAGCATTTCTCAAATATACGATAAAAATCATAGTGTTAAATTTTCTAACCTAGGGTGTGCAATTTTAAACAAAAATGGCTCAGTAATATTAACTGGTCGTAGAACTTCTGAAAACTGCTACATCGTAAGTGATTCTAGCTCATCTAATCAATTGTGTTACATGGTCCATACTAATGAGACTGAGTTATGGCATAAATGCCTTGGACATGTATACTACCGAAATCTATATAGATTGAGCAAAAGAGAACTAATAAGAGGTCTACTTAAACTTTAAAACGTAGACAAAATATGTGGCGAATGTCAAATTGGCAAGCAAACTAGGAGTGCTCACAAAAAGGTGAACTCCAATGCCACATCAAAACCGCTCAAACTTTTTCACATAGATCTTGTAGGACCAATCAGGACGGAGAGTCGAGGTGGTAAAAAATATATATTGGTAATCGTGGATGATTATACCAGATTCACTTGGGTAGCCTTCCTAAGGGATAAATCAGAAACCCTTGATGAAGTAAAAAGGATTATCAAATGGATCCAAACTGAAAAAGGATCTCAAGTCAGTAAGATCCGTAGTGATCATGGATCTGAATTCGAGAATAGCAGTTTTGAAAAATTCTATAACGATCACGGAATATCACATGAATTCTCTGCACCTAAAACACCACAACAAAATGGAATTGTTGAAAGAAAAAATAGAGTACTTCAAGAAATGGCTAATGTAATGTTAAATAGTATGAAGCTCCCTAAAAATCTTTCAGTTGAAGCAGTAAATACTGCTTGCTATATAATAAACTCTGTTTACACTACTAAGTTAAATAATAAAACAGCTTATGAAATGTGGTTTGATAAAAAGCCTACTGTCAAATACTTTCGAGTTTTTGCCAGCAAGTACTATATTTTACGTGACCGTGAAAATCTGGGGAAGTTTGACACTAAAAGTGATGAAGGTATCTTTTTAGGGTATTCTTTGAATAGTCGTGCATATCGAATACTGAATAAAAGGACTGGTGTTATTCAAGAGTCCATTAATATGGTCATTGACGATCACTTGAATACACCTGCTCCAAGTTCAGATAATGATGAAGTTCTTTTAATTTAAAAACCAGATACTTCATCAAATCAAACTAATTCTGAACTAAGGACTGTCAAAGATCATCCAACCACTCAAATTCTTGGAAACCCTCTCACTGGTGTGCGCACTCATAGTTAACTAGAAGTATATGTAATTACGTGTGCCTTATATCCTGGATAGAACCGACTAACGTGAAAGAAACTCTTACTGACGAAAACTAGATAGTAGCTATGCAAGAAGAACTTAACCAATTTGTGAGAAATGATGTTTGATATCTTGTTCCTAGACCTAAAGATAAACACATTATAGGAACTAAGTGGATTTTCAAAAATAAGTCTGATGAACTTGGAAATATAATTCGAAACCAGGCTAGACTGGTGGTACAAGGGTACACTCAAATTGAAGGTGTCGACTATGATGAAACCTTTGCCCCAGTAGCTCGTCTTGAATCAATCAAACTATTCATATCCATTGCTTGCTTTAGAAAATTCAAAATTTATCAAATGGATGTAAAGAGTGCCTTCTTAAATGGTGATCTACATAAAGAAGTCTATGTGGAACAACCAATGAGTTTTGAAGACCCTAAAAATGTTAATCATGTCTATTGCCTAAAAAAGGCTCTCTACGGTTTGAAACAAGCTCCCAGGGCATGGTACAAAAAATTGACTAAATTTTTACTAAGTCATAATTTTATAATGGGAAGTGTTGATAAGACTCTTTTTATTAAGAAACATAACAATCATATCTTAATGGTGCAAATCTATGTTGATGATATTATTTATGGATCTACCTGTACTAACATGACTGTTGAGTTTGCAGATTTAACGAAATCTAGGTTCGAAATGAGCATGGTTGGGGAATTGAATTATTTCCTAGGGTTGCAAGTAAAACAAGAACCTGATGGAGTTTTCATTTCTCAAACCAAATATGCTTTGAACTTAATCAAAAAATTCAGATTTGAGAATGGTAAGAATTTCGATACTCCTATGAGTACTACATTAAGACTTTCAAAAGACCCTATAGGTAAAAATGTTAATCCTAAATTATATCGTAGCATGATTGGTAGTTTACTTTATTTAACTGCTAGTAGACCTGATATTACTTTAAGTGTTGGTATTTGTGCTAGATATCAGTCTGACCCTAAAGAGTCACATCTAATTGTTGTTAAGAGAATTATGCGATATTTCGTAAGTTCTGCTAATTTGGGTCTTTGGTATCCATATGATATAGTGTTCAGTTGGCTAGGTACTCAGATGCTAATTGGGTAGGTAATATCGATGATAGAAAGTCAACCAGTGGTGGTTGTTTCTATATTGGAAATTATTTAGTTTCTTGGTTTAGTAAGAAGCAAAGTTCTATATCACTTTCTACTGTTGAAGTTGAATACATTGCAGCTGGAAATGCATGTACTCGGCTTGTTTGGATGAAACGTATGTTAAGCGATTATAGAATTGTATAGGATTCAATGATTTTATATTGTGATAATTCCAGTGTAATAAATATCTCTAAAAATCCAATCTAGCATTCACGTACCAAGCACATCGACATTAGGTATCATTACATTCATGAATTAGTGGAAGAAAAAATAATATCTTTGGATTACATTCCTACCGAGACTTAACTTGCTGACATTTTCACTAAACTGCTCGACAAAAGTAGGTTTAATAAATTGAAATTTGATCTTGGTATGTGCAATTTAAATTGATTATTCGTGCATATGTATATCATAGTGTATATATATTTCATAATTTATTGGTTTAAATTTCAAATTTTTATGAAAAACGTATGTTTTTATTGGTACACGACCAGTTGAGGATGTGCTCGACCAGTCGTGGTACAACCGGTCGAGAACGGTCTTCGACCAATCGTGTAGCGCACAGGATCTCTTTTAATTTGGGAAAAAACTCATCTTCCTCATTTCTTATTTCTTCTCCAACGGGCCGTAGCACGACTAGTCGCACCCAACTGCTTGATTCCTCAAGGTTAGTGCATCATTTATGTTTTTCTTGTAGATTTAAGTCAATATTACTTCATTTTCACTCTTGGAGTAGTTTATTTTGTGATTCATTGTTATTTTGGGGTTCTCTTTTGAAAAATCTGATCTAAAAAAACCCCACTCTATATATTTTAAAACTCTTTGTTTCTTTGATTCTCCTATTGCTAATGGATGCTAGAGGGAAAAAGAAAACTTTCTGTGGTCCATCATCTTCCAGATCAACTCCTATCTCTCAGCACCATCTTCGGTCATTCGAAGATGATCCCGCACATGTACGGGATTTGCGTATGCGTAATGTCATTGTTGAAAAAGCTGTTGATCTTAACCACATTGCTCCTTTTGGTATCCTTCCTCTTCTCCAATCTGTAAGTTGGGATAACATCCTATATTGGGGTGGGCCTACATACCAATCCATTGCACAGGCTATGTGTGCATGTATCTCTGAATTTTCATCTGATAATTTAATGTTTAATATTGATACTAGAGAAGGTCCATTTGCAGTAGACCGTCATCTGATTTCGGCTCTAATGGACATACCGGTTAATGACGAGGGTATTCCTCTTCATACTCTAGTGTAAAAACCGTCAGAATCAGAAAAACGTATGTTAACTAGAGATTTATGCAATATGGATGTTCAATGGACTCATAAGGGGAATGCGCTCCCCTCAAAGTACTTGTTACCCAAATACAGAGTTCTCCACAGAATCTCTATTTTAAATCTGTATCCTCGTTCTGGTAACAAAACAAAACTGACTTCCTTTATGGTTCGGGTTTTGCATTGTATCGTCTCTAGTGCTAAAGTTTGTCTACCTTCTTTAATATGTTATTTCATCATTCAGTTTCGTCTTCATCTAGGACACAGTGATATCCCATTTGCTTATCTTATGACTGTGTTAGCTACTCACATGCTAGTTGTTATGCCTGTTGGAGAGGCTCCTATTCATCATCTTTTGTTTAACAATACTAATATAAATAAAATGAAATTGGATTTGGCACCTGGCCAAAGAGATGTGGGTGGTGGTGGTGCTGGCGTAGGGAATGAAGAAGAAGGTGGCAATCTTCCTAGTGATGATATAAATATGGATGATATTTTTGATAAAATAGAATCAGACTCTACTAATGATTCTGACTATGAGCCATCTGATTTTAATGCTCGTCTTCATGCACTTGAGGACAAGGTTGAGAACATGAATGTTGCCCATGAATTACAATTTAAATATGCGCAAGTATCTTAGGCGCTTAAACAAAAGCCTTCATCAACTTGATCCTACCATACCTGCTCCTTCTTCAGGATCTGATTAAACATTTTTATTCATTAGTTTGTAATAACTGTTAGATTATTCTGGTTTCTTTCAGTGTGCTAGACCTACTTTGGATTATACTAGTTTATGGTATAAGCACTTTGAATTTACTTATATATCTTGTGTCTATTTAACTCTTCATTAGTCTCTTATTGGTCTTCCACTTCCATTTATTCCTTTCTTCCTTTGTCATTTTGTGACAAAAAGGGGGAGAATATGTATGTTTTGGATTGATTGATTGATATATATGGAATGTATATGGATTGTGGGAGAGTAGCATATAATTTTTTATGGATCTTTGTGTGCTATTCAAGGGGAGTACGTAATGAGGAATTTGTGATAGTTAATGACAACTGATGCATGTTCTTTAATCAGGCTGTAACTGGTTTACTTTTATAACTGGTGCATGATTCTTTGTATTCGTAATGATCATATTTTTTGTTAAGTGTGTTTTGTCACAAATTTGACAAAGGGGGAGATTGTGAGTGCTATAGATTCCTACTCCTTTGGTTGTCAAATTTTGTGGTGGCAAAAACACAATCTATGACTTGTGTAGCATGTTCATTTGTATGTTCAAGACACTGCATCAATGCTACAAGTTAAGAACGGTGATCTACTTCAAGACATGCAAGGTCAAGTTCTCTGTCTGCTTCTGTAGCTTCAATGTTCAGAATATTTCAAGAACTACATTAAAAGACAAGTTCTTGTTCAAGACTCAAGTACAGCTCAAGATCAAGTACAACTCAAGATGATGAAGAATTCAAGTACCAGCTTTAAAAGATCTTAAATTCAAGCTACATCAAGTATAGAGATCTCAAGTTTCATAATTCTCAAAGGTCAACCATCATCTTAAGAAATGAAGTTTCAATGTCCATACTTCACATTTAAGGTATGAATGACCTTAGTTTGACATTAGGGTAGGTCATTTTGTATACATAATTCAAACTGAATTATTTTATAAGTATTTGGTTTATTCTTCGACTAGTCCTGGACTCTGTTCGACTAGTCCTAGAACTGGCTCGACTAGTCTAAGAAATTCCAAGACCAGTCCTAAGTTGTTGCAAATTTTTAGAAATTTTTGGTTGAGCTTCGACTAGTCCTAGAGTCTGCTCGACCGGTCATAGGAACAGTGACAACTCATTCACGACCAATCCTACAGCTATGACTCAAAATCCAGCAACGAATTCTGGTTTCTCACGACTAGTCGTGGGTATGTCACGACCAGTCGTGGAGGCCACAACCAGTCGTGGAATGGTTTTATCCGATCGCGCTTAAAATTTCAAAATGCGGTTCATCCTAAGACCAGTCGTGGTGGCCACGCGACCAGTCATAGACGCGATTTCTGCATCTATAAATAGAACACAAATTTCAGAGTTTGATAAGAAAATTCAAGTAAATTCAAGCATCACTCTGAGAGATAAGTTTGTGTTATTTTTAAGCTACGTTGTGCATATTTAATATTCTCTTTTGTTAGCTTTTTCTTATTTGATTTTGTTTCTATATTCCAATTTAATTTGAAAAGAGGAATTGTTGTATTCTTTCTTCTTGGAATCAAAATCAAATAGAGCTAGCCCAACTGGTTTAATTTAAAATCAATTAGAACTTAGAACCATATCAAAGTGAGTATTGGACAATTGAACTTCTATATTCGAACTTCTACTCCTATTGGTTCTTCCGGGCTGCTACAAAAGGAGAAATCTAGGTATTTTACATTTGTGTAAATTTCCTTTATTTTGGTTTCTTTTGAGATTGAGCCAGAAAAATCTCATTGTGTTGGTTATCCGAGGAGAGCCAGAAAACTCAAAAACTAGGGTTTTTGAATTGTGTAAGCCCATTGGAAAGACACAATTGTGAAGGTTGTAGGTGAACCTGTGAAACCTATTTTTATAGTGAACGTTGATATCCCATGTGTGAGGATATTAGGAGTGGAGTAGCATTCTGTGTGGCTGTTGTTTAATAGTTGGTGTACACACAGGCGAACCACTATAATTCTTTGTGTTTTGTGGATGTGTGTTTGAATTTCTATATCATTTATCATTCAAAGCTATAGAATGTATGTGTGGATGTGAATGTTGTAATCCTTTACATTTCAAGCATTGTGGGAATGTTGTAATAGTTTAGAATTTAATTTCTTGCTATTTCTTTTATTTCCTTTCAGTTTGAGTTCTTGATATTCAAATTGTTCTAGTAAGGTTGTCCTGCCATAAACCCTTGGTTTTTATTGTCCAAGGTCGTCCTTAGAACAACATTGGTATCAACCTCTCTATTTTAGTTTTTAAAAGTTTCTTTACATTTCCGTACTGTGATTTATTTAAAGTACTATCTTTCATTTAATTGGCTATCTTATTCATTTAATTTTGCTGTTAAAGTTTTAATTTGGCATAGTCCTATTCACCCCCCTTCTAGGACATATAGTTAGGCCTTTTTCATGGGGACTGACCCCGGCAGCCCATAGGCCAAAAAAATACATTATGGGACTATCTTGGGAGGTACCACCTTGGAATTGGTGGTGCCACCGCAGAAAATGGAGAGCAAGGGGTGGTTCCACCGCGCCCCCCTCTTCAGCAACTTTCTGCACTTTCGGATTTTGACAGTTTTGATGCACTGAATTTAAAAATTCATATATTTTGATTTACAACTCCAATTGAGGTGATTCAAAAGCTAGATTGAAGTTTGATGAGTCTAGTTTCATATAAAAATAAATAATTAATAAAAAAATATTTAAAAAAAATTAAGTTTAGGGAGTTTTAGAAACTGTACCAAAAATCTTAGTTTCAGACAGCTAGTACTTCCAGAATTTTTAGAATTTTTTAAGAACTCGAAATGTAATGAAATTTCGTGGAGATAAAGTAGATTTGATGATGAACTACTAAAAAAATAATTAAAATAATCTACTAACTAAAAGTGTTTAAAAAATTATATGAAATAGAACCATTGAAACTAAAAATTTTCTACAACTACACGTTATCCATGGGCCGCGCCTATCTTTTTCATCTTAGATTTTTTGTACTCGGCGTTTTCTTAGAAATTATTTCTAATCATACTAGGAATCATCCTATATGATTAAATTCAAATTTTCTATTTTAGTATATTTTACTAAATCAGGTAGTTTTAAGTATAATTGAATTATGGTTCTTAATTAGGATGATTATGACCGAATCATCGTTCTCGCTAGTTACAAATAGTCTACACTATGAACTTAGCTAATCCAAACCCTAATAATTTCTTAAGGGAAATCTTGATACCTAATTCATTAAAAAATGTCTTGATTATCTAAACAAGCTCTAGACCGCTCGTTAGTGGGTCACTAAATCAGAGGTTATAGAAAGACATTCTTTTTAGTGGGCTTGACATCCATTGCAGGACATCGAGCTGAGATCATGCCTCGAATCGCTCAACTTAGACTCACAAGGTGAGTGTTTGGGTTGTCGAATACCTTATATAAAAATCTGTAACTTAAGTGAAACTAGCTACTTTATTCTTTTATGAAGTTGTAGCTTTTGGACCGTCGATTCATAGCCAAAGTCGGGGTACCGATTAAAGATATTTCTCCAAACATATCCATATAGTTGCGGCCCTGATCTACTATCGATGACTGTTGAACAGACTTTTAATCATATCTGTCGATCGACACATCCAAATGGCGGGCCGATCATATCCATACATAGATTATCATTAGGGCTAACTATCCTATGATGCATATCAATATGAACACCCCATAGTGGGCCCTAGAGGTTAAAAAAACCCTCTCATAGGGCTAGTATAGTAAAAAATCCAACCCATGGGGCCATTTACACCAAATCTGGCATTATATAAAGGCTTCATTTGGGCACCCCATCTCTCCATACGAATTTGTATTTTCTAAATGAGAGAAAGAGAGAAAGAGAGAGAAAGAAGGAGGAGAAGAAGAAGAGTGAGAATAAGAGTTGGAGGTTTTGGTGCTTCCTTTCATTAGTCTCCTCCAACCAAGGCCCTGACCTTGATCATTTTCCTCCATCGAATCCACCCTACTTGCAATTAGGAGGTAAGAAACAAATCATACTTCATAAACTAAGTTTTTTTAAAATGAATTCCATGAATCTCATATAGTTTTTGGTGTTTATATAGGAATTTGTGATTTTCCTCAAATCCCTAACCTTAGGAACTCAAAATCGGATATTTCTTCTTAAGGTGCGGACCATTATGCCTAGGTTTCCATTTATCGACCCTTGAGGGTCTCAGTTAATGATTTATTATAACGAATAATTTGTAAATAGCTTGCATATTCATATTTCGTGTTTAATTATAATATGTGTCATTGCATGTCTATGCATGCTTACACGATTGATTGAATGCGTTGATTTGTTGATGCTCACGTGTTTGATTAGATGCACCAATGAATGTATTACTCTATTGTTGTTCACATGTTTGATGAAATGTCTAAGTGATCGAATCCATTATTTCATTAGTGATCACATCTTTGATGAAATGCCTAAGTGAATGTATTGCTCTATTGATGCTTGCATATTCAATGAAATGCCTAGGTTGTTGCGTAATAGTATGTATGCTAGAATTGCATAGTGCAGTGTTTAGTTCATAGCGATGCTTATGATTTTTACGATGTTGGGTCAGTCGGTAAATCGTTTAAATCAATGGGTGGCCCGAGTTAGAGCGGCCACCCTAAGCTTGTTCGATTGACCCGGGTGAGCACGGACAACTGACAGTAGTTGGACTACACAGGATGCTTACACCTAATGCTGGTTACGCCGAGGTTCTCCAAGGTTAATCAAATTAGTCCATTAGCCGACTGATCATGTATGTTCACAATGTATGATAAGAGCAAATTGAATCTAAGATACCACGTTCTTAATGGATGGTTCAATCATAACCGTTAGTGCGATACAATCCCCTAAGACTCATGAGCCAGGCATGGTGGTATAGGACACTGTGTCCGAACTGATAGCTTACGGTGGGGGGACGAGCCTCCCCGTAGTGACTAGTGAGCACTAATAGAGCTGATACACCATTATTTGAATGGACCCCGTCAAATTATCCGGCCGATGGTTCTATGCTAGAGTATCGTTCGAATGACTCTGGCATGAGTGAAATTGGGTGACGAGCCCTTTCCTTATTGTTTTTGTTTTATATGACAAGCCCGCACCTCGGAACTGAGAGATCATACTCGATTTGGGTGACAACCCTACTGGGTTGATCCTCATTCATTTAGGTATTATACTGTACTTTTGAAATTGTTGATTTGTGAGATAAACAGGTGATACCTAAAGTTGTATCAAGTAACACTGGTAAGGAGTCGCTACGTGCAGCAACGGGCCACGTTAGCCTGACAATGACTCGTGATATAATGCTGGTATCCTAGCTTCGCTAATATGCTGAATGAATGAAACTTAATAATTACTCCACTAACATGATCATTCATCGCATCACATTAGTTTAGAATGTGACAAAACAGGCGTTGAAGTCGCATGTTGAGGGAGTGTTGTCATTTGTGAACTAAGTGGTTGGAGTCGCGTGTGAGGGAGTGTTATTTGGAAAGGGCATGCATCATGTCATATCTTCATATCCACATTTAACAAGAGTATTTAGGAATTGTTTGATTTCTTGTTTATCATTAACTATGCTAATTATGTCGATAACATGTGTAACTTAGAACTAATGAAGTCACTGAGTTAGCTACTCACTCCTACCTGGGATGGTGTTTTAAAACACCTGTAAGACCCGTATCCTAGTTCGTACTATTCTGACGAATCCCGCGATCCTTTCTGTCGAAGTCCGGTAATTCGCGACCGATAACCGATATTTGCGATCAACCCTAAGTCGTATCCTGTAGAATTCAGTCGGCTTAATCTGAGACTTGTACCATTGCGACCGCACCGTCGCCGCGGTTCCAACGCAGCGATTCGGGCACCGATCCGATACCCAAGCCGGAAGATGTGGGCCGGCGTTTATTTCGAGGAAAATGTCGCGCATTTGCAATCCCAAGAGAATCTCTACAATATATCTCATCAATCAATCAATCAATCACTTCATGTCAAGTACATATCACCTTTCACCCCATCCCCAAGCAACCATCAAGTCAACTCTTTCTCACTCTCTCTCTTACACACCCATACCTAGTCAAGTACACATCACTCCATCACTCATATCTCCCATCTCCCTCTCTCTCTTACAACAATGTCTCTCTCATCTCTCTTTCCCTCATTTCTCTCCAAGCACCACACGTCCATGCATTCCAAGAGAGAGAAAAGGTGTTTTGTGTGGCCCACTTTCTTATCTCAAATCCTTCATCCTAACCCTTTATTCCTCATCACCCACCATCAAAGTGAAGCTCAAGGAGATTGGCTTTCCAACGGACCAAGAAGATCGAACGGTGGGTGTTTCTATAGGCTAGATTTTCATAATTTTATGATGGACCAAGTGAGGCCTACTGATCAGTGGTATGGATCTCACTTTAGACCTAAGATGTGGCCGATGGCCCACCTTGATTATCAATATGATTCCATGATGGGGCCATTCTCCATGGACCCCATCATGATGTTTACTTTCCTAGCTTGAATAGGGGTCATCGGGACCTTCTATTTTAGTGGAGAAGAAATCTCCACCTTTAGATTTTGATTTAATGGGCCCACATATATTGGGACCCACTTGATGTATGTTGTAGATCATGAAAGGGAGGCCCATAGTACCGGCCGGGTCCCTCCATCACTCGGTCTTCCATCTCTCTCTTTCTCTTCCTTTCTCTTTCATTATTTTTGATGTGATGATATGGCTATGTGGCCCACTTGGATGGACCCCACCATGAGCCATGTGTTTTATCCAAGCCATTCGTAGGTAGGGCCCACTTAATATATGTATTGTACCCACACCATCCACCATCTTGTGGCCCACCTGAGCAGGGGCCACTTAGTAAAGCCGTTGCCTAAAACAGTCCAGCGTCGAGGGACGCCGGACGTTGGCCGAACAAAAAAAAAGGGGATTTTTTGGGTTTTGGGGTGGATCGCTCATGCAAGCCCCACCTTGATGTATGAGTTCAATCCATACTATCCATCCTTTTTACCAACTCATTTTAGGCATTGAGCCAAAAAATAAAATTATCCAACTTTCTGGTGGGCCATATCTTTGGAAATAGTGATTTTCACCGTTGAGACTCACCTTAATTTTTCTACACTCCAAAAGATGCCTAATATTGGGCTTGATGGACTTGTTATGGGCTGTAGAAATAATGGGCAGGGTGGATTCTTCGGATGTGGGCCCTATGTACGAAAAAATGAGATTTTAGCAAAAATTTTAAAATATATATATATATATGGTGCGGCGCTACTTCTTCTTGTGCGTGACAGACGCCGATAGCGTCAAGCGTGGAAAGCGGGACCCACGGCCCCAGCCATGGGCCCCACCATGATGTATTTCTGATATCCACACCGCCCATTTGATGGGCCACTTCCTGAGGTGGGCCTCCTCCAAATTTCAGCTCCATCCAAGACTCGGGTGGCCCACATCACAAGAAACAGTGTGAATTAAACCGTCTACCATTAAAACTCTTTTTGGCCCCATAGAAGTTTAGGATCAACCTGAAATTTGTTTTTACCCTTCATCTAGGTCTGCGTGACCTTATCAATGGGTCGGATGGCCTATAAACTTTAAGGTGGGCCCCACGTGGGACCCACAATGATGCATGTGTCTCATTGCACCGTCCGCCTGGACGGTGGTGGCCACTGTGATGTATTTGTTTATCCCCACCGTCCAGGGGGCGATGGGTGCGTGCGTGAGTGTGTGTGTGTGTGTGTGTGTGTGTGTGTGTGCGTGTGTGTATGTGTGCGTGTGCATGTGTGTGCATGTGTGTGTGTGTGTATATATATATTATATTATAGTATATATATACTAGATATAAGTTATATATGTATACATATATATATATATATATTATATCAGTTGGTGGGTTTTCATGGGCCCCACCATGATGCTTGTGTTGCATCCAAACCGTTCAAACAGTTGGCAAGCTTGCCTTACAAGCTTGTGATTAAAAATGAGGCAGATCTAGGGTCAAGTGGACCCCACCATCTATGTAGTGGACAATGACGTCCACGTTCAAATTTTCTAAGGAGACATGGTAGTTTCTTAATAAACCGATATTGTTCCACTTCATCTATCCCTATGTTAACTTAGGAATAGATTGGATGAGAAATATACGTTATGGTGGGCCTTAAGAATTTTAAATGGTGGAAATCATTATCACCACTTATTTGGAGCGGCCCTTTTATTATACATGGGGCCCAATTGGTGTGACCCATCTGATACACATAAGGCCCATTGTTGTGGCCCATTTGATATGCATATGGCTCATGTGATTAGGCCCGCCTTGATTTATTTATGGCCCATTGTTGAGGCCCACCTTGATGTGTATGAGGCCGTTGTTGAGGCCCACCTTGATATGAATGCAAGGCCCATTTGTCTGTATCCTTGGGCTCATGGGTTGAGTCCCATTGTGATGTATTAAGGCCCATGGGTCGAGACCCATTGTGATGTATAAAGGCCCGTGGCTTGAGACCCACTGTGATGTGTATAGGGCCCATGTTATGAGACCCATTTGACGTATTGGAGGCCCATGGGTCAAGGCCCAATGAGATGTACATAAGGCCCATTGAAGGTGATTCCACCGTAGTTTATGTGTTGACCTTTATGGCGGGCCATGCCTTGGGAGTAATGTTGGTTTGACGTCCACATTGTAAGCATAATGTTGGTTAAATGTCCGCATTACAACTCTCCCTAGGGCCATTGGTAGGCCCATACTTGTGTGTAGGCCGTCTAGGCCTATCTGCATTGTAAGGATAGTTCATCACCTTATAACATGTTTAATGTAGCTCCACGATTCATGCCCATATGCATCATATGTATGCTTGATATGAGGAATATTTGGTTATAACATGAGCCGTTGAGCTGAGACATTTACGGGACTCCATATGAGACGGAGTGTCCGATAAGAGCGCATGATACGCACAAGATTGCTGCATGTTTATACGGTGTGATTCATGTATCTCGCATACATATTACTTGATCATTGTACGCCCTAGCGACATCAGGACTGTGGCCTCCACATGCACATCGTGGATGGCTAGATGGGACACCAAAAATATTTAGTTCTAGCATTGTGGACACTTAGGATGTCCTTGGGTAAAAATTCCAGAACCTCCTTGGTACCAGGAGTTGCTCCAACGTCTAGACCGAGTGGAATATGAGCGTTGGTGCCTATACCATGAGGTCGTATCTCCCATTGTGTCGTGGTTGGTTAGAAGGGGGTGTGGCCTTATCCGCCCAAGTGAGGGGGCTATAAGCTAGGCTCTCGTAAATGGGTCCGCTATCGATGAGCTGGGTAGGTATTGGCAGACTACTGGTCAGGTGAATAGTGAGGTCTATTTCGCTCGCTGGGCTGTGCAGCTAGGAAGGAGGCAATCAGTGTCAAATATAATCGACCTCAGTGATTTCCCTAGAGAGCAACCGCACTGATATGTAGACTTATTGAGCAGGAATTGCATATCCATTCATTTATTCATTCACTATCTACTCAGGCTGGTGCTGCGTAACTATTTGTTATGTGTACCATCACACGGATAGGATTTCGGTTAGGCGTGCAACTAACCTGAGATTAGTAGTTTACCACATTATGTCTGACTATCCAAATTTAGGTATGGGACTGGTTTAGATAGAAGTCCATTGTGATGGACCCTATAGCCTGTGATACTTCGTACTATCATCCCGACTTCATATTCCAGCATAGTCATTTCATTCGCACCGCATATTACATTGCATCTGCAGTACTTAGTATTTTGTGTTACTATATTTCTGCACTTATATGGCCTAGATGAGGTTAATGGTATTCATAGCTCGTCAGGATTTGCATATTATATTGCATCCTCAGCATCTGTTATTGTCTTGTTTTGTTTTGCATCGCATAGCCTTAGTACGGTTGATAGCATTCATGGACTTACCAGTACACTTCCGCTTACTCTGATGTCATATGATTCATGATCTTATTAGTATTTCTGCTTATCCCGATGATGTATGATTTATGTGCTTTATTGATACTTAGCGCTTACCTTACACACACTTCCACCACCCTCTAAGCTTTTTATAAGCTTATGCACGATAGATGCGTGCAGGTGGCATTAGGTTGTAGCAGCGTTGAGCTTGGAGCGTGTAACGGTCTTCCGGAGTTTTGATTTTTGACATACCTTTCAGCATTGTACTCAAATATTTATTCTAGTGGATATGTGATGATGATGTTGTTTTGTGACTTAGTTATGCTTGTGGTTATGCTCCATTATAAAAAAAAATAAAATCATACTGAAAATTCTCCTTGTAGGATCCCAAGATCGGAATCTGGTGTATGGGCACCGGGAGCCGAGAATGGGGTACTACGGAGGCTGTCGGTGCCAGATTCGGTAATCGAGAATTTTGTGAGCCCGGTTTCCGAGTTTAGGGCTTGACAACACCAACCAAGCATATTATTGATGCATGTTCTATCGAGGCCTCCGGTGGGTAGGCTTAGATCGGTTTGCGCCACCACCGTTATGCTTTGGATGATTTGAAATAAATTGAAAACTTACACTTTAACCATCTTGGGTATGTATATTGTAGCTTATATAATCCTCATTAGGGCGGACACTACTTTTCAATTGTACTTTAACTGTTTGCCCTATATTTATTAATTTTTGTTATCGTTGCCTCGCTTTGTTTAAGCTAAGTTGAATTGCGCAACTCTGATTATTTGCATGTAGACTTAATGTGAAATAGAATGAAAACGCATGTGCATTGTATTAAGTTAACACCTGGGAACTCAGGATCAGAATCTATGTACTCGGGTGCCAGTTTTCGGGGCGTTACAAGTTACGAGGAAAGCAAAGCTACTAGTCAACTTTTTAGCCTCAGTTACATAGGAATTGTGGCTAAAAGTCTATTATCTTGTCTCAATTAGTAAGAAATGGAGGATAAAAGTTTACGTTTTCACCTCAGTTGCCAGGAAAGTGAAGCTATAAGTCAACCTTTTAGCCTCATTTGTATAAGAACCAAGGCAAAAAGTCTAATATTTTACCTTTTTTTGTTAGCTTGTTAGTACACAACACCGTCAAATCACACTTCATTGTTAGCCACCCCCACTAGGGATCGATCCTCAGTTGGAAAGCAATGGAGGTTAAAAGTTTAACTTTTAGCCTCACTTATTAGGAAAGTGAAGCTATAAGTCAACATTTTAGCCTTAGTTACTATTTTACTTCTTACTATAAGTCAATTTTTTAACCTCAATTACATAGAACGGAGGCTAAAAATCGACCATCTAAACCATTTAATATGAACACTGGAATAATTTAATTTTCAGCCGTCCACTTAAAAATAATCTTCGAGTCCCAATCCATTCGAATGAGCTTAGCGAATAAACAATGTCATTGGATGTTAAATCATTCCAGCGGGGCACAACAGAACATACAAACCCTTGAATCCGATGGGTCCCGCCATAAATGAGGGATGCCCCGTAAACCTCCCAGGGTAGAAAACCATAACCCCTAGCAGCGCACAGTGATCAAGAGAACCAAAAGGGTGGCCCCAGATAGCTCGAATGTATGAAAATTGAACGTTGATTATTAAAAGATGGAGCATGATCACATGCGTAAGAATTAAATGGTCAATTTCATATGTTCCAGCTCGGCCCACCTGTAATGTGTATGTGGAATCTAAACCGTGGATCTGGCGACTCTCATCATGATCACCATGAATTCAAAGAACTGACCCTATCAAGATCTCAGGTGGGGCATATCACTGAGAACAATGTACAGCCACGCCTAAAAACTATATTTCATTTTTTGTGACCTACCTAAATTTATTTATTTTAGGTTTTTCTCTTCATCGGGATGGGGCGCACCTAATTTTTGGATTAGATGACATATAAACAACAATTTGGACCCCACATCTGGAAATTTCCTTGTTGGTTGGCCCTTACTTAAGGGCCTGTTTGTTTTTTAGAGAAATGGGAAATGCAAGGGAAATAGTAATTATTACGATTTCACTGCGTTTGAAAACTCATAGGAGTTTGTGCCAGTGAAATTGGTTTAACAAATGTAATTTTAATTTATTTACTGCAAGGTAATGCGTATAATATATCCATTCCGTCGATCTATTTTATTACAATGTTTTGGAGCATGAGACAAAAAATGAAGTAGATCCAACACTCAAGTGGCCCACCCCAAAAGAAACAGTGGGCCCACAAAGTTTTTAACGGTAAGTATTCGATTCCCTTTTTTGTATGATGTGGTCCAATTGAGTATTGGATATGCCTCGATTTTTTAATCATGATATGAATTCAACTGGAATAATGGATGAACAGTGTGGATAAGTGAAATGTATCACAGTGGGACCCATAGATATTTGTAATATTCTTGATTTTTGTGTCAAAAAGTAAGTGGTCAAATCAGGTAAGTTGTAAATGTATGGGGAAGTAATTATTACTTTTTTACACAGCATTTACCATTTCACTAGAAAATCAAACACACACTAAGGGTTGTTTGTTTTTTCAAAGAGATGGTAAATACACGGTAA
The DNA here is from genome assembly GCA_030180095.1 of Magnolia changhungtana. Taxonomy (NCBI): domain Eukaryota; kingdom Viridiplantae; phylum Streptophyta; class Magnoliopsida; order Magnoliales; family Magnoliaceae; genus Magnolia; species Magnolia changhungtana. Next base: position 90,263 of record JASAUF010000083.1, on the reverse strand, counting down.
ACGGTAATTCCTCGTGTTTGAAAATTCATAGGAATTCGTGTCTTTGAAATTGGTTCAAAAGAGATAACTTTAATTTTTGAACCGCATGATAATGCATATGATATATCCATTCCATCCATCTGTTTTACTACAATGTTTTGAAGCATGAGACAAAAAACGAAGTAGATCCAATAATCAAGTGGCCCACACTAAAAGAAATAGTGGCCCCACAAAGTTTTTAACCGTCAATATTCAATTTCCTTTTTCGTATGACGTGGTCCACTTGAGTTTTAGATATGCCTCATTTTTTTACTCATGCTATAAATTCAACCGGAATAATGGATGAATGATGTGGATAAGTAAAATGTATCATAATGGGACCCACGGGTATTTTGTAATATTTTTAGTTTTTGTATCAAAAAAGTAAGCAGTAAAATCAGGCATGAAATAAATGCACAGGCAAATTCTTACACTGTATTTACCATTTCACTCGGAAATCAAACATGCCCTAAATTTCATTCCAGGCTAGGCCGTTTGCTGTCTCCTCCTTTCTCTCACTTCAATCCTCTCTCTATTCAGATCCCGTCCCAAGAATAGGTACGAAACCCTAGATCTCTTTTGTCTGCGCTCAGATCTACCTCATTTTCATTTCTACACATTTTCATGTTAGATCTAGAAAAAACTAGGGTTTTGGGGGATTTCTTTTCATGTAAACATCTGGAAGATGTGAGAAGCGCTCCTGTTTCAATCTCCCTATAAGAATCCGTTTTTCTCGCTTTATCTCTCCAGAAGATCGACGAAACCGATTTCTTGAGCAAACAGAAGCAAAATCATTCACGTTTTTGGGAATTACAGAAAAGTCGAACCGAGAACTGAGCCATTTGGATGGAGGAATCGTTTGGAAGGATTCAAGAGAAGAAAACGGTAAGCGATTTCTGTTTCTATTTTCATAATTTCTTTTTTTTTTTCATTTAATCGAAAATGGCGTGTTTTGAGATGCGAATCACTTGAATCCGTTCCGATCTTGCGATGACCCTTTCTTCTTTCGATGTTCTTGTTATGTCTTTTATTGGAATTGCATGAAATTTTAAGCGCTGAGGGGAGATGGCGTCTTTCGAGATGCGAATTACTTGAATCCATTCCGATCTAGCGATCACCCTTTTCTTCTTTGATGTTCTTGTTATGGCTTTTTTTTTTTTTTGGAATTGCATGCCATTTAAGCGCTGAGGGGAGATTTGAGAGTGAGTTTGGATGCACAATCGAATCCAATTGCAATAGTCTGGAATAGTGGAGTACTGGAGTGTTAGGGCTAGGGTTTGCAAATGTGTTGTTTGCAGGGCGAACCTCAAACAAACGTGATGACAGTTTGTGAATTATAGGATCTTTACCATTTCCACACTCCTTCATCTGCAATAATAGGGGATCATTGGACTGTGAAGCATCCGTAACAGGGACTGCAGATCAGCTCATTTATCGTGGTTCAAATTCCTTCTAAGAACCATGTACCATGAAAGATTGTCCCTGCTGAATGGCACACTCTTTATCAAATAGTTATTATGGTCTGTCTCGGGAAGGTTGGTGGCCCGATGTGACCCATATCCACTCGACTGAGGCTGGCAGGGTTTTGTGTTTTTGAACCCCATTTTTATTTTTCCTTTTCTTTTTCTTTTTTCTTGTGGGATTCTTGGTGTGAAGTGATGAGAGGGTCACTCGCTCACAGGTGGAGGCTCCTGCATCTCCTGTTTTGGTCACTTTTTTGGCACTTTATACCATTCAATCATATTTTCTAGGAAAAAAAAAAGAAAAGAAAGATTTGATGAAACGGAAGGGTTAAATTGAACAAGTATGATTTGAGTCACAAAATATGGTACCCTTTTTCTTTAGATCAGTCACAACTGACACTTGAATCTCTACGATCAATCTATTTTATAAGAAATATCATTTTTTTGTTGGCCTCTGGTGATTTTTAAAATCTCCAAGTCTCCTTGAAAATTCAGAGGGGAGATCTTCAGGTTCAAATTGAATGTTAGTGAGATCTCCTCTACTTAGGCTTGTGTCTTTGGAGTTGGGGTGCCGTGAAAGTTAATGATTTGGCTTTTTTATTCATAAGAATTAAATGTTTGCTTTGTGAATACATTCTAGATCTTATTCAACACCATCTTCTACATTTCTATGGATTAACGTCTTTCCTCTATGGCCTGATGCTACTAATAAAATATGGTTTACTTGAATAGTCTCCGTGGATTTATGTTCGGAAAATCTTTATGTTTCGATCTGTTACTTTGGATCTTCTTACCAATACACTCTGCTTACATATTATGTTATTGTTTTTTCTTATTTGTAGCAAAAAAAAATTCTCCTGTCGAAGCATTCTCGGAGTAGATATTGATGCTGGTAAGTGTCTAAAATTTAACCCTCTTTTATTGGTGACTTTCTTATATATACTAGAAATTTTTCATTTTCATTTTTCGTTTCACTGGTTTAATTTGGTTTGAAGTTAGATATGATAATTCAATCTTTTTAAGGTGAGAATACTAGTGATGCCAGATTTGGTTGCTATTTCATACTGCTGATGGGAGGAGTGTTTCTCATGTTCTAAGCACATACTTGAGAATGATAACCAGTCCCTCGCCAAAACTTGTATGGTGCATATGATGTTAATATAGGAAAATTTTAAGTGGATAAACATTTTAGAACTGTCAAGAACACTTATAAAGTTGTACATGACATTTGAGGTATCTTGGAATCAAGAAGTTTCCAGATAATGTTCAGAGCCTTCTAATGGACTTGTGTGAGTGAATTTTCATTGGACTTGTGGTTCAACTAGCTGAGGTGGTATGCATGTGCAAGCTAAGATGCTCACTAGACATGCCACACTGTGGGAATGCCCTGGCCCAAAGATCATGCTATCCACTCATTAGAGAATTGAACAATGCTTCAATGTGCATTTGTGGTCCATATGTACCTGCCGGATATTTAGGTGATGAGGGTCAAATATTGCATATCAGACCCCGAACATTGCCTAATTTTACGTACATGATAAGGTTTAATGGAGTGTTTTAATTATATTTTTGTTACAGGAGGAAATTGGGAGCATGTATTGAAAAATGATGTTAAAGGCATGGATTTGACGTTACAAAATTACCAGAGCACAGGATGTACTCTAGAAAACCAATGGTGAAGAATATACATGCCTGGGATCAGAGGAAAGCAAGCCAAAGGGGCCCGAAAAGGGTCCAGAATGCAAGATCACATGGTTCCCGCCATCCAATCAGTCCAAAACTTCATACGTGTGATGGGGTCCGTGAATTAACCGTACATATCAAATTTCAGCTATTGATGATCTCGGGAAGTGCTCCAACTGACAATTCAGCCCACGAATCGTTGATTTCAGGCCCACCTGATAGCAGGATATGCCTCAACTTTGGTCCCAACTCATTAATTATGGAGATAAAGAGGATGGACGGAGTAGATTTCTCGTAAACATCACAGAGGACCATTTGTATGGGGAGTGTACACCGAGTACACGTGCACCGGCGGTGCACCGGACGGGCGAGTCGGTCAGCGCGGGCGCTGACCCGCGCTCGTCTCTCTCCCGCCCAGCGTTAACGCCGTCCGACCGCGGTCGACGGTTGTGGGGCCCACCTTGTGTCCAAATGGACAATCTAAGCCGTCCATCCGCTTCCTGGGGCAGCTGTTGCTCTCACCTAGGTGGAATTCTGGCTTAAAACAGGCAATCATTCAATCCCCACCGTTCAAACGTGGAATGGACGGTGAGACGAGATCTTCCGTGGCCCGGACCAAAACAGAGAAAAACTACATGTTTCTGACCGAAATTTCGAGACCATTTCTGTGAACGGAGTAGATTTTCCATTCAGTGGAGGGAATGGGACCCACCATCATCCCAGCACCGGTCGTTCGCCCGAGTAACGCACGGCCGCTGGCCATTTTTTCGGAAGACTGTGGGTCCCACTCGTCACTTGTACGTTCAATCCGAGCCGTCCATCTTGTAGAGGGCCGCGAGCACTACAAACCCATGTTGATATTCCACTCCCATGCGTACACACGTGTGCGGTACAGAGGCCACAAAAAGGCTACCCGGCGACGTTCAAAACTGATCTTTTCGAGATTTCTTCTGTGGGCCGCGCCAATGGACCTTCAAAACCACTCATTCTTGACTGAAATTTCATCCTGAATCCAATGGATGGGGTAGATTTTCCAGAAAACACCTCTGTGGGGCCCACCGATCACGGTTGCGAAAATCTGCACTTCGAGTCCGTCTACGACTCTGCCACCGATTCCAGCCATCCAGCAGCTATAAAAGGGAAGTTTTGGACGTGGGAGAGGTATTCAGATCCAGAGAATTGGAGATCCAGAGAATTGGAGATCCAGAGCCAGGGAGAGAAGAAAGAGAAGGAGAAAGAGAGTGAGATTGTTCGGTTTGGAGTTTTAATTTATGAATTTTATTTAATATTTTTTTGGGTTTTATGGGTAACTAATCTCTCAGCTAGGGCTGAGATGAAGCCCCTAATTTGATCAGCTCTTGTATTGGTTGATTTACTTTGAATTTTAATTAATTTGTTTTTTTTCTCTAAGTGAGCTTTATGGGTTTAAATTCCATACTTCTCCATCTATGAACTTGATCAAAGTATATAGATGGATGTTGTTTGGATGCTTATTACAGGTGCTTGTGTCTGATCAAGAACAGGTTTCCTATAGAGGAAGAAACAGGATGCTTTAATGAATGTACATTCCATGTGCCCGACCAAGGACATGGAATTTGTTATTCATGGCATTGCTTAAAGGAATTAGACAGTCTATATGCCCGATTTAGGACACGGATTGTGCTTTCTCTATTTAAGTGGTATCAATCTAGATCAAGGTGAATCAACAGACAAAACAAGGGTTAGGATAATTAGGGGTGGATTCGAAAGTCCTAGTGCTTTCTTTCTGATTGAATTTTCTTCCCTATTCTTAATTATTTTTCCTAAAATTGTGCTTAATAGTTTAGTTCATTATTCATTGGATTAGTTAAGAAGAATCATAGATTTGAATTGTGACAACCAGTCCTCGTGGGATTCGACCTCGATCTTATCGAGTTTATTACTACATCACAACCCTATACTTGGGGAGTGAACATTAGGCTATGGCCAGTGTTTTAAATATCGAATAGCATGTAGCGTAGCATTCACCCCTCTGAAGAGTGAGACATTATCTACCACTACATATAGATTTTTAATTAAAATAATAGGAAATTTTGGGGAAAGAGTAAATATAAAGACAAAAATAGCAATTGACTGATTTAATACTGTCGTTCATATTATTTCACTAAAATCATTGAAAACAGTAACTGATTTTTATGAAAATTGCACATGTAAGAAGATTGAAAACATTTACTGTTTTAGTGGAAAATAACATGCAATGTATTCTAAGTAGCGTGTAACGTATGCTAAATGTGACTTAAGTTATTTTCATGCACCATGTAGTGTGAAGGCTATGTTGTGCAACATATCATAAGCTTTTTAAAACACTAGCTATGACATCTAAATGGTGGGTAACATGTTTGCGTCATGTGTCCTGCAAACCTGCATGTGTCCCATTCACGTTCCTCTTATGTGCAACAAGGTTTGGTGGGCATTCTCAAGAATTTATCTTTTGATCTCAATCTATTAGTTGACCTCGGTTTGGTTTTTGGGGAATTCTTTCCCTGGATTTTATGTTTCCTGGGGAATGTTAGAGCTGGCCTGGTATTTTTTGGGAAATGATTTAATTTTGTTTGGTTGATACACAGCTTTCATAGGTAAACTTGGGAAATGGAATTCTTGGGGAAGAGAAACCAACCAAAAAGTGTAAACCAAACTCTTCTTCTTCCTTTTCTTCTTCTTCTTCTTCTTCTAACCAAGGAATTGCTAACCCAGGAAATATGCCAGCAACCAAACACCCCCTTAAGTTCAGGGATCAAATGATCGTAGTGAGAATGTACTCATCCCTTGAATGAATCTTTCTCAATGTTACCAAAAAGTGATATTATGGCTGCGATATTCAAATAGGACTGGATCAGGCAACTTCTCATTTGTAGAAAAATGAACAATTTTCCCTTTGAGAATATTCACATTGCTAGAGAATATTTCAAGTTATTGTTTTTTTTTTTTTTTCATTTGATTAAAAGATTTTGATTTTTTTTTTCTTGATTGAACTGGCTGCACATTTATGGAGAATAAACAAAATTTCACGAGTTTTTCCTGATTTTTAATTTTTTTTCGTTGATTTTTTTTTTTGGATTTTATTGTTGTTGATAATTGCTTCTATTATTATGGAAATTCTTCTGACAATCGCCTTTTTATAAGATCTGAAATTGTGGTTAAAAACCTTTGAATTTTCATGGATTTCTATTTCTATTTTTTTTTGCTTCATTTGGTTGAACTTGCGTGGCTTTACGTAAAATAAACATAATCGAGTATTGCTTATTTATTTCGATTTTTTGCTTTCTTTAAAACCTCTTCTTAGGAAATGGTCATTTACTACTACGTTTTTTTTTTTTTTTTTTTTTCAGCCATTTGGGAAATCATAGTTTATTTGCCTTTTTATTAGGATTTTGTTTTTCTGATGTCGCGTTTTGATATTTTTTTTTTTTTTGAGGAACTTTCATTATTGCATTACTGTCATTTTTTGAGCAATTGTCGAATCGCATTGTTTTTCCCCTCAATTTTGAGGAATGTTTTTGCCTTCATAACATAGTTTAGATTTTGATTCTCAAATTGTGGCTTCTGTCTTCTGCAGTTACGGTCAGGCAATCAAGGTAAACTGAGCATATGCCAGTGGCCAGAGAGAGGTTACTTCAGGTTACTATTTACTTCCATACTTGTTTCCTTTCTCTTTTACTGTTCTTTATTTGTTGTTTCTGTTGGCACACCATGGTGCTTCTCAATGTTGTCAAATCGCATATGCGATCCCGTGCGATTGCATATGCGTGTGCGCATATGCGATCTCACAATCGCATATGTGGTCGCATATTATTATTATTTATTTATTTATTTCAAAAAAAAATTAAAAAAATCAGAAAAATCAGAAAAAAATAAAAAAAATCAGAAAAATCATAATAAATTATTATATGTGACATATGTCATTGGGACATGAAATACATTTAATTTAAGTAAAAAATAAAAATAAAACCAACCAATTACATACATATGAAGTTATGAACAATGATACATTTACAAATTATAATATAGTTAACTTAATAACTTCTTAAATCTTAACTAACATTTTACATTTAAATTTAAGTTATTTAACTAACATTTTGTTGATACTTGATAACTTGATAATTGATATTGTTATTGTCTTATTGATAACTTGATATCAAGTTATCAACAATCAACAACATCAACATCAAGTCATCACTCATCAACACACTTAGACTTATGAGTTATGACAGACTTATGACTTATGAGACAAGAAGAAGCATTAAACAAAATTAAGAAGTTATGTATGTATTTATTATTTTATTTATCTAATCAATAATCATTATTCAATATTCATAATTTCATATATATTGATCTATCATCCATTGTGGCACATCATCACCAGGTCTGCCACCACCACCACCATCATCATCATCATCAGTCGAGTCATCTCTTTCTTCCACATACACTTCTTCTTCTTCCGTTTCTTCATCATTTGTACGTACTAATACTTCATCAACATCCAATGGTGGATGATCTTCTTCAGCTTAATCATCATTATCACCTTCTCCTTCTTCAATCTCCTCAATCTCATCAACGGGTTGACGGCTACTACTCGCCCCCCGGCTCCCCCCGTCCTTTACCTTCGAGTGGTACTAGTACTACCTTCACTAGGCGTCGATCCATATGCGGCATCTTCAACTTGTGCTCATGTCAAGTCCTCTCCAGCAAATACCGGGTCCTCCGTCTTTACGAGCCACTCGTTATCTGCATCCAACTCATCTAAGCAGATAGGGTCAAAGAAACCGGGCTTTTCTTTCCTACTTTGGAATTGTTCTCGCAATTTTTGGTTGTATTGAACGAAAACCAAGTTGTTGAGCTTTTTTTGCTCAAGGCGATTCCTTTTCTTAGAATGAATCAGTAAGAAAGAAAGCGTATTTGGCATTAGCTATTTAGGTAATTAAAGTTTACAAAAAAATAATTAGTAAACTGTAAACAATATAAAAAGTCTCTAAACTTACCGCCTCGAACGTGCTCTAATTGTGCTCGCAACCACTGGCGGAACACATGAGTCCAAGATTCTTCATAGCTAGCTTCTTTAGAGCTGGATCCTTCCTATTTGGGTCCACTCCATAGGCAGCCCACCAATCAGCTGAGAAAAACAGTTTAAGTATAGGTTAGATAGAGTTTTAGACTTTTAGTCTCTTAAAGACACTTTGTAGAAAAAAATCTTGTAAGAGTACACTTTAGTACACTACTAACATTCATTCATAGAAGTACTTACTAGGTAATTTCATTGTCTGATGTCTTATTATGATATCCCTTGAGAATATCCCTTCACTTTTTGTGTAGAAGTCCAACAAACTTGAGATCTTGTCCTGTTCTCCTCTATCTGGAATCATTCTTTCCAAGACATCAATAAATCCAACCATATGCACAGTTAGTGCTTCTGCTAAATCAGTAGAAGCAAATAAATAGGCTGGGTTAAGTATGTAAGCAGCCGAATACAATGGGGATGACATTTGGCTGCCCCATCTTCTACCTATAATTTCTAAAATTGGCCTGTAATCACGGTCTCTATAGTTAAAATGGTTCATGATCTTATTTTTTACCCTCTCCATCGCATCATATATGTAGCCCATTGCGGGCTTCTCATCCCCGTCCACTAATCGCAACATAGTGACTAAGGGCTCGGATGATTTTAGCGCCTTTACTACTTGAGTCTAAAAACTTTGAGAAAGAATTGTTTGTTGAACCCGTTTTCCATCAGTCTTCCTTGACCAAGGCCCACTTGTAAAATCGGCCGACACTACAAAGCTTCTAAGTTCTGATTTCTTTGCATGTAGCCTTTGTAGTGTTAAAAAGGCTGTAGCGAAACAGGTGACTACTGGATGTAGCAAATTACCCCCAATGTGTTTTCTCATTCGACTGAGAAGAAGGGCGTGTTTATACATAAAAACCGTGATTCTTCTAGCCTTTGCAATCACATTTAAAAATAATCTACCTATATCTTCTAACATGAGATCAATACAATGGGCCGCACAGGGGGTCCAAAATAAACATCGCCTCTTCTCCATAAGAAGACGACCGACCATTACGTACGAGGCTGTGTTATCTGTAATTACTTGTACAACGTAGTCCTCAAATATTTCTTCAACTACACTATCTAGTAAGTTAAATAAATATTCTCCTGTGTGTAAATGGCCCGATGCATCCACCGACTTCAAGAACATTGTCCTAGCTGGACAATTTACTAAGAAGTTAATGAGAGATCGACTGGATCTATCGGTCAATCCATCGGCCATTAGTGTACAACCATATATTTTTCATGATTTCTTATATTCAGATATGAAGGATTGTGTATATTTAACTTCAGTTCTAAGGCATGTCTCTCTCATTTCATGATATGAAGGAGGTTTAAGCTCAGGTCCAAATTGACCTATAGCCTCAATCATTACTTTGAAGCTTTTCGATTTAACAGCGTTGAAAGCAACGCTGGTTTGGTAAAACCACTTAACAATATATTGAATTGTGGTTTTTCTATCTTTTTGTTTATACCGGTTCTCTAAAGTTGTTTGAGCCAGCCCTTTCCCTCTACTCCTTTAGTCAACCACATCCTCAGGGCGTGATCTACACCATCTATCTAAGGGTTCATGCCCTCGGGCTCTTTTCAATGGCTGTACTTGTGGTCTAGAATGACTTGTCGAAGTAGGGGGGAGTGGGACTAGTTTGAGCTTCATCGACATCTACTACATTTATATCTTCATATGCATCTTGTTCCATATATTCCTCCTGACGTAGGGTACTATCGTATTTCTTTCTTGATTGTTATTGCATATACTCCACGATCTCCCTTCGAATTTCTGGAGTAATCTTGTCACATGCTTTTACATTTGACCCGAGTAAATATGCAAGGTGTTGCTTGTGCCTTGCAATGCCACCGGAACTCACAAATCCACATAAATCACATACTATGTGAGTCATTTCGGTAGTACTACGGTAGTGCCCATACTTCCAACCCGGGTCATTCGACTTGGGTCTCAAAGAAGAAGATTGGGAAGAAGACATTATGATGGTGGATGGTGGTGTGGTGTGTGTATTAGCACTAAAAAGTAACTGGCTAAGCTAGCTATTAAGTATTAACTAGAAACTAGAAAGTAAACTACAACTAAAAAGAAAACTAGAACTTGGAGTTGGGAGTTGGGACTTAGGGTTAGGGAGAGAGAGAGAGAGAGAGAGAGAGAGAGAGAGAGAGAGAGAGAGAGAGAGAGTTACACACTTACACTTACACACACACACACACTTACACACTTACACTTGTACTAGAAACTAGAGAGGGAGAAGAAGAGGAGAGAGAGAGAATTGAGTTACACACTTACACTTGAAGAAAGGGAGAAGAAGAGGGAAAAGAAAATGAGAAAAAGAGAGTTGTTAGTTGTTACACACTTACACTTGTAGAAAGAGAAGGAGAGAGAGAGAGAGAGAGAGAGAGAGAGAGAGAGATTTACACAAATAAAATTAAAATTACAACTTTCAACTTCCAAAATTTCAAATTCTTGTCTAAGTTATCTACTTGTCTTGTCTTCTCTTGAATCTCTTCTTCACCTTTGTCTCCTCTTCACTTGAGTATTGTATTTGTTCTTGAATACAACTTACACTTGTATTTGTAAGTTGTAAGTTGTAACTTACTAACTTGTAAGTTGTAACTTCAAACTTCAAACTTTTAAGTTGCTATTTGCTAACAACTAACAAAGTAAAATGAATCAATTAACATTTAACAAACAAAATAATTAAAAAAAAATGATAGAAAGAAGTTGTTAGAAACTTAGAAATTAGAATTAGAAACTTAGAAATTAGAATAGAAGTTAGAAGAACTTGTGGAATGTGGATGGAGATTGGAGAGTGAGGAGTCTCTTGACTCTTGTCTTGAATCTTGATTCTTGAACAATGGATATGGATTGGCGGATTCTTGATTCTTGAATCTTGATTCTTGTAACTTGTAAGTTTTAACCCTTCTTTGATTCTTGATTCTTGAATGTTGATTGTTGAAAGAAAAGAAAGAAATATGGAAAATTGGAAATGGAATTGGATGGAGAGAGGAGTGGATGTATGTAACTTGTAAGACTCTTAGAATGTATAATGTATTATGTATGTAAGATTGTAAGAATGAGAGAAATAGAAAATGGAGAGAGCGAGTTTGAGGTTTTTTTGCATTTAGGAATGCTTAGAATGCATTTTCATAGAGAAAAAATCCGGATTAAAAAAAAAAAAAAAACGGTCAGAAATCTGACCGTTGGCCAATATGCGATCGCATATGCAGTATGCGATCGCATACATCGCATATTCGATCGCATATGCTGGCTCAAGTGGCATATGCGATCGCATACTGGCCAGATCGCATATGCCACTGCCGCATATGCGATCAGGCGAGCAATATGCGAATATGCGATCACATTTGACAACACTGGTGCTTCTCTCTACTAATCATTCTTGATGTTCTTTTCATGTGTTTCAGGCCACTTCAACATCTTTGTTGGTAACCTAAGTCCTGAAGTCACTGATGCGACTCTGTTTACATGCTTTTCAGTGTATTCCAGCTGTTCGTAAGTTCCCTACTGCTTTTCAGAGTACTGCATTTGATTGTTTATAGTGTTTGCTGTTTTTTTTTCCTAGTTTTTTCTTTTCTGGAGGAAGGATGAAACTCTATTTTTTTCTTGTTTTGCTTGAGTAAACTTAGGAAGCTTCTGCTACTGCATGTGTTGATGTGGTCATAAACTTGGTGTGTACACAATTCTCTTTGCAGAGATGCATGGGTTATGTGGGATCATAAAACTGGGCGCTCAAGAGGATTTGGCTTTGTTTCTTTCCATAATCAGCAGGTATTATTCTCTTAGTTATCACTGTTTAAAACCTTGTAGTTGACTTCTTCTTCCTCTTTTTTAAAAGCTTGTAGTTGACTCATGAATTATCCATCAATTTCTGAGGTGGGACTGGGGCATGTTGAGTATTGATTACGCTAATTGTAATAGAAAACAGACTCAGAATTGGTAATGGAAGTGAGTCAACTGAACCTAGTCAGCAGCTGTTCGGACTCTTGACCCAGATGCTTGCACATGGACACCCATATAACTGAATTCAGTAGAGATTTTTCATCCAATTTGTGCATGTATGAGATCTATAACCAAGAAGGGTGTGTGTCAACTGACGAATGTTCTCTGCTTCCGTTGTCACTTTGCAGATGGAGGTCAAGTGAATGTAAGTGACGAGGCCCCTGAAAACAACCCTGCATTTACAACCGTCTAATGTTGGTAATCTTGCACACAAGGTAAAATAGAAGAACTGAGACATTGTGTTGGCTGCATGGTTTGTACAATCGAGAGAAATAAAAAAAGTCCCTTGAATTGACGGCCATGCTTTGCAGCATGTTTATTTTTATAATCTGTGCTGACATTTCCCGTTTTTCCTGTTTCAATGGCCAATTCGCCAGGGGACTCAAAGTGAACTCCATCGTTAGTTTCATTCTCTTGGGGCTGGTGTCATTGAAGAAGTGCGTGTACAGAGAGATTAAGGTTTTGGATTTGTAAGGCACCAGTACCACACACATGATCAAGCAGCCTTGGCCATGGAATCTATGCTGGCACCTGGCCACTTGATCGCGTGCCCATGGATAACTGCAGCATTACTCAATCAGCAACTGTTTCCAGAATCTGCCACAAGTTGGACATATAACCATTTCCCATGAACGGATTATAAATTGATTAAAATGAATGATTGTGCACAAGTTTATAAATTGATTAAAATGTATGATTTAGTCTCAGTTGTTGAGAACTGAGGTTAAAATTTGAATTTAGCCTCAATTGATGATATAGAGGCTAAATTCATCTTTAGTCTCAGTTAGCTAAACTAAAACTACAACTCCCATGGCTAAAGGCTTTAGCCTCGGTTGTTGAGAATCGAGGTTAAAAATAGGTTTAGCTTCAATTAAAGGTAATTGTGGCTAAAATTTAGATTTAGTATCGGTTGGAAACAATGGAGGCTAAAATTTTGATTTAGCCTCATTTCGAGACAATTGAAGCTAAAAGTGTTCTTTTAGCTTCACTTGAAGAACCGAGGCTATAAAAGCCATTTTAGCTTCGGTTGCCAAAACCGAGGCTAAAGCCTTTAGCCACTGAGCTTCCAGCCTCGGTTTAGATAATTAAGGCTAAAGGCTTCAGCCTCAGTTTTTAACCTTTTAAGCCAGAATTTTAAAATGAGGTTAAAGGCATATTTTCTTGTAGTGCATGTTTGAAAGACCGAAGGGTATGACCAAACTATCCAGTCCATTGGATGTGCAAACTAGTCCACTATTTGTGACCCGAACGCGTGTAGTTTTACAATTTAAGGCATAGTTTTGTGATCTGACCCATAAAATATGTTCAACATGATTAAAATCATATCTCAAATATAATTCTGACATGGATAAAAAATTTATAATTATCCAGCAACTTATTAAGATGGAAATCACATTAAAAATCAAACTATACTAATTAACTATATATAAATTCAACTTAAATTAGTGTAAGTTTAAATGAATCCCTCACCTTAGTCATAGATTTAAGACCTAAGTAGATCTCAATTTAGGAAATATTTTACATAAATTGCGACATCGCTCGAGCAAGGGGGACAACACGTGTGGAGAAGGAAGAGAATAATGAGCGTCTATGCTTGGACGTCTCTCTCTCTCTCTCTCTCTCTCTCTCTCTCTCTCTCTCTCTCTCTCTCTCCCTTAGTCATTTGGGCATGCATGGGTTTGTGAGTGGAGAAGGGCCGCATGCCCCCTTTTGTAAGGGAGTGCGTGAGAGGCGGTGTGCCACATTTTACTTGAATTGAGTTTCTTAAAATTTTCTTTTTTAGCATTTTTTATTTAAATCTAATTTATTCAAGGTTTCGGGGGTTGCTGAATAGAGTTAGGGAACATGATTTTCCTAGTCATCAGAAATTTAAATTGGCCTATCTTGAAAATTCTTCTAGCGGGTGGCAAATTGAACTTGATTTCAATTAATGGTCTACACTTAATGATCTGGGTCCAATTTTGGAAGAAATATGTAGTCAAGATATGCAAACGATTAGACAAATTTTTGTGGTTGATTGATGGTGGAAATGGCCTAAATCTGAAATTTCATCTCTTGCGCCAGAAGGAAGGATGTAACATTGAGTTTGTCAACATTTAATGATATAGGATCATATATCGAAGTCTAAATTTTATATGATCTCATATTTATATGAGGCTAAAGTGTGGTGTAAATGTCATGTCCCAAACTCGGAAACCGGCTCACAAAATTTCCGATCGCCGAATCCGGCGCCGACAGCCTCCGTAGTACCCCATTCTCGGCTTCCAGCGCCCATACGCCAAACTTCCGATCCTGGGATCCTACAAGGAGGATTTTCAGTATGAATTTTTTTTTGTAATGGAGCATAACCACAAGCATAACCAAGTCACAAACAACAACACCACATATCCACTATAACAAAAACTTTTAAGTACAATGCGGGAAGGGAAATACAGTATAGTCAAAAGGCTCCAAAATGATCTGATTCACACTCCTGCCTCAGCGCTGCTGCTGACCAATGCTACCTGCACGCAACGGTCGTGCATAAGCTTACAAAAGCTTAGAGGGTGGTGTAAGTGTGTGTACAAGGTAAACGCCAAGTGTTCAATATCAGAGTAATGCGGAAATATGCGGTAAGTCCATGAATGCTATTAACTGTACCAGAACTATATAATGTAACTATGTAAGGCATGAATGATATCGGCCATACCAAGGCCATGCGATGCGAAACATGAATGCTATCGGCCATACCGACGCAATACAAGGCCTACGTAGCCGAATGCCATATGTGAGATGCAATACAAGCATGTCAGTCCTCATCATGTACACATATCAGTA
Organism: Magnolia changhungtana; assembly: GCA_030180095.1. Classification (NCBI taxonomy): domain Eukaryota; kingdom Viridiplantae; phylum Streptophyta; class Magnoliopsida; order Magnoliales; family Magnoliaceae; genus Magnolia; species Magnolia changhungtana. The sequence goes on along the minus strand of JASAUF010000083.1, from coordinate 75,175 downwards.
TAGTTCCTCTCTGGATATCACCGGGGTCTAATACACCTCACACTGACTGCCTCCTCCCTAGGTGCACACAAGCAAGTGAAAGAGACCACACTATCCGCCTCGACCGTGTAGTCTGCCAATACCTACCCGACTCGTCGATAGCGGACACATTTGCGAGCTGGTCAAACTCAGCCTAGCTTATAGCCCCCTCACTCAGGCGGGTAAGGCCACACCCCTTTCCAACCGACCACGACACAGTGGGAGACGCGGCCTACTGGTATTCGGCACTCGGGCGCTCGTATATCCACTCGGTCTAGACATTGGAGCATCTCCTGGTACCAAAAAGGTTCTGGGACTTTCACCGAAGGACATCCTAAGTGCCCACAGTGCTAGAACAAGTATTTCCGGTATCCGATACGGCCATCCACGATATGCCTGTGGAAGCCACAACCCTGATGTCGCTAGGGCGTGCAGTGATCAAGTCACACATATGCAAGATGCATGAGTCACACCGTACAATTATGCAGCAATCTCATGCGTACCACGCGATCATGTGGAGCACTCCGTCTCATAAGGAGTCCCGTAAATGCCTCAGCCCAACGGCTTATGCTATGATCAATCATTCCTCATATCAAGCATACATATGATGCGTATGCACATGAATCATGGAAGTGTACTAAGCACGTTATAAAGTAATGAACTATCCTTATACCGAAGATGGGTCTAGATGGCATACGCACAAGAAGCATGGGCCCATCAACAGGCCCAATGGGAGAGTTATAATGCAGACATTTAACCAACACTATACTTGCAATGTGGACGTCAAACCAACATTGCCCCCAAGGCACGGTCCGTCATAAACATCATTACACGAACCATGGGGAATCACACATTGCAATAGACCTATACACATCTCATTGCGCCTCGACCCAAAGTCCTCAAATACATCAAATGGGCTGCCTCATATGGGCCTTTCATAAATCAAGTGAGCCGCATCAATGGGCCTTAAGTACATTGCAATGGGCCATGTCCCATGGGCCTTTGAATACATCACAATGGGCCTTGTAACATGGGCCTTATATACATTAAGGTGGGCCACATCAATGGGCCGCACCAATATAAGTGGTGATAATGAATTCCACCATTAAAATCCCTAAGGCCCACTATAACATTTATTTCTCATACAATCTATTCATAGAGTCACCAAGAACTTGGTGGCCCAAGGGTCTAATGGTGGACATTCAATCGTCACTGTATAGTGTGGTCCACATGATAAATAGATCTATCTTATTTTTGGCCCCAAGCCTTAATACAAGCTTGCCAAATGGTGGACTGTTTGGATGCAACACAAGTATCATGGTGGGGCCCACATGAAGGCCCACCATCCCTTATAATATAAATAATATAACTTATAATTTATATATATAATATATATATATAAATATATATATATATATATATATATATATATATCTATATACACACATATACACATGCACCCACATACACACACACACACACGCATGCACACACACGTGCACACTCACACACGCACGCACACACTCACAAGGGGCCCCACCGTCCACTGGATGGTGGGTTACAACACATGCATCAAGGTAGGCTCCCACCGTCCACCTGGACGGTGGGAATAAAGCACATACATCACTGTGGGCTCCACGTGGGGCCCACTGTAATGTTTATACTCCATCCAAACTGTTCATGAGGTCACACGGACCTGGAAATGAAGAGGAAAAATAAATTTCGGATTGATCCAAAACTTCAATGGGCCCAGGGAAGGTTCCAATGGTGGAGTTCAATCACCGCTGTTTCTTGTGGTGTGGGCTACCTGAGCAATGGATCGGCCTGATTTTCGGAGGGGACCCACCTTAGGGGGTGGTCCACCTCATGGACGGTGTGGATATAACATATACATCATGGTGGGCCCACATGACAGGGCCGTGGGACCCTGTTCGCCCGCCTGGACGCTCATCTGCCAGTGTCAGCGGCAGCAACAGAAGCTGCTGCCTTGATTATATATATATATATATATATTTAAAATACCTGTATTTCTGAGGTTTTTCAGGTGTGGGGCCCGCTTCAAGTGAATCCACCCCGTCCACTGGATTCTACGACCCGATACCTTCCAAAGGAGTCCAATATCCGATATTTTTCGGCGCATAAAAAAAGTCAGGGTGCCTTTCAACGGTAAGAACCATTGTTTTGCATGTTATGGCCCACCCGAAAATCGGATGGACTTCATTCTTCAGCTCAACGTCTAAAATAATACAGGGAAAAGGATGGACAGCGTGGATTGAAGACATGCATCAAGGAGCAGCCTGCATAAGTGGCCCACCTGAGCAATGGAGTTCAATCACCGCTGTTTCTTGTGGTGTGGGCTACCTGAGCAATGGATCGGCCTGATTTTCGGAGGGGACCCACCTTAGGGGGTGGTCCACCTCATGGACGGTGTGGATATAACATATACATCATGGTGGGCCCACATGACAGGGCCGTGGGACCCTGTCCGCCCGCCTGGACGCTCATCTGCCAGTGTCAGCGGCAGCAACAGAAGCTGCTGCCTTGATTATATATATATATATATAAATATATATATATATATTTAAAATACCTGTATTTCTGAGGTTTTTCAGGTGTGGGGCCCGCTTCAAGTGAATCCACCCCGTCCACTGGATTCTACGACCCGATACCTTCTAAAGGAGTCCAATATCCGATATTTTTCGGCGCATAAAAAAAGTCAGGGTGCCTTTCAACGGTAAGAACCATTGTTTTGCATGTTATGGCCCGCCCGAAAATCGGATGGACTTCATTCTTCAGCTCAACGTCTAAAATAATACAGGGAAAAGGATGGACAGCGTGGATTGAAGACATGCATCAAGGAGCAGCCTGCATAAGTGGCCCACCCAATGAGTTTTGAAACAAAGCCGATTTTTCATGTTTTCCTTCCAACGTCCAGAGAGTCCCTGAACTCTCTTTCCTCTTTTTTTTTTTTTTGGCATGCAATACCTTTAAGGTGCATCCTTGTAGGTAGGCCACCACATGGTGAGGTAGTGTGGTCACCATACATATGTGAAGTGGGCCCCACCTTTAGATGGTTTGGATCTAATACATGCTCCATTGTGGGGTCCATCCAAGTGGGCCATACAATCATATCATCATTCCAAGGTAAAAAGAGAAAGGGAAGAGAAGGAGAGAGATCGGAGTAGCCAAGGGACCCTGCCACTATGGGTCCCTCAAATGATCATGATACATACATCTAGATAGGTCCCACCACAAGTGGGCCCTTAAAAGATAGAAATCAAGAAATTAAAGCACCCACCGTCGATCTTCTTCGGTCCGTTGGAACGCCAACCTTCTTGTGCTCCTCTTTGACGGTGGAGATTGGAAATCAAGGGCTAGGATGGGGGGTTTTGGGAAGGGAAAGGTGGGCCTCACACATGCATTTTTTTCTTCTCATGGAAGGCTCCCAACGTGGGATTTTTTTCTCATTTGGGTTGCTTGGAAGGTGTGAATGGAAAGAGAGAGAGAGAGAGAGAGAGAGAGAGAGAGAGAGAGAGAGAAGGAGAGAGAGTGATGGATGTGAGGTGAGTGATGGGTGAGGGGATGGATTGGTTGACTTTGGTGGTTGCTTTACTTGTGGAAAAAGAAAGCATGGGTGCTTTGTACTTGACATGAAGTGATGGATTGATTGATGTGATTGATTGATTGATGGGATGGGTCGTAGGGATTCTCTTGGGATTTGTAACGCTCGGTGTTTTCTTCGAACTGAACACCGGCCCGCATCTTCCTGTCAGGGTATCACCTCGGTGAGTGAGTCGTGGCATCGGAACCGCGGCGACGGTGCGGTCATAATGGTACAAGTCTCGGATTAAACCGACTCGATTCTACAGGATACATCTTAGGTTAGATCGCAATGTCGGTTATCGGTCACGAATTGTCGGACTTCGACGGAAAGGATTGCGGTAGTTGATGGAACAGTACGGACCAGGACACGGGTCTTACAGCTCTCCCCACCTAATAAAAATTTCGTCCTCGAAATTTACACTACCATCGCAGCTCACATAACTCATAAGGGAATAAGAAACATATCATCATATATAATCTCAACATAGTACAATATACAATCAAACATCGAAAAGATGGGGATAGCGCTCGCGAATCTCCGCCTCGCGCTCCCAAGACGCTTCATCCACACTATGATGTCCCCATTGCACCTTCACTAAGGGGATGACCTTGGTCTGGAGGACCTGCTCCTTCCGATCGAGGATACAAACTGGCTGCTCAATGTATGAAGCATCCTCACGAACCTCCAATGGCTGCCAATCGATAACGAGAACTATGTCTGACCCACACTTCCTCAACATGGAGACATGGAAGACGTTGTGGATACCAGACAACTGAGATGGCAAAGCAAGCCGATAGGCTACGGCGCCAACGCACCCGATGATCTCGAAAGGTCCTATAAATCTCGGGGCAAGCTTGCCCTTCACTCCAAAACGAACCACACCCTTCATGGGTGAGACCTTGAGATACACATGGTGCCCAACCACAAACTCCAAGGGACTGCGCCGACGGTCAGCAAAACTCTTCTGTCTGCTCTGAGCTGTGCGCATCCTCCGCCTGATGATATCGATAGCCTCTGACGTCTGCAGCACAAGCTCGGGACCCAGGAGATGGCGCTCTCCAACCTCGGTCCAATAACTCAGAGATCTGCACAGTCTGCCATATAATGCCTCAAAAGGAGTCATGCCAATGGTCGCCTGATAGCTGTTGTTGTACGCGAACTCAGCCAATCGCAGGTGCTCGTCCCAACTACCCGAGAAGTCAATCGCGCAGGCCCGCAGCATATCCTCAAGGATCTGGTTGACCCTTTCGGTCTGCCCATCGGTCTGTGGATGATGCGCGGTGCCAAGCTGCAAATCAGTGCCCATCGCTCTCTAGAAGCTCCTCCAAAACTGAGACATGAACCTCGAGTCTCGGTCTGAAACGATCGAAACAGGAACACCGTGCAACCTCACGATCTCGTCAATAAACATCTTGGCCAACTGGTCCGTATGCCAGCTCTCACGAATTGCAAGAAAATGTGTCATGACCGCGCTGAGTCCTCGGCAAACCCATGACAAAATCAGTAGATATGTGCTCTCACTTCTACATCAGGACGCTCAACGGCTGTAATAGACCAGGGGGTCTCTGATGATCGGCCTTGACACGCTGGCACGTGTCACACTCAGCCACAAAATTAGCTATCTGACGCTTCATCCCTGACCAAAAATACTGACGCCTCATATCGCGATACATCTTCGTCGAGCCAGGGTGGATAGAGAACCGCGATCGATGTGCCTCGGTCATAAGATCTCGTCGTAACTCAGGAATATCCGGGACACATAATCGGCCTCTGAAGCGAAGTCCACTATCAGCACCAATCTGCCAATCAGTCTGACTCTCAGATGCTGCCTCTACTCGGTAACCCTGTAACGAATCATCTGTCTGCTGAGCCTCGATCACCCTTGCGACAAGAGAGGGTTGAATCGACAGGTTCGAAAGCTGAACGATAGAAGACTGCAGACCAAACTCGAAGTCATACTCTGCTACATCCTCGAGCATCCTCCACTCCTGAATCATCATGTGTGCCACCAGGCCTCGTGGCTGACGGCTGAGGGCATCCGCCACCACGTTCGCCTTGCCCGGGTGGTACTGGAGATCAAAATCATAGTCCTTAAGGAGCTTCATCCAACGCCTCTGCCTCATGTTTAGCTCAGACTGAGAGAACAGATATTTCAAGCTCTTGTGGTCGGAGAAGAGCTCGAACCTCACCCCATAAAGATAGTGTCTCCACACCTTCAGCGCGAAGACTACTGCTGCCAGCTCCAAATCGTGCGTGGGGTAGTTCAGCTCATGGACCTTGAGCTGACGTGATGCATAAGCCACTGGCTTTCCGTGCTGCATCAGGACAACACCCAAACCAACTCGTGAAGCATCGGTAAATACAACAATCCATCACTCCCAGAGGGAAGAGTGAGGACAGGAGCGGACGTAAGGCGGTCCTTCAGCTCCATAAATGCATGCTCACAAGTGTCACTCCATATAAACTTGGCACCCTTCTGGGTCAACCTGGTCAACGGAGCTGCAATACGAGAGAAACCCTCGATGAAACATCGGTAGTAGCCCGCCAAACCAAGAAAACTGCGGATCTTGGATGCGTTCGTGGGCTGGCCCCACTGACGCACGGCATCAATCTTCGAGGGGTCTACAGCGACGCCCTGCCTCGTCACCACATGACCGAGGAACTTCACCTCCTCCTGCCAGAATTCGCACTTCTCCAGCTTCGCATAAAGCTGGTGTGCACGGAGGGTCTGCAATGTAATCTCTAGGTACCACTCGTGCTCCTCACGAGTCCTCGAATAGATCAGAATGTCGTCGATGAACACCACAACAAACTGGTCGAGATATGGACAGAAGACCTCGTTCATCAACTGCATGAACACTGCTGGCGCATTGGTCAGTCCGAAGGACATGACCTGAAACTCAAAATGACCGTAGCGAGTCCTGAAGGCTGTCTTCGGGATATCCTCATCTCGAACCCGAACCTGATGATAACCGGACCGCAAGTCTATCTTTGAAAAGAACTGCGCCTCCTGCAGCTGATCAAACAAGTCATCGATCCTCGGAAGCGGGTACTTATTCTTGATCGTGACCTTGTTGAGCTCTCGGTAATCTACGCAAAGCCTCAACGAGCCATCCTTCTTCTTCACGAAGAGGACCGGCGCTCCCCATGGCAAACTGCTCGGACGGATAAATCCTAACTAACGTAACTTGTCCAACTGCTTCTGCAGTTCCCGTAACTCTAATGATGCCATACGATATGGGGCCTTCGAAATAGGCACGGTACCGGGCACGAGATCAATCTGGAACTCGGTGTGCCGACGAGGTGGTAACCCCAGAATCTCCTGAAATACATCGGAAAAACCACAAACGACCGGCAGCTGGTCGATACTCAAAGCGACTGACTCCTCAATGGCACACGATAATAAGTAAGAAAGATGCTCTCCTCTAGGCTCGACAACAAATTGGAACTCTGGCACGCCGGGTATATAGAACGTGACTATCCTCGCGGAGCAGTCCAATATAGCGTGGTACTCGATGAGCCAATCCATGCCCAGGATGACATCGAAATCGGACATCGGCAATACGAACAGGTCAGCAGGCAAAAAGTTATCCCCAACCAAAATGGGGCAAGATGTGCAAAATCGTCCCAACACTGTAGTCTTCCCTAAGGGCGTCGATACTGACAAACCCTCACGGGCAGACTCCATCGGCAAACCGGTCGATCGGCAAAAATCATCGGCTACAAAGGAATGCGATGCACCAGAATCAAACAATACATGTGCAATGCATGCAGAAACAAAGAGAGTACCCTCGACTACTCCTCCTGATGACTGTGGGTCCTGCTGTGCAGCATAAAACCTGCCCTGGGCCTGCTAGGGAGGTGCAGGTCCCCTCTGAGGTCTCTACTGCTGCTGTGGCCACTGTGGGGGCCTAACCTGCTGTCTCTGCTGCTACAGGAGAGGTACAGGAGGCTGATGCTGTGGTCGCTACTGCTGCTGTAGTGGCTGTCGTGGAGGCTGATGCAGTGTCCTCGGCTGCTGTCGCTGCGAATGGGGACACTCGTGTACACGATGTCCCGTCCTACCACACCCAAAGCAAGTACCAGTGAATGGTCCTGAAGGTGGTGCTGGGGGTACTGCTGGTGCTCGGAATGCTGGGCGAGTAGTACGTCGCTGCTGTGAACGATGCTGCTGCGGCTGCGAACTACTAGAGCGCGCCTTCTTCTTCTGATCTCCCCTCTGATCACGGGCTCTCTGCACACTAGCCCAATCTGTCTCATATATCATAGCTCTCTTCACTATCTCCTCAAATGTCAGAAGCATGTGTCCGATCACACGGCTCCTGAGGGCAGGACGTAAGCCGTTCTCAAAACGGCGGGCCTTCCGCCCCTCATCATCCACAAGATACATTGCGAACCTCGAGAGTGCGACGAAACGTGCCTCATACTGGGACACAGTCATGTCCCCCTGGACCAGAGTCTCAAACTCTAATGCGCGCTGCTGGCGCACATGCTCAGGAAAGAACTTCCGATCAAACCGGTCTGTAAAGTTCTCCCAGGTCCACTCAAAGTCGGCCGCTACCGACCGGGCTACAGATGCCCACCAATACTGAGCCTCACCCTGTAGAAGAAATACGGCTAATGGGACACGCTGCTGGGTAGTACATCTCGTGGTGTCGAATATCTTCTCCACCTCGGAGCACCATATCTCTGCAGCAGTAGGGTCTGGCTCACCCCTGAAACGCGGAGGATCGTGCCGTCGAAAATCCTTGAGAAGGGCACTCGCACGCTCCTGCTTGGCCTCGGCTGGTGTGACAGTGGGACGCCTGCTCTGCCCCTGAAGAATGGCAGTCATCGCCTGAAGCATCTGCTGCAACTGGGTGGCACTCACAGGTACGGTCGGATCCGCACCGGTCTCAGGTATAGGAGTGGCATCTACAGGCTGAAAATCATGAATATCTGGTGGTGAAGCAGGAGTCACAGGTGGTAGAGCGGGAGTAGCAGGTGGTGGAGCGGGATTCGCTTGGGTTGGTCTTCTAGCCATTACGTCCTACAGGAAGCAACAAGGGTCTATCAACCTTGAGAATTCTCGAAGGCATAAACGTTAAGGGTCTATGTTGGAAAAATCGCGAAGTTATTTGGACTAGAACGATTCATTTTAAGTTCATAGAAGATATGTGATGTGATCCTTAGGTATTCCCAAGTTATGCTCTGATACCAACTTCTGTCACGTCCCAAACTCAAAAACCGGGCTCACAAAATTTCCGATCGCCGAATCCAGCGCCGACAGCCTCTGTAGTACCCCATTCTCGGCTTCCAGCGCCCATACGCCAAACTTCCGATCCTGGGATCCTACAAGGAGGATTTTTAGTATGATTTTTTTTTTGTAATGGAGCATAACCACAAGCATAACCAAGTCACAAACAACAACACCACATATCCACTATAACAAAAACTTTTAAGTATAATGCGAGAAGGGAAATACAGTATAGTCAAAAGGCTCCAAAATGATCTGATTCACACTCCTGCCTCAGCGCTGCTGCTGACCAACGCTACCTGCACGCAACGGTCGTGCATAAGCTTACAAAAGTTTAGAGGGTGGTGTAAGTGTGTGTACAAGGCAAACGCCAAGTGTACAATATCAGAGTAATGCGAAAATATGCGGTAAGTCCATGAATGCTATTAACTGTACCAGAACTATATAATGTAACTATGTAAGACATGAATGATATCGGCCATACCAAGGCCATGCGATGTGAAACATGAATGCTATCAGCCATACCGACGCAATACAAGGCCTACGTAGCCGAATGCCATATGCAAGATGCAATACAAGCACGTCAGTCCTCATCATGTACACATATCAGTATAGTTCCTCTCTGGATATCACCGGGGTCTAATACACTCACACCGACCGCCTCCTCCCTAGTACATACGTCAAGCAAGTGAAAGAGACCACACTATCCGCCCGACCGCAGTGAGTGCCAATACCTACCCTGGCTCGTCGATAGCGGACACATTTGCAAGTCGGTAAACTCGGCCTGGCTTATAGCCCCCTCACTCAAAGCGGGTGCAGGCCACACCCCTTTCCAACCGACCACGACACAGTGGGAGACGCGGCCTACTGGTATTCGGCACTCGGGCGCTCGTATATCCACTCGGTCTAGACGTTAGAGCATCTCCTGGTACCAAAAAGGTTCTGGGACTTTCACCGAAGGACATCTTAAGTGCCCACAGTGCTAGAACAAGGTATTTCCGATATCCGATACGGCCATCCACGATGTGCCTGTGGAAGCCACAATCCTGATGTCGCTAGGGCGTGCAGTGATCAAGTCACACATATGCAAGATGCATGAGTCACACCGTACAATCATGCAGCAATCTCACGCGTACCACGCGATCATGTGGGGTACTCCGTCTCATAAGGAGTCCCGTAAATGCCTCAGCCCAACGGCTTATGCTATGATCAATCATTCCTCATATCAAGCATACATATGATGCGTATACACATGAATCATGGAAGTGTACTAAGCACGTTATAAAGTAATGAACTATCCTTATACTGAAGATGGGTCTAGATGGCATACGCAGAAGAAGCATGGGCCCATCAACAGGCCCAATGGACGAGTTATAATGCGGACATTTAACCAACACTATACTTGCAATGTGGACGTCAAACCAACATTGCCCCCAAGGTACGGTCCGTCACAAACATCATTACACGAACCATGGGGAATCACACATTGCAATGGACCTATACACATCTCATTGCGCCTCGACCCAAAGTCCTCAAATACATCAAATGGGCTGCCTCATATGGGCCTTTCATAAATCAAGTGAGCCGCGTCAATGGGCCTTAAGTACATTGCAATGGGCCATGTCCCATGGGCCTTTGAATACATCACAATGGGCCTTGTAACATGGGCCTTATATACATTACGGTGGGCCACATCAATGGGCCGCACCAATATAAGTGGTGATAATGAATTCCACCATTAAAATCCCTAAGGCCCACTATTAAATTTATTTCTCATACAATCTGTTCATAGAGTCACCAAGAACTTGGTGGCCCAAGGGTCTAATGGTGGACGTTCAATCGTCACTGTATAGTGTGGTCCACATGATAAATAGATCTATCTTATTTTTGGCCCCAAGCCTTAATACAAGCTTGCCAAATGGTGGACTGTTTGGATGCAACACAAGTATCATGGTGGGGCCCACATGAAGGCCCACCATCCCTTATAATATAAATAATATAACTTATAATTTATATAATATATATATATAAATATATATCTATATACACACATATACACATGCACCCACATACACTCACACACACACACGTATGCACACACACATGCACACTCACACACGCACGCACACACTCACAAGGGGCCCCACCATCCACTGGACGGTGGATTACAACACATGCATCAGGGTAGGCTCCCACCGTCCGCCTGGACGGTGGGAATAAAGCACATACATCACTGTGGGCTCCACGTGGGGCCCACTGTAATGTTTATACTCCATCCAAACCGTTCATGAGGTCACACGGACCTGGAAATGAAGAGGAAAAATAAATTTCGGATTGATCCAAAAACTTCAGTGGGCCCAGGGAAGGAAGGTTCCAATGGTGGAGTTCAATCACCGTTGTTTCTTGTGGTGTGGGCTACCTGAGCAATGGATCGGCCTGATTTTCGGAGGGGACCCACCTTAGGGGGTGGTCCACCTCATGGACGGTGTGGATACAACATATACATCATGGTGGGCCCACATGACAGGGCCGTGGGACCCTGTTCGCCCGCCTGCACGCGCAAGCATGTCGCTAGTGTCGGCAGGCACAGAAGAAGCAGAAGTCGCCGCTTGATTATATATATATATATATATATATATTAAAAAACCTGTATTTCTAAGGTTTTTCAGGTGTGGGGCCCGCTTCAAGTGAATCCACCCCGTCCACTGGATTCTACGACCCGATACCTTCCAAAGGAGTCCAATATCCGATATTTTTTGGCGCATAAAAAAAGTCAGGGTGCCTTTCAACGGTAAGAACCACTGTTTTGCATGTTATGGCCCGCCCGAAAATCGGATGGACTTCATTCTTCAGCTCAACGTCTAAAATAATACAGGGAAAAGGATGGACAGCGTGGATTAAAGACATGTATCAAGGAGCGGCCTGCATAAGTGGCCCACCCAATGAGTTTTGAAACAAAGCCGATTTTTCATGTTTTCCTTCCAACGTCCAGAGAGTCCCTGGACTCTCTTTCCTCTTTTTTTTTTTTGGCATGCAATACCTTTAAGGTGCATCCTTGTAGGTGGGCCACCACATGGTGAGGTAGTGTGGTCACCATACATATGTGAAGTGGGCCCCACCTTTAGATGGTTTGGATCCAATACATGCTCCATTGTGGGGTCCATCCAAGTGGGCCATACAATCATATCATCATTCCAAGGTAAAAAGAGAAAGGGAAGAGAAGGAGAGAGATCGGAGTAGCCAAGGGACCCCGCCACTATGGGTCCCTCAAATGATCATGATACATACATCTAGATAGGTCCCACCATAAGTGGGCCCTTAAAAGATAGAAATCAAGAAATTAAAACACCCACCGTCGATCTTCTTCGGTCCGTTGGAACGCCAACCTTCTTGTGCTCCTCTTTGACGGTGGAGATTGGAAATCAAGGGCTAGGATGGGGGGTTTTGGGAAGGGAAAGGTGGGCCTCACACATGCATTTTTTTCTTCTCATGGAAGGCTCCCAACGTGGGATTTTTTTCTCATTTGGGTTGCTTGGAAGGTGTGAATGGAAAGAGAGAGAGAGAGAGAGAGAGAGAGAGAGAGATAAGGAGAGAGAGTGATGGGTGAGGGGATGGATTGGTTGACTTTGGTGGTTGCTTTACTTGTGGAAAAAGAAAGCATGGGTGCTTTGTACTTGACATGAAGTGATGGATTGATTGATGTGATTGATTGATTGATGGGATGGGTCGTAGAGATTCTCTTGGGATTTATAACGTGCAGTGTTTTCTTCGAACTGAACGCCGGCCCGCATCTTCCTGTCAGGGTATCACCTTGGTGCGTGAGTCGCGGCGTCGGAACCGCGGCGACGGTGCGGTCGTAATGGTACAAGTCTCGGATTAAACCGACTCGATTCTACTGGATACGTCTTAGGTTAGATCGCAACGTCGGTTATCGGTCACGAATTGTCGGACTTCGACGGAAAGGATTGCGGTAGTTGACGGAACAGTACGGACCAGGACACAGGTCTTACTGTAAATTTGGGTGTAAATTAGGTCAATTAGAAGGTCCAAATTTAGAAAGTGTTTGTAAGCCTAAAATGAATACCTTCACGCCTAAGGAAAAGCCTATCAAGGTGGGGTTCTTACATTTCATACTCGGTCCATATGATGAAAAATTCAAGTCTTTCATATGAAGGAAAATATCCTATTACGACTACTCACGAGCTTTCCTCACTCAATTGAAAACAAAATCAACGGTTAAGAGGCTGATTTGTCAATTGGGCCACTTTTACAATGATATAAGGGTTAAAATTTGACATGTATGGTTAATTTATGTTACATAGGTATGGTTTAAAATTTCACATTAAATAGATTATTAAAATCATGTGATCTAGAATTCAATGGTATGAGTTAATGACATTTTCATAACTATTACTGATATAAGATTTATGGGAAATCTAATGATTGTACATGGTAATAGGCACATTTCTAAGAAATTCTTACAAAAGAAATCATGTCTAAATCATTACAAATAAAGATTTGCTCACCAAATAAGTTAAAATTATCATTAATTAAGTCGAGATAGATATTTTAAACAACATGATGGATGGTCAGATGACACGTCAAAAATAGGAAAATTTGATGGATAGTACTCTGACCATATATTTAGGTGGATGTATGGCTAATTTTGTAAATGAATGAACACAAAGTGGGCTTTTGGAGTGATCAAGAGGTAGAACATGTATACCGTTAGATTCAAGTGACTTGTTCATATATGTAAGTTTATCATATTATATTTCTTATGGTAGGTTAAGTATATTGATAGTTGGCAAACAATATGAATGGATCAGTATCTCGATTCGATACGTGTACGAGCCGATGTAGATATCAGGTAGTTAGTTTATTATGATCGGGTAGTCTAAACTCTAAGTGGACGGTCAGATATCTTTACTTAATGGTAAATATTGATTGAACAGTTAGTTGTGAAGGACAAGTGAGAATACTTGGATTTATGATTATCATGTCTTAAAAATCAACGGTCGGATAACTTAATCTATGGATGAAGATTATTCCTAACAGTTAGATTGAGATTGGAGAATAGATGTAAGGTTTGGATAGCTTAAATTGGTGACATACACATGTATATAATAAAATAATTTTTATGGTAACACTCGAAAAATTTCAATACTCGAGTATTGAAAAGTTCGAGGTGTTACAATTTTCCTTTTAATTTTTACTGATAATTGATATATTTATTTCATGATTACTGGTGTTGGTTATTTGAATTGTCCTCAAATCATATGATCTACATTTATCTGGTATAAACACATATATGCTGCTCTTGAATATCTTCTCATACTTGTGGATTATTTATGAAACTTGAATTGTCACATCAATTTCTGAAAAACTCCACTTATATATGTATATCCAAATCAAGGTATCCCGTATTGTTATCGGTTGGTGTAACAGTGCTCTCCGATACCGATATGGATACGAGGGTGTAACGGCGATACGGGGGCATAACGGCCCGTAACGGTGCAAATTTATTTTTTTTGCCAAAAAAATATGGATTAAATCTGGAATATTCTAAGCATTCCAAATATGCATTCATTTATAAATTGAAATATGTTTATGGTGGTGTAACGGTCCACTCTTTGGTGAGAGATTATATCAGACTGTTTGATTAATTTTTGAACTAGGGAACCTGAATTTGACTACAAAATTCATATATTTAATTTTCTAAATATCTAATTTATATACTTAACAATTTGATATCATTTCTCCCAAAAGTTCTTTAAAAAAATGAAATTAAATTTAGGTAGATGGTGTTGCCAATTTGGGGCTGACTTGGAGGACCAATCCATGTCCCAAATTAGCTTCAAATTCATGCCATTTATTGCCATTATCCCACTTATGAATTGGTGGACATTTATTGGATGGTGAATCATGAAAAAATAAAATCAAAAGGCCTTATTTTAAAAAATAAAAGTCCACAAATTAACAATTAAAACTATTCAAACAATTTGATTTTGGCATTGTGAGTTAGCAATTGCAGTCCATAATTTAATTGGTAAATTTTAAGTTAATATATGTCTCATGTACAATTTTTTAAGGGCCCAAATTAGGCGGGACTCGGACTGTGAAGTGTAGCACACGTGTCAAAGTTTTTTGGGCCCCACCCGTGATGAATGTGTTACATCCACACCGTCCATCTATTTTGCCAAATAATTTTAGGGCATGAGCCCAAAAATGAGGCACATCCAAAGCTCAGGTGAACTGCACCATAAGAAACAACAATAATTAGAAGTTCACCATTAAAAATTTATTGGGGGCTACAAAAGTTTTAGATCAAGCTGACATGTGTTATATCAAACTGTCCATTCATTTGACGAGCTCATCTTAAGACTTGAACATATTGGATGGAAAATAAACGTTACGGTGGGCCCTACTAATTGTTTAACGGTGAAAATCATTATCTCCACTGCTATTTTTGGTGTGGTCTAGACGATCTTTGGATATAATTCATTTTTTTGGTGGTGCTCTAAAATGATCTCTGAAAATAGATGAACGGTGTAGATATAATAAATACATCACTGTGGAGCCCACGTAACTTTGATCTCCTTTGAACCGTTCGTACAACTCAGAGCTCAAGGAGTATCAGCGCTCGTCTTAGCATGACACGTACCTCCAGCAGCTAGATAGTGCGCGGTACACCTACGAATAAAAAAAAAGAAGGGAGAGAGGGAAGCCAAAAAGAAAAAAGAGGGAAAGAAGAGAGAAGAAAAAAGAGGGAGAGGGAGAGAGAGAAAGAGAGAGAGAGAGAGAGAGAGAGAGAGGATGAAAAAGAAGCAGGCCACCGAGGCCGCAGTCGCAGCTTCCTGAGAAGAGAAGAAGAAGAAGAAGAAAAGAAAGAAAAAAAGGTAAGTAATTTTTTTTCCTATTTTTTAAGGCCCGTAACGGCCGTTACGGTAGCAAAATCAGGACATCGGGCGTTACACCCCTGTATCGCATAACAGACCCCACCATTACTATTACGTATCGGCCGTTACGGCCGATACGTAACCGATATGAGACACCTTCATCCAAATTTGGGATGTAACTTAGTTGATTTATGATTACAATGCACCCTCGAACTAGTGGCCATTTTGTATATTGGATTAAATGAAATTTTTTTGTGGACTTACAATCTCATGGATCATTTGTGCTTATGTGGCTTTTAGGGATAATCCCTTTTTATCGCATTCTTTGATAGAATATTTGTCCTTTATGGCTTTGATTTAATATTTGCCCCATATAACTTTGATTGAATATTTGCACTATGTGGCTTAATAGATTATTTTCATATAACCCTGCGATGGTAAGTTCCACTTATTGAACTATGATTGACCACTACTTGAGGAGGTTACCATTAAATATCCAAGTACTAGAGTCTAATGAGTCGGGGATGAAAGTATTGGACAATATGCATGAGCTGCCAGCCTATGATGGGTGACGAGCCCCCCATAGTGACCTTTGAGCTTTCTTAAATTGATTGTTTACAAATACAATAATAAAGGTTGGGCTAATCATGTATTAATGACATACTGATAATGGCAATAGCTAATTCTTGATGTTGTAGCACGTATTCTTTGTCGTAGTATATTTCGCTAACTCCTAGACCACTGATAACCAACCCAATTTATATGAGTTAGTCACTATGCACAAACTTGATTTACCTTCACTAGTGATTGACCACTTGCATGTGGCCTTCACCCCACTCATGGGTTTTGCGCAAAAGCCAACTGGATGAGCATCCCTAGTTGATATGCATTCATGCATTTAAATAAAATTGCATCATGAATGTTTTGTATGTTTTCTTGTTTAAGCTTTACTTGACTAGTTAATGCAAAGATATGTAATCTTGAGGGGAACTCATACTGAGTTGGTCATTCATTCTTTGAATATATAACTATATAGGTAGTGTAGGTGGTTTAAATAATACTCACGTTCATATTGAGGAGGGGCATGTTACAATTATCAGGGATGTATTGTTGCATCCGCCTAAGATAATTTTCTTCTATGTAGCTCAAGTCTAGCTGCATTTTTATTTATTTCATGTGTTAAATTATTTTATTCCAATATTTGTTAACATTAAGACATTGGTTTGTATAAGCCTTATGGGTAGTAGCTTGTGTATCTTGCATCTGTATATAGACTTTCCTTTATGTTTAATTTGTTTCTCTTGTATTAAACTGCTAACTCTGAAAAAAGAAGAATATATATATATATATATATATATATATATATATATATATATATATATACACACATATATAGATATATATATGTGCTTGTGTGTGTGTGTGTGAAATTTGGGCTATCTTTAAAGGTTAACACTCGGGTTTTTGGAAAATGAGTATTAAACTTGAGTTACGAAGATCAGGGCGTCACACTGACCATCTTATAAATCCAACCAATTGTATGCGGGGTCTGATGTTTTTCCATTTTCAGCTGTAACTTCTCAACCTTGACTCTATAGACGAAATTCTTGTTACTTATACTGTCTATGATCACATCAAAAACTTTTTGATTCACTATAGACCTCGTTCAAAATATGTTATATCATTATGGGTGTTCCTCCTACTTTAGCGTATATAATAGTCTTCTCACTATAAGAGATTCACCATGATCTTATGGAACCCAATCTTTTTCAGTTTTATCATCAGCGGCGTGCTCCAATTTATCAACATTCAGGTCTTCTTCTACATTTCCAGTGCTACCATCATTAATGGCGAGGTTAGCCACTTTTCATTGAGGGAAAATATTTGATAGATGACTCGATTGGCCACATCAATAGCAACGGTTGGGCCTTGGCCGATCATAGGAGCCAACAGTAATGGTCGCACTCCTTTGGGGTCTAACTTGCTCGCATCCTGTCTATCGGTTCACAGGTGTATAACATTGAGGGTGGCCCCCTACGAGTTCTTTTCCCTTGGCCTATAGAGCTCCTTACAGAGGACCTGCAACGATTATCCTAGTAGTAGGATCGGTTCGTGTATTGGAATGCTCAAGACGAGCTTTCGCTCGGGTGGCCGGATTGATCGCCTCACTCATCGTCCAAATGGGTTGCATCTGGACCCGATCCTACATCGCAACATGCAACCCACCATTAAATTGGGTAACTTGCCGCAATTTGATTTCGACAAAATTGTTCTGCACCATTACACGGTAGAACTCCTCTATGTAATCTCTCATTGTTTGACTACCCTGCTGACAATTTTGATACTGCTGTAACAACATTTGATTGAACTCGCTGGGGGCGGCAATGTGCACACATTAGTTGCTTCATCCTCTACCATGTGCGGATTGGTATTTTCATTTTTCTTGGCTATGTGACCTAAAGTTACTCCCACCAAGCCAAAGCTTTGCCCTTCAACTTATAACCTACCAATTTCACTTCTTCTCTTTAAGGGAATGATAGAGATCGACTTGATCGATAATCGGTCAAGAGTAAGGAGCTGATTGCAAGCTTTCTGGGTGAACAGATAAGGAGTGCATTGGACGACGCCAAACTATCGGGCAAGCAAATTCAAAAAATATTACTCGAAGCCAACCTTGGCATTTTTGGTAGTATCTATTGTGCCATCGTAGGGAAGATACCTGCAAATGAGGTAACTTTTCCAAGCAAGGAACATTTGAGATGCAGTTTGTTCGTCATTTTCTTCAATATCGCCTATGAACCAGGCTGGGCTGAATTCTTTTAGGTAGAAGTGGGTAAAAGTGCGATAACATTTACCCTCACTGAAAGGAAAGAATAGGGAGTCAATATATGTAGAAAATATATGGAGCTCTTGAAAAAATGAATGTTGTGGTTATTGTAAGAGGTGTTAACAATATCAGTAAGGAGAGGAGAATGTACAAGAGACGAATGGAAGTATTCATATATCCACATCTAGAGAGGCCATAATGGTCCTCTGCTGAGAAATAAACCCTTGGTGGTTACTTCATATATGCCTCTTTACAAGTGACCAAGTACAAAGGGTGCACGGGCAAGTTTTCGACCTTGTGTGAGTGCCTTGGCCAGTTAAATGTACTCGTTGGTGATATGAAGAGTGTTCACACAGAGTAAGTGATGACAGATCCATAGTAACAAGAAGGCTGTGTGTTTTTCATACTCAACTCAATTAATCTGTGCTTACGGTACGCTTGTGTGAAATGAGAATAGGCCTTCCCAGCCTTGTTATTGAAATATCTTTCTTCCTTCAAAGCAAAACCTCAAAAAATTGCCTCACTGGAGGGAAGAAGTTGGGTAAGAGCACTAATGTCCAAGATTGTTGGACTCATTGGACCACACCTAAAGAAGAAGGTATTGGTGGATGAATTCCAAAATGCTGATGTTGCAGTAAGAAGAAGAGGATCTGACACATAATCAAACAATGACAGTTTAATGCATTTGTAAATTCCGATCTCCTTTCAAAAAGTTTCATGTTAGATTGTGATGCGATCGAACCAATCGTGCCATCCCAGTAATGGTTTCAGTTAGGGTCGTGAGTTTATAGAGCATTGGAAGGATCTAGAACTGATTGGGATTGAATTAGCATGGTCTTGGCAGGACAATTTAAAAAGATGCGATCCAATTAGTAAATCTCATCAAGGTCTATTTCAGCAAAGAAAGTCGGTCCTAGGCAGTAGAAATCTCCAATTGGTGATTTAAAGATGATTTAAAGGCAATCTAAAGCATCTATTAGATTGTGTTATAAAGTTAAGGAAACAAAGGATGAGGAAGCGACCATTGTATGAACAAGAAAGTTAACGAACATTTCAAAGATGCAAAGGTAGGGAAGAAGGCATGAGAAGTGGAAAGTGTATTGAAATGGAGTATATATCAGCCAGAATCTAGCGCATTAATTAGGGCATAATTATGTTCTCGTTTGGTATGATGCTTGCACATGTGTCACCACGGGAGTAGTTGTCTATTAAAAAAAGAAATCATGACCGCCATTCATAATTATTTCGATTAGGTATGGTAAGTGAAACGCACCACGTGGCTTAAAGGATGGCCACATTTATGAGAGATCACATATCACTTTCACCTTTTACCTAAATGCGAAGCGACGTGGGGGGCAATGTTTTACCTTATTTATGCCTATTCCTACAAGGGCTAATCAGGAGGGATTGCATGTAATTTGGCAAGAGTTCCATAGTGTGTAAAGCCACGAATTTTCATGGCTCGAGTTCACACTCGTGCTCGAAAATTCTGGGTGTTAATAATGTAATAATTAAATACTTCAAAATCGAGTCTTTTTTTTTTTTCATTTAGATGACATTTATAAAGGTAACTATTCATGAGAATAAAACCAACCATACTAAAATTCTTATTCCATTTAAACATAAATGTTCAACTAATCATTCATTACTCACTCAGGTGGGAGCTTATTACAATGCTTGGAATGTGAATTATGGGGACATGAACAGCTTGTGGGCAGTTTTCATGTCAACAAAATATGGGATTCACAGCGCAGCTACCCATGGATTTGGGTGGTGCCAGTTGTGGCCTCCCCTCTCTGGAAGAGCATGCACAAGTTAATGCCATTTCTGGATGAAAATGTGCGTTGACACATAGGTAAAGGAGATTGCAACCTATGGACGGTGGATTGGACATGGCTGGGCCCGCTCCTGGACATTGTAGTAAAGCAGACTCCACAGGTGCTTCTTTCCCTCAAAGTAAAAGACTTCATCGGCCAGTAGGGCCCCCTTCCTCCGTCTTTGGTTCCGGATTTTCTCTCTCAGGAGGCCATGCTCCACATCTTCCAAGGAGGTTTCCGCACATCTGAAGAGGCAGATTTATGCATCTGGCCTTTTAATCCATCAGGTGCGTTATCAGTTAAATTAGGTTGGGAGAAATCTAGAGCCAACGGTCAGAAAAGGGGACGGACACTCGAAACTCCCTCCAAAAACTGATGGAAGGGGCCCTGCCAGTAGAAGAAAGGATCTAGGGTAAGGGGATCTCGATGGCATCCATTTGTAGCTGCAGTCCTCACAATGATACCCGACGCCCCAATGTCGAATCGCTGGGGCACCTTTTTGTCAGTGACAGCCTGGCCAAAGACGTGTGGCAATATTTCAGCGAAGCATTTGGTATTTTTCTAGGGAGCCACATCTCTGCCCAAAACAGGTTGGGTCAATGGTGGGGGTCGATGACACCAGGTTAGCCCACGTTCCATCTTCGAGGGTTGGCCCCTTGTTTGTTTCTCTATGAAATTTGGAGAGCAAGAAATTCTGCAAAGTTCGAAGGTAGGATTGTGTATTCAGCAACGGTCATCTCTCAAATTAAATGGTGGCTAGGATGGATGAGTAAAGGGGAGTCGTCCCTTACCCCTTCTTGCTGGGTGGGTCGCCTCCATCCGTCAAATTTGGGTATCGTCTAGCCCCCTGTCCTCAAAAGAGATGTGAGGTGGTGTCTTGGGCTAGGCCGCTTGATGTTTAGATCAAGCTTAATGTAGATGGGTCGACTAAGGGTAACCCAGGGTTCTTGGGAGGAGGCGAAATCTGCAGGGGGCTGATGGAAACATGTTCTTTGCATTCTTCAACGGCTATGGGTTCGGCTCGAACAACAACGCCAAACTAAGAGCGATGTATGAAGGCCTTCTCTCTTGCGCTGACCAGGGGCTTTGGAAGGTGGTGGTTGAATTGGATTCTAGTTTGGTGGTGAATGCGTTGAATCACATGTCCGAGGCAGGGTAGAAATGGAGGCATTAGATCACTCGGATCTCTAGCCTCAATCGTCTTGGCTTGTTCCATTTTGTGAACATCAAGAGGGAAGTGAATGGGCTGGTGCGTGAAGGTAGTGAGCTCCAACAAAACCATTGGTATAGTGAGGTGTGGCAGCTCCCTCCACTCATCAGAGAGATGCTCTTTCTAGATAAGATGGGGCTTGGTTCCATTAGAGAATTGACAAATGTATAGGTCCGTATGATAGGAGGCCTTGGGGCCTTTTTCTGCCCTGTAGTTTCTTGAATTAATGTAATTTTCCTCATATATGAATACACAATCACTTTTCGAAAAAAAAAAAAAAAAGAAGCTTATTACAATTATCCAAATTACAGCATGAAACATAAATAAAGGTAAATTGAAATGAAAGCACCAACAACATAATCCTACGTAACTCGTAGTCGTTCATAGGGAGATCATGCATCACACATATCTTCAGCATATGCATCACTTGCATCATCCATATGGTCAGAGAGGATTAATGCCCTATTCATAGTGATGGTTATCCTTTAAGATTAACATAATTCGAATAATTTCTCAAAGTAAGACAATATAGAGGTTTTGATACTTTTCGTACTCCCCCACTACGAATGGTATCGAAATGTGAAATCAATCTACATGAATGCATGCCTAGCATAGTATATGTGCGACTCATCATACATAGTGATAACCGCATTGTGGAGTATAATTCCCAAAAATCTGAGTCGCTCCGCATTCTATAACTGCAGAGATTTGTCGGCTTGTCTGACACTACCGTGGATTTATATGAACACCTCGAGACAACACAACACATGGATTAGATGAATTACGTAATATGATTTATTCATGGAGCGACTATTTGCGACATCCAATCTTGTAAGGTGATGTAACACACATTGCAGATTACTTACATCGATTTGTATACCACTACCCAAATCCATGGATTTACGCATCGACCAAGAGGGTCGCTACCCAGACTGCATTACGTTCACTATAAATACATACAAGTCACTAGTTGTGAGACCTTCAACACATCGCTTGCATCAATAGGGAATTAAATCGAACCATGAGAGTTTTGGAACTCCAAGACATATGCCCAAGCCAAAACATAAGAAAAGTAGTACAAGGCTAACACAATAAAGGGAAACATAATAGAAATAAACTAACCCATAAAAGAGTAGTAGCATTAGGCTAACTCAACACAAATAAGGAGAGAGAAACAAAAGCCAACTCAATATAGAGTGGAAACACGCGTCGTCCTTAAAATCGTCAAAGGACAAGGCTTGTATCCATCACTCCGTGAGAATTCATAAAAATTCCAATGATATTTTCATGGAATAAATAATTTGAAATTATAATAAAATAAATTCCAATAGGGTAAAAAATAATTCACTCACTTTAAAGTGAATTTATAAGCACAACAGTACGATTTCAGGTCAGACGAGTCACACGATGAGTCTAAATTACTCTAAAAGTGAGTCTTGCTACCTTACGGTTTAAAATATGAATTTTATGTCAGATTAATATCATTAAATTCATAAGATTTACTGATATAACTATTCGGTCCATTGGATGTGCAAACTATGCACCGTTCGGGGCCCGGACGTTTGTAATTTCATGATTTAAAGTATAGTTTTGTGATCGAACCCACAAAATATGTCCAACATGATTAAAATCGTATATTAAATATAATTCCAATACGAATTAACAATTCATAATAATCCAACAACTTATTAACATGAAAATCATAGTAAAAATCAAATTATACACAATTTAATGAGAAAATAAGAAAACAATGTATAAACTCAACCTAAATTAGTATAAGCTTAAAGGAATTCCTCACCTTAGTATTAGATGCAAACCCTAGATGATCTTGATGTAGGAAATCTTCTATATGAATCACGACGTTGCTCGGGTAAGAGGGAGAAACCACACGTGGAGAAGGAAGATAATGGATGAACATGTAAGCTTGAATCTCCCTCTCTCTCCCTCCCTCTCTCTCTAACATGGACGTGGAAATGTGGGTTTTTGAGTGGAGAAGGGACGCACACACCCCTTTGTAAAGCGGTAGTTGTGAGACAGGGTGTGTCGCATCCCACTCGAATTGGGTTTCTCCAATTTTTTTCTTATGGTGTTCTTTCTTTAAATCTAATTCCTTCACAGTGACGGGGTCGTTGAATAAGGACAGGGTATGTAAGTTTTCTGGTGATCCAAAATTTAGATTGGTTTATCTCGAAACTTCTCTTAGTGGATGGTCAAAACGGACTTGATCTCAATTAATAGTCCACACTTAATGATCAAGGTCCAATTTTGGAAGAAATGTGGAGTCAAAATAAGCAAACGATTGGATAAAATTTGATGGTTGATCGATGGTGGAAAGGCCTAAATCTGAAATTTCACCTGTTATGCCGAAAGGAAGGAATTGGCTTTAAGGCGGTCAACATTCAGCGGTGTACGATCATATATCGGGACCTAATTTTTTTATGATCTTGTAGTCACATGAGGCTAAAGTGTGGTCTAAATTTGAATTGCGATTAACGGTGAAAAGCAGGTAAATCAGAATCTCCAAATTTAGAAAGAGTTGGTAAGTCTAAAATGGCTAACTTCCCACGTAAGGAAGGCCTACTAAGGTGGAGTTCTTGCATTTCACAATCGGCTCATATGATGGGCAATCTAAGTCATTCATATGAAGAGAAATATCATACTCCAAGTACCTACGAGCTTTTCTCACTTGATGGATACCAAAATCAATGGTTAAGGAGTTGATTTATCAATTGGGTCACTTTTATAATGATCTAAGGGTTGAAATTTAACACGTATGGTTAATTTATGATACATAGTTATTGTATAATATTTCACATCAAACGGATCACGAGAACTAGGTGATCTAGAATTCAAGGGTCTAGGTTAATGTCATTTTCGTAATTATTGTTGATTTGAGAGTTTTGGGAAATATAATGATTCTACGTGGTAATAGGCACGTTTCTAAACAATTCTTATAAAAGAAATTATATACAAATCATTACAAATAAAGAGTTATTCACCAAATAAGTTAAAATTATCAATAACTAACGTGAGATACATATATCGAACAACATGATGGATGGTTAGATGACATGTCAAAAATAGGAAAATATGATGGTTAGTAATCTGACCATGTATTTAGGTCGATTTACGGTCAGTTTTGTAAACATATGAACATAAAGTGGGTTTTCGGAGTGATCAAGAGGTAGAACATTTATACCATCAGATTCGAGTGTTTTGTTCACATATGTAAGTTCCTCATATTGTAGTTTTGATGATGGGTTACACATATTTATACGTGATGAATAAGAAGAACAGATCAACATCTCGATTCGATATGTATACGAGCGGATGTAGAGATCAGATAGTTAGTTTACTATGATCGGGTGGTCCAAACTCAAAATGGACAGTCATATATCGTTACCCTGCAGTGAATAGTTGGGTGAATGGTTAGTTATGATGAACAAGTGAGAATACATGGATATATGATGATCCTGTCTTAAAATTCAATGATTAAATGACTTGATCTATAGATGAAGATTGTTCCTTATATTCAAATTCATGTTAGAGAATACATGTAAGGTTAGTATATGTTAAATTGGTGGCATACACATGCATATACTAAATTAAATTCCATGATAACACTCCAGAACTTTCAATACTCGACTATTGAAAAGTTTGGGGTATTACATAGTATATTTGGTGACCTTCAAAGATATGCAAAGAGAATTTTGTGGTGATATAGCTGGTGTCTATTGAGCAGCGCCACGTCATCCATTAAGTGAGGGTGGTCGAGCGAAATGTGGATGTGCTAGAGCGATTATTAAGACAAGTGGCAGGGAAGGCAAGTAGTGCTAAAATGGTTATGATAACCGTCAGGACGTGGGAAGCATTTAGATGATTGATCTAATACTATAAATAATGAAAGAAGTTAGTAGAAGAAGTTGTCTCATACCAACAAACCAAATCAAATTTATTTTTCAATTATTTTATGCTCCGTAATTAGCATTATCATTATCAGTCATTTACATTCCTTAGTATAATCAGTAGTAATAATAAGTATTAGTAATCAAGTAGTTAACTTTAGTTGTAATTTGGGTCTACACTCATATGTTGGATTCAGTTCAAGTATCAAGCAAGCCCTTCACTTAGAAAGGCACTTTACATTTTTCACAACCGACTATAAGAATTTTTGTTTTGTTTTATCTGTATTGAAAAATCCTTTCATACGGAAGGCAAATGTGCAACTCATCTTCAGAGGATGAACCCTATCCTCTGATAATCACCTGATAATTTTAAACATGGTGCAAGTGCTTGAATAGGCGGCTGATTTTATTCGATCTCGGTCAAATACAATTGATTTTGACATATTTACCTATTTTGGTGCTTGAGGCCATAGACGTTCGGTTTGAATTGAGCCACTTGTGAAATTGAGAGACAACGGATGTATGAAAGAGTCAAGGAAGGAGAAATGGATGATGAATAGTATTTTAAATGGGCCAAAATGTGGTATAAAGGCATAGAGACAACAAAACGTCTCATTTATGAGATCTAAGCCGCTTATCTATTGGGCCCTTAAGATGGATAGGGCATACCCAAATAACAAGAATCACTTGATTGGGCATTCCTAGCCATTGATATGAAGTCTCTTGAGGTTGTTTGGTTGATGAGATGAGGTTGTCTTGGCTTAGAATTCCTAAGTTTCACTAAAAAACATATTAGTTTTGTATCATTAACTGTGTTATGTTATTCATTTGGAATCCCATTCTCTAACTTATTTCTATAATCCACGCCTTAGCTTTTAGTTGGAAATGATTCTCTCAAAAATTTTGGGGAATGATTATCTAACCATTGCAAAAAAGTGTCGGTTTTTAACCCATTGATTAGATGGTTATAATCATGCAGTAAATGTGAGTTTTAGAAGGGAAATCAAAGGTGGATTCTACATAATCTAAGGTCCAAATCAACATTGATTGTCCATTTTTCAAACCCTCAGATGGTTAGCATAATTTGACCAAAGTAATCTTTAAGTAGGATGGACCAACATGATGGTTAATAAATAGGACCAGATTCTATATAATAAATATTGTCCCCCATTTTCTAGCTATTGATAGGATGACTATGATCCTCTATCAAATTAACTTTTTGGTATGAATCTTCAATAGAGTTGTGATCCACATGATTTATGGTCTAAATTGCTGATCAAACCTTTTATACAACAACAAATAGGACCATCCATTCCGGTGTATTGATAAGATGGTTGGGATCATTAGATCATGAATGATTTTACAAGCTAAGGGTAATCAAAGGCATACCAACATCATGGATGATCTGAATCAATGGCTAGATCTGTTTTTAGTATAATCAATATGGACTGCTCATTTTCATAACCATTGATAATAGATTGGTTAGGATCATCCCATGACTTGACTTTTAAGATCGATGGGCCCCACATGATGGTCCCAGTTGGACTATCTCCATTGTAAGCTATATGGATTGTCCATTTTCAAGGACTTTGATTAGACGGGGATAAAGTGGTTTTTTCCATAGAGATGAGCAATTAAAGGTGGGATAGTCATGGAGAATCCAAATCAATGAGGTGACATTTGCCAAAATTAATAATCAAACTAGCATGTTTTTGATGGGTTTTTTGACCAGTCGTCGACCGGTCGTGAGCCTCACTCGACCGGTCGAAGGTTATGGTCGACCAGTTGTGGAAGACGAGTCGTGGCACAACTCAAAGTCCAGCGACTGTGGACTGTTTTTCTCCGGGGTGCTCGACCAGTCGAAGGAGGTGCTTGACCGGTCGAAGGTGGCTCTCGACCGGTCATGGACTTGGTTCGACCAGTCGAAGTTACGCAGATTCGTTCCGCGATTTTGCGCAGATTTCGTGTCTCAAGTCCTTTCGCAACTGGGATGCGGAAAGGAGTTTCCTAAAACTTTAAATAGGAGTTCCTAGGGCCTTCTAAGTACAACAAGAGGAGTCCCTAAAGCTTTACAAGGGATTTGCTAAAGGGTTTAGGGCTATCAAAGGTGAGAGAGAGAGACAGAGAAAGAGAGAGAGGAAGCTTATAGAAGGGAGGTTCTACTCATGGAAGTTATCTACTGTGCAATCTATATCTCAGCGCTTCTATGTCCTCGTAATCGGTTAGATCTCTCTGTTTTCTCTATTTCTCTTATTGTTTATCCACTCCTGCGTGAGTGAAGAAGGTTGTAACATTCTACTTCATAGTAGATTGTTGATCTGGACGAGGTCCCGTGGTTTTTTACCTCTCTGAGGGTTTTCCACGTAAAATCTCTTGTGTGGTGTGTGATTGATGCATTGATTGTTTTCATTGCTTTATTATCCATAATTCTGGAGGGCTAGATCCTAAGGTTTTGTGCAAGGCCCCCAACAAAGTGGTATCAAAGCCAAGTTCATTGAACGGGTAGGATCAGTTTTGAATTATGGAAGGTGGCTCATCAAGGATGATCAGCCTCAATGGTTCTAACTGGACCATATGGAAGGCTAAGATGGAGGACTTGCTTTACTGCAAGGACTTATATTCTCCATTTTAGGCATATCAGCAAAATCCAAGGATATGACTGATGATGATTGGAAGAAGATGGACTGAACGGCGGTGAGGTTTGTTAGACAATGGTTGGATGATTCAGTGTTCCACCATATGTCTACGGAAACCTCAGCCACTAGCCTATGGCTGAAATTACAAGGGCTGTATGAGAAGAAGACAGCCGGTCATAAAATTTTTCTGATAAGGCGACTTATGAATCTCAAATTCAAGGATGGTGGTTCTGTGGCCGAGTACATGAATGAGGTCAGCAATATAGTGAACCAACTCACCTCTATGAAGATGGTCCTTGATGATGAATTACAGACTTTACTGTTGCTTAGTTCATTGCCTGACAATTGGGAGACATTAGTTGTGTCTCTAAGTAACTCCACGTCAGACGGAAAGATATCCATGGAACAGGTAACCAGTTGTCTCTTTAATGAGGAGACAAGGAGAAGGTCTCAGGGGTCTACTCAGCAAGTGGCCCTTGTAACACAGGAACGGGAGAGAGGAAAGAACAGGAAGGGCAGGAAGGCCCGAGATAAATCAAGAGGCAAGTCGAGTAATAGGAAAGATGTTGATTGCTGTAATTGTGGCAAGAAGGGCCACTATAAGCATGAATGTCGTGGTAAGAAGAACGACAAGAAAGGAAAAGAGAAGGAAGATGAATCAGATTCTACTACGGTCGTTTCAGATGGCGACGTTGTAGTTATTCTTTCTGCAGATCATGATGTATGTCTCACGGCTATGAGTCAGGATACCGACTGGGTGATAGACTCGGGAGCTTCTTTTCATGCGACTCCACGCAGAGACTTCTTCACAAGCTACAAGTCAGGTGACTATGGGACTGTGAAGATGGGAAATTCTGGCATATCAAAAATTGTGGGAGTCGGTGATATTTGTGTGAAGACCGATGTGGGCTACACATTGGTTCTCAGGGATGTGAGACATATCCCAGACCTTCGCCTCAACTTGATGTCGACGGGAAGGTTGGACGATGATGGCTATGAAAGCTGGTTTGCCAGTGGGCGATGGAAGCGATCGTGGCCATAGAAAAGAAGTGTTGCACCCTTTACAAGGCAAGTGTCAGTATGTGCAAGGGTGGGCTGAACATAGCGGAAGATTCAGCTATTAACATGTGGCACAGGCGTCTAGGCCACATGAGTGAAAAAGGGCTTCAGGTACTAACAAAGAAACGGCTTCTTCCAGACGTGACAGGTACACCTCTCAAAACCTGTCTTGATTGTTTATCAGGGAAATAGCATAGAGTTTCATTTGTTAAATCTGTTTCTCATGTTAATAAAATGCATGCATTAGATTTGGTTTATTCTGATGTTTGTGGTCCTATGAGGAAAAAAACCTTGGGTGGGGCATTATATTTTGTTACTTTTATAGATGATGCATCTAGGAGGGGTTTGGGTTTATGCTTTGAAATCCAAAGATGAGGTCTTTGGTGTGTTTAAATTGTTTCATGCAGTGGTCGAGAGAGAGATAGATAGATCATTGAAGTGTATCTGCACTGACAATGGTGGTGAATAGATTGGCGACTTTCATGAGTACTGCAAGTCCCTGGGTATATGACATGAACAGACAGTTCCCAAGACCCCCCCAGCATAATGGTGTAGCTGAGCGAATGAATCGCACCATTGTTGAGAGAATCAGATGCATGTTATCCCATGCGAAATTGCCCAAGACGTTCTGGGGAGAAGCAATGCACACAGCGGTGTATTTGATAAACAGGTCTCCATCAGCCCCATTGAATGGAGAAGTACCTGAGAAGGTGTGGACTGGACAGGATCCATCGTATAGTCATCTCAGGGTGTTTAGATGCAGGACATCCGTTCATGTACCAAAGGATGAGAGGTCTAAGCTCGATATGAAGATCAGGCAGTGTGTGTTCTTAGGGTACGGTGATGAAAAGCTCAGTTACAGATTGTGGGATCCGACCGAGAGGAAGCTCGTCAGGAGTAAAGATGTAGTTTTCTTTGAAGATCAGTGTATAGAAGACATTGGTAAGCTAGAGAAGAACTAGCTTGGCTCAGGTAAGCTAGAGGACATGGATCCGGTTATTCCTCCCGTGATGCCTGATGACGGGGGAGTACAGCAAGGTGCAGAGGACGAGGGAGTTCCTTCAGAAGATGGACTAGGGGAGCAAACCCCACTTGATCCACCTGTTGGGCCACAGGTGAGGAGGTCATCTAGGGACAGACAGTCGTCTAAGAGGTACTCGCCGCATGAGTACATTATGTTGACTGATGGGGGAGAGCCAGAAGATTATTCTGAGGCCCTAGCCGACGAGCATAAGGGGGAGTGGTTGAAAGCTA
Source organism: Magnolia changhungtana (assembly GCA_030180095.1). Taxonomy (NCBI): domain Eukaryota; kingdom Viridiplantae; phylum Streptophyta; class Magnoliopsida; order Magnoliales; family Magnoliaceae; genus Magnolia; species Magnolia changhungtana. The sequence goes on along the minus strand of JASAUF010000083.1, from coordinate 44,710 downwards.
TGCAAGAGGAGATGAAATCTTTGCATAAGAACCACACCTATGATATGGTGAAATTGCCTAAGGGCAAGAAAGCTTTGAGTAACAAGTGGGTGTTCAGAAAGAAGATAGAGCATAATAATTCACAGATGAGGTTCAAGGCCAGACTTGTGGTGAAAGGGTTTGGTCAGAAGAAAGGCATAGACTTCGAAGAGATATTTTCACCAGTGGTGAAGATGACATCTATACGGGTATTGCTTGGGTTGACAGCTAGCATGGATCTGGAGATAGAGCAGTTAGATGTTAAAACTGCCTTTCTCCATGGTGACATGGAAGAAGAGATCTACATGCACCAACCAGAGGGGTTCAAAGTCAAGGGCAAAGAGCATATAGTGTGTAGGCTGAGGAAGAGCTTGTATGGGCTGAAACAAGCTCCACGGCAATGGTACAAGAAGTTTGACTCATTTATGTTGAAACATGGGTATGACAGAACGAAGTCAGACCACTGTGTGTTCACGCGCAAGTTCTCAGATGGTGATTTCTTAGTTCTGCTATTATACGTTGATGACATGCTCATCATGGGAAAAGACATCAAGAAGATCGACAGGCTGAAACAGGAGTTGGGTAAGTCTTTTGCGATGAAGGACTTGGACCCAGCTAGACAGATCCTAGGAATGGAGATAACCCGTGACAAGAGCAGTAGGAAGCTTTGGTTGTCACAAGAGCGGTATATTGAGAAAGTCTTAGAGTGGTTCAATATGAATGCAGCGAAGCCAGCCAGTACTCCACTATATGGTCACTTCAGATTGAGCGACAGGCAGTGTCCCAAGACGAAGACAGAGGTGAAAGAGATGCAGAAGATACCTTACGCATCAGCTGTAGGAAGTTTGATGTATGCTATGGTATGTACACGCCCAGACATAGCATATGCGGTTGGTGTTGTCAGCAGGTATCTTGTCAATCCTGACAAAGAACATTGGGCAGCAGTGAAGTAGATACTGCGGTATCTAAGAGGCTCATCCAGGTTGAGCCTATGCTATGGTGACGATAAACCTGTGTTAAAGGGCTACACAGATGCAGATATGGCAGGTGACATAGACTTCAGGAAGTCTACATCGGGGTTCATGTTCACGTTTACAGGGGGAGCGGTCTCCTGGCAGAGCAAGCTACAAAAGGTCATAGCATTGTCGACGATAGAGGTCGAGTACATTGCAGTCACAGAGGCATGTAAAGAGATGCTTTGGATGAAAAGGTTCCTACGAGAACTTAGCCTGAAGTAGGAGGAGTACGTGGTCTATTGTGATAGTCAGAGTGCTATACACTTGAGCAAGAATCCAAGTTAGCATTCCAAGTCAAAGCACATAGAGACTCGATATTACTGGATCAGGGATACTTTGGAACAGAAGGTGTTACAGCTTGAGAAGGTCCACATGGACGATAATGGGTCAGACATGATAACCAAGGCTTTGCTCAAGGGCAAGTTTGAGGTTTGTAGAAACGTGGCTGGCTTGAAGAAGGTGGATCCCTCTTGGGTCAAAAAGGGGGAGATTTGATGGGTTTTTTGACCCGTCGTCGACTGGTCGTGAGCCTCGCTTAACTAGTCGAAGGTTGTGGTCGACCAGTCGTGAAAGACGAGTCGTGGCACAACTCAAAGTCTAGCGACTGTGGACTGTTTTTCTCCGGGGTGCTCGACCAGTCGAAGGAGGTACTCGACAGGTCGAAGGTGGCTCTCAACCGATTGTGGACTCGGTTCGATCAGTCGAGGTTATGCAGTTTCGTTCCGCGATTTTGTGCGAATTTTATGTCGTAAGTCCTTTTACAACTGGGATGCGGAAAGGAGTTTCCTAAAACTTTAAATATGAGTTCTTAGGGCTTTCTAGTTACAACAAGAGGATTCCCTAAATCTTTACAAGGGATTTGCTAAAGGGTTTAGGGCTATCAAAGGTGAGAGAGAGAGAGAGAGAGAGCGAGAGAGGAAGCTTATAGAAGGGAGGTTCTGCTCATGGAAGTTATCTACTATGCAATCTATATCTCAACGCTTCTATGTCCTCGTAATTGGTTAGATCTCTCTGTTTTCTCTATTTCTCTTATTGTTTATCCACTCCTGCGTGAGTGAAGAAGGTTGTAACGTTCTACTTCATAGTGGATTGTTGATCTGGACGAGGTCCCATGGTTTTTACCTCTTTGAGGGTTTTCCACGTAAAATCTCTTGTGTGGTGTGTGATTGATGCATTGATTGTTTTCATTGCTTTATTATCGATAATTCTGGTTTGTTCTGGAGGGTTAAATCCTAAGGTTTTGTGCAAGGCCCCCAACAGTTTTTCCACTAATCAATAGCTGGAGCTATCTTTAAAGCGATGGTCAAGTCATGGTCGGTTAAAGGCACAATATATGTGATAGAGATGTTGTGACCCACCAAATTACAGTATTTTCCAAGAAAAAATCGTAGCTTGAACCAAACACAATTTAAAACTCTTCTTATTCCCCATCAAAACTCAATGTGTCAACCAAAAATCCTTATTTCCACTAAGAAACATTAAGCCAATTTTAAATTTTAACACTCCTGAGTTTGCCAAAAAGAAAAAAAATAAAAATGAACCCACATAATTTGCTCCTCTGTGACCAAATATCTAGGGCTGTCAACAGGTTGGGTCCTATAGTACTCATACCCAAGTCTTGCCAAGGTCTGTAGTACATGTGCTCGGGAAAAAACAAAGATCAGCTTGATCCAAAACTTTTATGGCCCCCTAAAAAAATTTAATGGTCGACGTCCATTCGACACTGTTTCCTGTAATGTCGTCCACTTGAGATTAGGATGTAACATCCCGAATTTTCACGACCAAAGTTCATACTCACGCCCGAGAAAACCGGGTGTTAATAATGTATAAACCTGGATGCTTTGAAAATCGCACCGTATTTTTTATTTTATTTTTTTATTCATTTGGAGCACATCTAGATACATTCATGAAGGTAACATTCACAAGAATAAAAGCAACTGTATTGATTATATTTCATTAGAGTAAAAAGAATAATCAAATGCCCTCTCAATGGGAGCTTATTACATTTATCGATTTCGCGGTGGAAGCATAAAACTAAATCATAAATTGTCTTCTTATTCTTTCAATATGATCTTCGTTAGGGATATTGCTCACTAAGTCTTCAATCTGTACGTCACCTGCATAATCTGTACGGTTGGGAGAGCGTCAATGCCCTACTCATAGTGATGGTTATCCTCTTAGATTAACAGTAATTCAAGAGATTCATAAAGCAATGAAAAGGTTCTGATACGTCCCGTACTCCACTAATACGAGGGTATCAGAATCACAAACAACTTACATAAGATGCATGCCTAGCAAAGTATATGCGGTTCATTACACTTAACAATCTCCATAATGAGGAATATGATTAGAGTTATTCAACTCTACCCGGATTCTCACTATACGGATATTCGCCGGCGTGTCTCACATTTAATATGGATTTATGTGGTTACATCAAGACAAATACAACACATGACTGGATGGTTTACATGACACGATTTGTTCATATAACAACTATTTGTGACATCCAATCTCGAAAATGATGTGACGCTACATTTGCAATTTACACACATCGATTGTGCACCACTACCCATGAAACATGGAATTACATGTTGCCCCAAGGGCCACTACTGAAAACGCATTACGTCCATGATGTTTATTCAATTACTAGAAGAGGGATTCCCAACATAGTACTCGCACTTACAGAGAATGCATTCTGAATCATGGATGTTCTGGAATATTAAGACACATGCCCAAGTTTGTTGAAAATAGACAGCACAAGGCCAATATGGAGAAGAGTGACAATGGTCAACTCAAATAGTGACAAAGGCCGACATAACAAATAGAAGAGCGGCAATAGCCGATTCTTTAATAAGGAGAGTGACAATGGCCAACTTCCTAATTAGAAGAGTCGCAACGGCCGATTCTTAGTGAGGAGAGTGGCAGGGTCAACTTGATAAATTTGGTAAGGCAAGGACAAGACTTGTATCTATGACCCCACATAAACTTAGAAAGATCACTTTGTAAGTAACACTATAGTATAATCTCAAAGGGCAATTAATTGATGGTAAAACATATAATCTCATAAAGAACTTAAAAGTAAAACGAAGGCATATTAGAGCAAGGTAGAAATAACATGAAAGCATGTAAAGATAAGATAAAACAACGGGATGGCATGTAAGGACAATGCAAATATAGTAACTTAAATTAATGTAAGTCTAAAGGATAAAACCCTCACCTTAAGGTCGAATCACTCTCTCGTGTCGTTAAGATTGTGGGTATGCTTTATTTCTAATAAGATTACACAGGTTGTACGGTTAGATTACAACACTAAATAGGCTACACAATTAGGATCAAATCTTAGGTTAAGCCAGTTCAAGATCTACACTTGGTTTCAACCTATGAATACATTTAGTCCCCTTAAATTTAGACGGAGTCCGAACAATGGCTTACCTTGTTTAGTCTCGTGGTGTTAGCCCAATGTAAACCCAAGATTTAGCAAAAACGCCAGCTGATTCAACTCTGTTTGATAATTTCCGTTTAACTAGGGGACGAGACCTGGCTCGTATGCTGGGCGCGATTGTTAGCTGTGGCGATCCACCGAGGCTAAAAGCCTTCTTCCTCTTTCTTCCCTCTTTTCTTTTCTTTCTTTCCTTCTTTTTTTTCTTTTCTTTTCTTTTCTTTCCTTCTTTTCTTTTCTTTCTCTTGCCCTTTCTTTCTTTCTTTCTTTCTTTCCTTCTTTCTTTCCTTTACGGCTGCTGCCGGGTTGAAGCTTCCCCTGCTTCTTCTCGTCTCTCTCTCTCTCTCTCTCTCTCTCTCTCTCTCTCTCTCTCTCTCTCTCTCTCTCTCTCCCTCTCTCTGGTGAGGACGTTTTTATAGAACGCCAACCGCCAAGGATCTCCTGCGTAACTCTTACGCACTCAGCAGCCGAGTCGGCTGGTTTTATGCACCCCTGTTTGTGCGTAAGAAGGTCGGCAACGGCTTGCAGACACCCTGGCCTGCGATCCATGTGTGGAGACTTTCCAAACGGTCTCCATGAAGGGAGTCGTTTTTGAGTGGGCCATCATCTGAACGACATCGATTTCCCAAGGGTGTTGACTTACACCATCTGGAACGGCCGGCCTGCGTGTGGAACGTGGCCCCTGTTTTGATGGCGGATCAGCGTCTGGCCTATTTTCTTCCGAAGTTAGGTCCCTGGATGATACAGATCTTCCATCCGATGCATCATGGACCGTCGGATTGATGGCCCACACTACTCGCAATCAACAATAGTTCTTGCATTGGGGTTTCTTGTGACTATCGTTGCAGGCACGTGTGCGTGCATGGGTGCACGCGATCGGTGGGTTTTGGTCGAATCCTTCTACCGGACGCGATGGACGATTCGGATCATCCTTGAGGGTGATGATGGTGGCCCAGTAACATCACAGCGGACGATGTCCGCTGTTAACGCGAGAAGAGTTATCGTTTTACAGGAATTGTCGGGTCAAACCATGTTTGACCCGATTCTTCATTCGATGCACGGCTGGCGCACTTGCGTGCGTGCACTCGTGATCGTCTGTGGGGTCATGGCGATGTTTTTGGAGAAATCTACTCCGTCCATTCGTTTTGCCAGCCCATCTTATGGTCCAAAAGGGGCCCTTGGTCAAGATTAGCCGGGTCTAAAGTTCAAGTGGGCTGCCCTCGGGTAGATATTTGTTTTAACCATTGATCTTGCTGATCCAAGTATTGAGACTTTTCATGTACGGTTAATTTACAATGGTTAGGCTTGATATAATGCTTTACGTGAATCAGGTCATGAGAACCATGTGTTTTTGAATTCAAAGGCATAGGTTAATGGCAATTTCGTTATTATTGTTGATCTAAGTGTTTTGTGAAATCTAAGGTTTCTACGTGGTTGTAGGCACATTTCTAAATAATTCATACAAATGAACTTACATCTAAATCATTACGGTTGGATAGTCATTTGCTAATTTAGCTAAGGGAAGGTTCATATGTCAACCCATGCGATGAATGGTCTTTGTCTTTAAAAACAACGGTTAGATGACTTAATCTATGCTTGAAGATCATTCTCAACCCTTAGGTTTGTGTCAGGGCAAGGATGTAAGGCTAGGATAGTTGGATTATTATCGTGCACCCATATATATTATGTTGAATATTATGGTAACACTCGAGAACTTTCGATGCTCGAGTATCGAAAAGTTTGGGGCATTACAATCGACCCCCCTTAAACATAATTTCACCCCTGAAATTTTATACTTCCATTATTTGAGTTATCTTTCATGTCTCTAAGGATTCCCTTCTTCATGTGTTCGAGTAAATATGAATAGATAGTTGAAGTGGGTTTGTGCTCGATACACAAATCCTTCGCCTGCGCAGTACTGATGATACTGATGATTTACTGGTATCAGTTCATACCCTGTTAAATCTCGATCCTTTGCTTGATCAGGGTGCTCGGATCATTTGAGATTTTCTAGGACTTAGAATTTGAATTAGACTGCGCAAACTTCGTGTAAACATGTTTCCATCCATCCATCCATAATCTTGATTGTTCTAAACTCATGGGGAATGTCACGAAATCTTATATTCTTGTAATGGATAATCCTACATGGCCTATTAAGCTTTCACTACATTCTTTGATTATCTAATACACTACCTGAACTTACTTTTATCGTCCTCACTAATTCATTATGTTTAAAATTTCAATGTATTACTCGTGAAGTAGGTATGTATATGTCTAGGTGCGTATAATTGGTTATATGAATCAGGATGCTACAGCTTACCCCCCTTAAACAAAATCTCGACCCAAGATTTGGTAATTGAATTAACCCACTTACGTCTTACCCTATGATGGCTCCGTTGCGAGGACTTGAACCCGGGTCTCTCGGGTGAGAGCCGAGTATCCTAACCAACTCGACTACAATGGATAGGCCAAATCATTCATTCCATGTTGATTCTAAGCTTTAGTATTGTCATTGTAATTGCCCAGAATCGTTTTATATTGACAGTTTGTCACTCAAAGAATTTTAACTTTTGATTCATACGTCCAATTCACTCAAAATTTGGAGCCTAAGCACTTGACTTGTTCCTGAGACTCTAGAAAATTCCACGAGGTAGGATTCAATGGTTTGTGGGGTTTTTCACCCTTATGAGGTGTATAAAAGCTTGCTATCCAGCAGCAATTTCTACCGGTTTTTGCTATTGTCCGATTTTTATGGAATTTTATACAGATCCGATTGAGTTGAAATTTTAGGGAGATATTTATGGAGACCTAAGTGAACTACCAAAAAAATTTTCAAAATTTTATGATACGTCTATTTGCTATTACTAGTAGAGATATCATAATATGTTAGAATTTCATCGAAATAGTTGGAAATTCTGAAAAAATTAGGAATTCATTATTCCCATAAGGGAAACTTATTTATTCTTTATTGTGATTCGATTTAAGTATGACTTTTAGTTCAGAACAAGTTTATTTGAGATTTTGGGGATTTATTCCGTGGCACCTAGATTTATAGTTTATAAATTCCATGTCTACCTTGATAATTCCAATGGGGAACCTGAATATGGGTTTCTAATTCCTCCACTCCCTAGTTCTTTTAGGAATTCATTGAGTATATGTATCTAGTTCATTATGTATCGCGCAAAATTTATGGTGGTCCACTCCCTTAGTCCTAGTTAATCTCATTCTCATGCTCTGATACCAACTGTAACATCCCGAATTTTCACGGCCAGAGTTCATACTCGTGCCCAAGAAAATTGGGTGTTAATAATATATAAACTTGGATGCTTTGAAAATCGTACTATATATATTTTTTTTATTTGGATCACATCTAGATATATTCATGAAGTTAACATTCACAAGAATAAAATCAACCATATTGATTATATTTCATCAGAGTAAAAAGAATAATCAAATGCCCTCTCAATGGGAGCTTATTACATTTATCGAGTTCGCTGCGGAAGTATAAAACTAAATCATAGATTGTCTTCTTATTCTTTCAACATGATCTTCCTTAGGGATATTATTCACTAGGTCTTCAATCTGTACGTTACCTGCATAATCTGTACGGTTGGTAGAGGGTCAATACCTTACTCATAGTAATGGTTATCATCTAAGATTAACAGTAATTTAAGAGATTCATAAAGTAATGTACAGGTTCTGATACGTCCCGTACTCCACTAATATGAGGGTATCAGAATGCACAAACAACCTACATGAGATGTATACCTAGCAAAGTATATGTAGTTCATCACACTTAACGATCGCCAAAATGTGGAATATGATTAAAGTTATCTAACTCGACCCACTCTCTCACTATAGGGATATTCGCCGGCGTGTCCCATGTTTTACATAGATTTATGTAGTTACCCCAAGACAAATACAACACATGGCTGGATGATTTACGTAACATGATTTGTTCATGGAGTGACTATTTGCGGCATTCAATCTCCAAAGTGATGTGACATTGCATTTGCAATTTACACACATCGATTTGTACACCACCACCCATGAAACATGGAATTACGTGTCGCCTCAGGGGCCTCTACCGAAAATGCATTATGTCCACAATGTTTATTCAATCGCTAGAAGAGGGATTTCCAACATAGTACTCGCACTTATAGAGAATGCATTCTGAATCATGGAGGTTCTGGAATATCAAGACACATGCCCAAGCCTTTTGAAAATAGACAACATAAGGCCAATATGGAGAAGAGTGACAATGGTCAACTCAAATAGTGGCAATGGCCGACATAACAAATAGAAGAGTGGCAACAGCCGATTCTTTAATAAGGAGAGTGACAATGGCCAACTTCCTAATTAGAAGAGTGGCAATGACAGATTCTTGGTAAGGAGAGTGGCAAGGGCAACTCGATAAATTTGGTAAGACAAGGACAAAGCTTGTATCCATAGCCCCACATAAATTCAGAAAGATCACTTTGTAAGTAACACTATAGTATAATCTCAAAGGGCAATTAATTGATGGTAAAACATATAATCTCATAAAGAACTTAAAAGTAAAACGAAGGCATATTAGAGCAAGGTAGAAATAACATGAAAGCATGTAAAGATAAGATAAAACAACGGGATGGCATGTAAGGACAATGCAAATATAGTAACTTAAATTAATGTAAGTCTAAAGGATAAAACCAACACTAAATAGGCTAAACAATTAGGATCAAATCTTAGGTTAAGCCAGTTCAAGATCTACACTTGGTTTCAACCTATGAATACATTTAGTCCCCTTAAATTTAGACGGAGTCTCAACAGTGGCTTACCTTGTTTAGTCTTGTACTGTTAGCCCAATGTAAACCCAAGATTTAGCAAAAACGCCTGCTGATGCAACACACATGCATTTCAGGTCTAACTTTTGATTTTATTGACTAAACCAGATGCTATTGGCACACTATGCAACTGAAGGGCAGGGAAAGTAAATGGATGTGGACTGGGACATTTCAGTTAATGAAATTTGCAATGGTTTTCAGAACTGAGTTCCAAACAATGGATTCCATCCTTTCACCGTAAGTACACTTGATTTTCTATTGTGTATTCCAACAAAAAACCAAGAGGTATCTCTCTCTTTTTAAATCTGGAAACCTCATGAGTTTCCCTTTAAGAGGGCTCTGGTTCCCCCCCTTTTTGTTTTAGGATAGCAACTCCAGAAAAGCTTTTTTCTTGGAAATGCATATATTTTTCTACCGATTCTCATTACTTTTAGTATCTCCATCGGGCATCAAAGTAGCATTTGAATTAGATATTTTCTTCCATAATACATTAGAATATATGCACTTCAAACCTTATACATAGAAAACCCAAAACCCGCATGCGGGCATGCATATACATTATATCAAACTGTCAAATTGTGGGGCTGCACTTTGGATGGCTCATAACCCAAAAACCATACTGAGCGTATGATTCTAAATGGTCCACTTCAACATTCTTTTGATGGGTAATGACAGGTTAGTATTGTTGTTGAGGGTCAAATATTGCATATCAGACCCCATCTATTACCTGGATTTACGAGCACAATATTGTTTAACGCCCGGTTTTAACTATGTTTGTGATACAGGGTGTATTCGAGAGCATGAACGGTAAAAAGGTACTAAAAGCATAGATTTGACGCTCTAAATTCACCAAGGCAAGGGATGGACCCCAGGGGACCAAGATCATCGAATTTACACACCTGAGATCCGCAAAAATCGAGAAACTGAAGCTCAAGTGGCCTGGAAGTCAGCCAGAATGCAAGATCACAGGGTTTCCACCATCCGTTCAGCTCGAAACTTCACATATGGCCTGAAGACCATAATTTAACCGTACATGTAGAATTTCATCCGTTCGATCCCTGTGGAAGTGTCCCAACGGACAGATCAGACCATAGATCTGTGAATTGGGGCCCGCCTGATATCTGGATATGTTTCAATTTTTTTCTCAACGTGTTTAAGGAAGTGCCTGAGAGGATGGACGGAGAAGATTCCACATATACATTACAGTGGACCCCATGTACAAGGTGAGAGTGTACCACACGGTGCGCTCCTGCGCTGCACCGAATGCATGGGCTGGGTCAAACCACGTTTGACCCGAGCCTTTTGCAGCTTAAACAGCAGATGAACAACGTCCGTCCGGTTTCGAGTTGTGGGGTCCATACATTGTTCGAACGGAAGATCTGGACCGTTTAATCGATTCGTAGGAAAGACAAGACCCACGTCTAGGTGTCCTTTTGTCATCTTTCAAGCAATCGTGTGACGATCTCAGCCAAACGGAAGATGGACGGTACGGTGTAAAGTTTCGTGGGCTACACCGAAATCAATTAAATCTACTCCTTCCCGGACGGTTTTTCGTCCTGAAGACAATGGACAGAGTGGATTTCACAGATGACATCAATCAATGGTCCTCTGATGTCACAGCGCACGGGTGTGCGATCTCTGTTTCGCAACAGGGAGTTGCGGACGAAGCTCAGTGGGCCACCATCATCACACATAGTGATGATCCAAGCCGCTCATTGTAATCAGAAGGTCAAATCGACCACACTCGTACGTGGTTCCGAATTTCCGTGAATGTTACAGGAAGATGAAGGCTTCAACGCAGGTTGGATGGTCACAAGAAAAACGCCATGAGTCTCAACGAAGCTGACCCAAAACTGATCATGGTCGACCGGTTTTCCGAGGGGAATTCGATGGACGGCGTGGATTTCTCATCAGAGCTTGATCGGGGCCCCCACTAAGATCCAACGTAAATCTTACGCGGTCCTTGTTTCACAGACATCCAGAAAAACCGGAATTTCAAGAAAGTAGCGGCCCACCATGATGAATCAGATGTATGATCTAGACCATCCATTTTGTAGTCCATCCAAAACTGTTCAAAGGGACGTGTTTTTAAAGCTTTTGGTGGACGCTAGGAGAACCAGCGGGGGCAGCATTCTTGGGTTTCCATCACTACGTTCGCATGGTGCTGCGTAAAGAGTTGCGAGAGCTCTCCCAGCCACCGCCACTGGCACGCACGCCTCCACCAATTTTGCTGCCTACAAAAGGAGAGGGAGAAGTGGAGAACGGCGGAATATCTGATATTTTTCACAGGCTTGGGCTTGGACGTGGAGGCAGGGAGAAGAGGGAGCAGATTTTTATTTTCTTTTATTTTTATTTTTATTTTTTTATTTTCTTTTGTTTAAGAGATCTAGCCTAATCATGTTTATGGGCTAAACCTCTTAGCTAGGGCTAAGAGGTGAAGCTTGTAGCGTGATGGGAGGCCTCTTTGCTTGTGCCTTTGTTTATACTGAATTGATGTTGATTTGGGTTTTTATTAAGGGAATGTTTTCAGTCTTTAATGGTTTGTTGTGACTGAAATTACAATGGGTCTGCGATGGCTTTGAGCATGTTCTTTTCCTCTTTATGTTTATGACGTCAGGAAGCCCTGTTGTTCACCATCGTCTCCTGGGCATGGTCGGATGACGGTACCCTTTCCTAACCTTCATGACATGTTGATTGGTTGGTAATTAGTTTAATTCTGTTGTTTGCTTTGTCTCTTAGGCATGGTTTGGTGATGGAATCCATTCTAATTCATACACCTTTCATCTCTTGAAAACTATATCAATGACGGTTTAGTTAATTTCCATGATTTGTGAAGCAGGCATAAGATCTCCCTGATCTCTACAAGTGGATCCTCTGAATCCCTAGTTTCCCACTTCTGAATTCTCTTAAATTTTAGTTTAATTATTTCACCATTATTCCTCAAATCATAATTGGTTTAGATTTCATCTTAGCCTAGTTCTAGTTCTGGTAAATTTCAGATAACGTACAAGTTTCAGTCCCTTGGGATTCGACCTCGGTCTTACCGAGTTATTACTACATCACAACCCTATACTTGGGGAGTGAACAAGTTTTTGGCGCCGTTGCCGGGGACTGACGGCTACGATTTTCTGAAATTAATTGGATTTAGAGTTAGTTTAAGATTAGGATTTTACTAATTTTAATTTTTAATTTTGTTTTCTATTTTGATTCATAAAACTAACTTATTTTCTATTCTGTAGGTTGTTAAGATAGAACTTCTAATTTGGTAAACTCTTTCTGATTTTCTAGATTTTCTTACTCTTTAGATTTGGTTTGCTTTAGAAATTTCTTCTATTTAGAAACTAACTTATTTTGTTTTGCAGGTCTTTAGCTTAAGGACTCCAATTTGGTAATCTCCTTCCAACCCTCTTTCCTTTCTAGATTCAAATTTTCTTTCTTAGGATTAGATTTAGGATTTGATTAAGGGCTGTGAGTGTTTCATGCCCAAGTGGGCCCGTGACGACACTTGACGTCTCTTGACTGAAGGAGGATTAGTTGAAGGGTTTACTGTCCATCGCAGGACTAGACACCGCTCGAATTCCCCTGAATTAATTGAGGTTATGGCTGCAAATCAACCTCAAGCACTACCTCAACATATGGATGAGGAAGTACATGAGGTTATGACTGCAAATCAACCTCAAGCACTACCTCAACATATGGATGAGAATGAGGTGCATCAAGCACCCCCACCTCGTACTTTACGAAATTATTTATAACCGGCGGGAGTAAGTACGCCCTCATGTATGATTTTTCTTGAAAACACAGGACAGATGGACATCAAGCCAAGAGTTATCCAACTCCTTCCTAAATTTCATGGGCTTGAATCAGAAAGTCCATACTTACATTTGAAAGAGTTTGATGAGATTATAGCCACCTTATACTTTCCCAATGTATCCGAGGATACAATCAGGCTGAAACTCTTTCCTTTTTCCTTAAAAGAGAAGGCTAAGACGTGGCTACATTCACTGCGTCCTCGATCCATTGGCACATGGAATGATATGCAGAGGGAATTCATAAAGAAATTCTTCCCACATCATAAAATAATTACCCTTAGAAAAGCAATCATGAACTTTGCCCAAAAGGAAGATGAAACATTCTTCCAATGTTGGGAAGGGTTTAAGGATCTGGTCAGTTCATGCCCACAACACGGCTTTGAAACGTGGCACATTACAAATTTTTTCTACGATGGACTGACATCTTCCATGCGCCAAATGGTCGAGACAATGTGCAATGGAGAGTTCGTTAATAAAGATATTGACGAGGTATGGGATTACCTCGACAGTCTAGCTAAAAAAACACAATCTTGGGACTATTACCCAAAATTAAACACCACGTCTAGGCCAACTCAATCTAAGGAGAAAGGTGGATTGTATCTCCTGAAAGAAGAGGATGATCTCAATTATAAAGTGACTAATCTCATAAGAAAATTTGAGGCCATGAAAGGAAAGAAGGATAAGGTCAATGAAATTGTCTGCGGCATTTGTAATTGCAACATTCACACAACTGAAAACTGTCCTACAATACCTGCCTTTCGAGGAGTGTTGAATGAACAAGCCAATGCCGTGAACAACTATCAAAGACCTTTTACTGGACCCAACTCCAATACATATAATCCTGGTTGGAAAAATCATCCAAACTTTAGTTGGAGAAATGGACAAACGGCTACCCCCCAAGTTTTTTTTCAAAATCTAAATCAGGGGAAACCTCAAGAAGAACTGGTTCAAAATCCCATACAAGAGCTGACTCAGGCAGTGCGTGGACTTACAGACTTTATGCAAAAAATAGATTCACGTATGACGGTTATAGAAAAGGGGATGCTTCCTGCACAACCGCTCCCCAATCCTAAACCGCAATACGAGATAAATGATCTCAGCTCTTCAAATCAAATGGGACACGCTAAATCCATCACCACTCTTAGGAGTGGGAAGATCATTGATAAAACCCTTCCGGTTAGGCCCGAAAAGCCTCAAGAACCAGAAGAGGACAATAATGATGGATCTCGTGATGACCTACAAAATTTAGAGCCAGAACTTCTAGAGAAGCCAGTTGCTCCGTTCCCCCAACGGTTGGTTGCACCAAAACGTCTTTCTAACTCTCAGGATATTCTGGAGGTGTTGAAACAAGTGAAAGTCAACATTCCTCTACTTGATGTCGTAAAACAGGTTCCTCTATATGTAAAATTTCTGAAAGACCTATGTACGACCAAAAGACGGCAAAGCATTCAAAAGAAGATCTTCTTGACTGAGAAAGTGAGTGCCATCCTGAAGCAAGACGTGCCGCAGAAATTCAAGGATCCCGGTAGCCCAACCATATCATGTGTAATCGGGAACCATCGAATTGATCACGCACTTCTTGACTTAGGAGCGAGCGTCAATCTGATTCCCTACTCGGTATACAAACAGTTAGGGTTGGGTGAGTTAAAACCCACCCTAACCACACTACAACTTGCCGATCGAACTGTTCGTGTACCAAGAGGGATTATTGAGGATGTGTTAGTCCAAGTCGATAGATTTTACTACCCTGTACATTTTATCATCTTGGACACCGAACCCATCAATAACATGAGCACTCAGATTCCCGTCATTCTTGGTCACCCATTCCTTGCCACGTCAAATGCAATTATTAATTGAAGGAATGGTGTCATGACTATGTCTTTCGAAAATTTGACATTGGAATCAAACATCTTTTTCAATAACGGCAGCAACTCAGAGGATGATAACGATGTCCACGACATTAACATGATTGATACTTTCGTGGAAGATAGGACACCCCTTACCTTATCCTCTGATCCTCTAGAGACGTGCTTGGCCCACTCCCATGAGTTTGATGATGATATGATTAGGGAGACGTGTGCCTTGCTTGATACTGCACCGGTACTTGAAGTTAACCAGTAGAGGCCACAATTTGAAGAATTGCCACAAACTGATGTAGTGCCTCTACCGTCTAACCTCAAGGCACCGAAACTTGACCTAAAACCTTTGCCCTCTGATTTGAAATATGCCTATTTAGGTTAAGATGAGATATACCCGGTGGTGATCTCTGCCCACCTGGAGAAAGAACAAGAGAGTATGTTCATATCTACTCTCATTGAGCATAAAGGAGCCCTAGGATGGACGATAACGAACCTCAAGGGAATCGATCCCTCGATTTGTACTCACCACATATATCTTGAGGAAAATGCGAAGACTACTCGGCAACCACAACGTAGACTAAATCCAAACATGAAGGAAGTGGTTAAGGCCGAGGTTCTCAAACTATTGGATGTGGGTATCATATACCCTATATCTGATAGTCAATAGGTGAGTCCAACTCAAGTGGTTCCTAAGAAGTCCGGAATCACCATCGTAGCCAATGCTAATAATGAACTTGTGCCAACTAGAGTCACTACTGGTTGGAGAATGTGCATTGACTACAGAAAGTTGAATACCGTCACAAGGAAGGATCACTTTCCTTTGCCCTTCATCGATCAAATCTTGGAAAGGCTAGCTGGTCATTCCTATTACTGTTTCCTTGACGGGTATTCGGGCTATAATCAAATTGAAATCGCCCCCGAGGACCAGAAAAGACCACATTTACATGTCCCTACAGCACCTTTGCCTACCGAAGGATGCCATTTGGACTATGTAATGCCCCTGCCACCTTTCAGCGATGTATGTTGAGTATCTTTTCTGATATGGTGGGGTAATATCTAGAGGTCTTCATGGACGATTTCTCTGTCTATGGTTCATCTTTCAGCAAGTGCTTGAAAAGTCTTAAATGTGTGCTGAAAAGATGTGAAGAAAAGAACTTGGTACTTAATTGGGAGAAGTGTCATTTCATGGTTCATAAGGGAATTGTCCTTGGACATATCATCTCGTCCAAGGGAATTGAGGTAGATAAGGAAAAAATTGATCTTATCTCTAACCTACCTCCACCCAAGAACATCAGGTACGTGCAATCCTTCTTAGGACATGCAGGATTTTACAGGCGATTCATAAAGGACTTTAGTCTCCTATCTCGTCCTTTGTGTAATCTTCTTCAAAAGGATGTTCCATACGAGTGGACTGAGCAATGCCAGGAAGCTTTCACCAAGCTTAAAGGCATGTTAACCACTGCACCCATCATGCAGCCACCCGACTAGAGCCTTCCTTTTGAACTTATGTGCGACGCTTCTGATTATGCTCTTGGAGCGGTTCTAGGCCAGAGAAAAGATAAGAGGCCCTACGTCATCCATTATGCGAGTAGGACTTTAAATCCTGCCCAAGTGAACTACTCGACTACGGAAAAGGAACTCTTAGCCGTGGTGTTCGCCTTGGACAAATTTAGGTCCTACCTGATCGGATCCAAGATCATTATCTATACAGATCATGCGGCACTGAAATATCTTCTTTCTAAGAATGATTCTAAGCCCCGCTTGATACGATGGATCCTTCTACTCCAAGAATTTGATTTGGCAATTAAAGATAAAAAGGGAGTAGAGAACGTAGTGGCCGATCACCTTTCTCGCCTTAATACCTCTGATTCCCTTGAGGCGACCCATATCAACGACATATTCCCTGATGAACAACTATTCAGAGTCTCCCATTCACCTTGGTTCGCTGACATTGCTAATTATCTTGCCACAGGTTCCATACCGACACATTGGACTGCGCAAGATAAGAAGAAATTTTTCACCGAAGTGCGCAACTTCTTCTGGGATGATTCATACTTGTTTAAATATTGCCCAGACCAAATCTTGAGGAGATGTGTGCCAGACGATGAGCATCAGAGTGTCATCTCCTTCTGTCACTCACAGGCCTGTGGTGGTCACTTTTCTGTAAAAAAGACCATGGCCAAGATTCTGCAATGTGGCTTCTATTGGCCCACTATGTTCAGGGACACCCATGAGTTTTGCAAAGCTTGTGAGCGTTGTCAGAAATTGGGAGCATTGTCCCATCGAAATATGATGCCCTTGAATCCCATTCTTATCATAGAGGCATTTTATTACTGGGGTATCGATTTCATGGGACCATTCCCCCAATCTTTTGGGAATTTATATATTTTGCTTGTCGTAGACTATGTCACTAAATGGGTCGAAGCGATTCCGTGTCGGAATAATGACCATCGCACGGTCATTAAATTCCTAAAAGAGAACATCCTTTCCCGATTCGGAACGCCTCGAGCCATTATTAGTGATGGGGGCTCACACTTTTGTAATAGGCCATTCAAGAGTTTAATGAAGAAATACGGTATCTTTCATAAGGTGAGCACCCCATACCACCCACAGACAAGTGGGCAAGCTGAGATTTCTAATAGGGAGATCAAACACATTTTGGAGAAAACGGTTAACCCTGACCGTAAGGATTGGTCAATTCGATTGACCGATGCCTTATGGGCATACCGTACTGCTTTTAAAACCCCTATTGGAATGTCTCCCTTTAGACTCGTCTATGGGAAGGCTTGCCACTTACCTTTAGAGTTGGAACATAGAGCCTACTGGGCGATCAAAAATCTAAATTTCAATCTGAACAATGCTGGCTCGCTACGCAAACTTCAATTAAATGAACTTGAAGAAATTCGGAACGACGCGTACGAAAACTCGAGAATTTACAAGGATAGGATGAAGGCGTTTCATGACCAACATATTCTACGAAAATCATTCACGCCAGGTCAGAAAGTCTTTTTGTATAATTCTCGATTACATCTCTTTCCGGGTAAGCTTCGATCTCGTTGGACCGGCCCTTACATTGTTGTTACTGCTTATCCCCATGGGGCCGTCGAGATACGAGATCCCGACAATGGTAAGGAATTTAAAGTAAATGGACATCACTTAAAGCCATTTGTCGAGAAATTTGATCTAGAGGACATGTCCATGCCTCTGACTGATCCTGTTTACCAGGACTGATCTCCTAGTCTGATGGAGGTATAGGTAGGTTTATCGCTTTCTTAGGACTAGGGTAGTTTGCTTTATGTTATTTTAGGATAGACGTTAAACTTAGCGCTCCTGGGAGGCAACCCAGCTTTTCAATTCTTTTCGCTTTCCTACTTAGTTCAATGTTTGTGGGTAACATTACTGCAAACCCTCACGAGACTACAACTCGTCCACTAGGGGCAACCTAGGGGTTTAAAGGCTTATTGCATACGCTAAATGCAATCGAGAGCACCTGCGAAAGTGGTATAGGTAGGATTTTATTTTTGTTATTTTTGTATTGATCCCTCTCTCGTGCTAGCCGACATCCATGATGCGATCTCTTGGAAAGTCTCTCACGATTCATCATCCAGATACTATCTTCCCATCACTTCATATTCGTTGTCTCAAGTGCATTGCATATACTCATATCTTTTACATTGAGGACAATGTAGATTTTAGGTTGGGGGTAGGAGATTAGGAAACCTAATCAGGTGTTTTTCTTCGTCTTGAGCAAAAATTGTGAAAATTTTTAAATTTTTTCTGGACTTTCTAGTGAATTCAAAGTGATTTTGACGGATCTCCTGGATTTAGAATTTCAAAGATATGTGATGTTGGAAATTTATGACTCTTACATTCAGTATCTGTTAGATTTCACAGTTAAGTTTGAATTGTTAATCCATGATTAGAAGTTGTAAAGATTGATTGAGTCATGACTTCACATACCACATCTCACTTACACATTGAGATTTCAGTTTGATATTGAATGATTAACTTGGTAATCACTGAGCATGAAAGACACCAGCCTAAAAGATTTGACCATCAGGGTATAAGAAAGAGTTGCACTAAGGGTTTGCTCCCTATAGGTGTGGATTCGATTTTTCATGATTAACAGTTGGAAAGAGTTGGGCGACTAGTTTCACCATAGGTTTGCTCCCTATAAGTGAAAATTTGATTCCCATCTTGACATTTAAAAAATAAAAAAAAAAAAAAAAAAAAAAACTAGAAAAATGAAAGAATGATCTGTGAGGCAAGTTTTGGTTATCATGAATTCTCTTGTTGATTACCAACGAAATCCTGAAATAAAGAATTGATATTAATGTTGAAAGTCGGGTTTACACTCTACACCCATGGAACTTAATGTTCAAAATTATTCTAGTTTATGGATTAATATTTGAACTTAATTATGAAGTTTACCGTGTGCTTGAGTCTAGTAGAGAACTATGCCCAACACTCATGAATCTTAAATTTTTCGTATCTGAATTATTTTTCAAAATATCACTCGGCTTCACAAGAATTGTCACGTAATTCTTAACTTAATTTTCGCATATTTTGCTCGGGACTAGCAAAATGTCAAGAAATTGTGTTGAGGGTCAAATATTGCATATCAGACCCCATCTATTACCTGGATTTACGAGCACAATATTGTTTAACGCCCGGTTTTAACTATGTTTGTGATACAGGGTGTATTTGAGAGCATGAACGGTAAAAAGGCGCTAAAATCATAGATTTGATGCTCTGAATTCGCCAAGGCAAGGGATGGACCCCAGGGGACCAAGATCATCGAATTTACACATCTGAGATCCGCAAAAATCGAGAAACTGAAGCTCAAGTGGCCTGAAAGTCAGCTAGAATGCAAGATCACAGGGTTTCCACCATTCGTTCAGCTCGAAACTTCACATATGGCCTGAAGACCATAATTTAACCGTACACGTCGAATTTCATCCGTTCGATCCCTGTGGAAGTGTCCCAACGGACAGATCAGACCATAGATCTGTGAATTGGGGCCCGCCTGATATCTGGATATGTTTCAATTTTTTTCTCAACGTGTTTAAGGAAGTGCCTGAGAGGATGGACGGAGAAGATTCCACATATACATTACAGTGGACCCCATGTACAAGGTGAGAGCATACCACACGGTGCGCTCCCGCGCTGCACCGAATGCATGGGCTGGGTCAAACCACGTTTGACCCGAGCCTTTTGCAGCTTAAATAGCGGACGAACAACGTCCGTCCGGTTTCGAGTTGTGGGGTCCATACATTGTTCGAACGGAAGATCTGGACCGTTTATTCGATTCGTAGGAAAGACAAGACCCACGTCTAGGTGTCCTTTTGTCATCTTTCAAGCAATCGTGTGACGATCTCAGCCGAACGGAAGATGGACGGATAAAGGCAAAGTTTCATGGGCCACACCGAAATCAATTAAATCTACTCCTTCCCGGACGGTTTTTCGTCCTGAAGACAATGGACAGAGTGGATTTCACAGATGACATCAATCAATGGTCCTCTGATGTCACAGCTCACGGGTGCGCGATCTCTGTTTCGCAACAGGGAGTTGCGGACGAAGCTCAGTGGGCCACCATCATCACACATAGTGATGATCCAAGCCGCTCATTGCAATCAGAAGGTCAAACCGACCACACTCGTACGTAGTTCCGAATTTCCGTGAATGTTACAGGAAGATGAAGGCTTCAACGCGGGTTGGATGGTCACAAGAAAAACGCCGTGAGTCTCAACGAAGCCGACCCAAAACTGATCATGGTCGACCGGTTTTCCGAGGGGAATTCAATGGACGGCGTGGATTTCTCATCAGAGCTTGATCGGGGCCCCCACTAAGATCCAACGTAAATCTTACGCAGTCCCTGTTTCGCAGACATCCAGAAAAACCGAAATTTCAAGAAAGTAGCGGCCCACCATGATGAATCAGATGTATGATCTAGACCGTCCATATTGTAGTCCATCCAAAACCGTTCAAAGGGACGTGTTTTTAAAGCTTTTGGTGGACGCCAGAGAACTGGGCCAATGGGGCAAAAGCATTCTTGGGTTTCCATCACTACGTTCGCATGGTGTCCGCGTAAAGAGTTGCGAGAGCTCTCCCACCACCGCCATCGCACACGCACGCTCCACCAATTTTCTCATAAAAGGAGAGGGAGAAGTGGAGAACGGCGGAATATCTGATATTTTTCACAGGCTTGGGCTTGGACGTGGAGGCAGGGAGAAGAGGGAGTAGATTTTTATTTTCTTTTATTTTTATTTTTATTTTTTTATTTTCTTTTGTTTAAGAGATCTAGCCTAACCATGTTTATGGGCTAAACCTCTTAGCTAGGGCTAAGAGGTGAAGCTTGTAGCGTGATAGGAGGCCTCTTTGCTTGTGCCTTTGTTTAGACTGAATTGATGTTGATTTGGGTCTTTATTAAGGGAATGTTTTCAGTCTTTAATGGTCTGTTGTGACTGAAATTACAATGGGTCTGCGATGGCTTTGAGCATGTTCTTTTCCTCTTTATGTTTATGACGTCAGGAAGCCCTGTTGTTCACCATCGTCTCCTGGGCATGATCAGATGACGGTACCCTTTCCTAACCTTCATGGCATGTTGATTGGTTGGTAATTAGTTTAATTCTGTTGTTTGCTTTGTCTCCTGGGCATGGTTTGGTGATGGAATCCATTCTAATTCATACACCTTTCATCTCTTGAAAACTATATCAATGACAGTTTAGTTAATTTCCATGATTTGTGAAGCAGGCATAAGATCTCCCTGATCTCTACAAGTGGATCCTCTGAACCCCTAGTTTTTCACTTCTGAATTCTCTTAAATTTTAGTTTAATTATTTCACCATTATTCCTCAAATCATAATTGGTTTAGATTTCATCTTAGCCTAGTTCTAGTTCTGGTAAATTTCAGATAACGTACAAGTTCCAGTCCCTTGGGATTCGACCTCGGTCTTACCGAGTTATTACTACATCACAACCCTATACTTGGGGAGTGAACAATTGTCTAATCAACTTGATCTTGGGACTATGCCCCATCTGTAGTCGTCCATTGTTTGGATGATTTGGAGTGAGTTGCATACATTCTATGTGTGCTCTATCTGAGTGAATGCGTATTGATGTCTGCTTGTGTATTTAGTGTTTGAGGCAGGAGGTGTGCTAGTCCAACCTCACCCTTGTCCATGCACCTTAGAATACTTACCAATCTGTTGCATGTATGGCACATCCGTGTGGTGCATTATGTGGCCCATGACTATCAAGAGTCACTATCAGTCCACTGTTAGGGCTGTTTAGGATGAATGTGGATCATTGGCTTGTTTTCTTGAAGGTGCCACACCCATAGTTCCATGACCCAGGCCTTTAATATGTTGGGCTCCATATCTTGGATAGACCATGCCCCAAAAATCATCCAGACTAGAAAATCCGGTCCTAGTCATTTTCAGGCACTTGAGCCTTCGATGGTTTATTTCTTTCAGAACAACTCCCAGATTACGAAATCCTTCCCATCTGATCCTTATCATTTTTGGGCAACTGATCCTTTTAAGCTGCAAACTAATTGCAGGTACTACATATTTTTGGATCACCAAACCATCAGAATTAGGTTAGAAAGCCATATCTGAGTAGAAGTTTCAAGGCTCAGGCTCAGCCCCAGCCCTGCCCATTTATCTGTTGGCCCTAAAGATTCAGGCCCAAAAAACATGGTCCCAAATAGGCCTGAATCTGTCTCTTGATTGCCATCTGCCTGTCCTCGGGGATTTGATGGGGCCTCAACTGTAGTACTTGTCAAACTTGGGTCCCAACATGGTGGCATATATAGGGGATCCCGGAAAATGTGGGATCCCCCTGCTGAGCGAACTCGACCGCCCGACAGATCTCGCCCCTCCACCCCCTTTCGT
Organism: Magnolia changhungtana; assembly: GCA_030180095.1. NCBI lineage: Eukaryota > Viridiplantae > Streptophyta > Magnoliopsida > Magnoliales > Magnoliaceae > Magnolia > Magnolia changhungtana. Next base: position 21,848 of record JASAUF010000083.1, on the reverse strand, counting down.
ACCAAAGCCTCATCATCGCCACCTCCCCCATTCTCCATCTTCGTTGTCAACCTGACCTTCGACACCAACTCAGATGACCTTCTCCGTATATTCGGGAAATATTGCAAGCTTTCTGACGTATATATCCCTTGGAATCATGGTCGCAATAGATCCAAGGGTTTCGCTTTCATACGATTCCTCTACGAGCAAGACGCCTTCAATGCTATTGGATGCTTGAATGGAAGACGAATCGATGGTCGTGTGGTTTTCATCGCCTGGGCCAAAAAGCAAGTGAAAATCTCACTACCGGAAAAAGCCCCAAAATCTAAGCTGTAGCATTCGCATACCGGTACCGTTTCCTCCCCTGTAGTGATGAAGAAGTCCTATGCCCAAGCTGCGGCTTCCTCTGCAGAGCGTCTTTCCCCTCCTTCAGGTAACATTCCATCAGATCCTTTTATGGTTGAAACGGATGGCAGTTCAGTTGACAGGTTGAGGAAATCCCTTGCACATGCCCTCATTGCCACAGCAGAAAGCAAGACCATTTCTATTCTTCATCTTATTGACACGTTTCGTTCATCTTCTCTAGCCCCCTCTCATGCGGATTTCACCAGGATTGGCCCTAATAGCTTCCTCATTAAATTCCAATCTAGAGAGGAAATGCTGGTATTTGCATATGATTACGCTCTGCATCATAGAATGAGGCTGATTGGTGTTGAACCTTGGACACCATTCTCCCAGGCTTTCCGCCAGGGAGTGTGGATCCGCCTCCTGGGCATTCCGGCCCATGCTTGGTATCTGGAGGCGATTAAAGACCTAGCACGGACCTATGGGATCATCGAAGATATTGATAGTGTTTTTGCTCTGGGTGTTTTCCAATCATTCGCCAGAGTTAGAGTGATATTAACCCCTAATACAGATTTTCAAAGATCAAGGTCTCTCCGTGTAAATGGTATCTCATACCCCATAGTGGGCTTGCTGGAAACAGTTGGATCAGAAGGATATGAGTTTAAGCCCTCTCAGGTTGCAAAGCAGAATCAGCATCAAGAGGAGAGCTCAACCAGAGCCTGGGTTTTGAAGACCTTTCATTCTGAAAATGTCCCTCCTGGCAACCACCCAACCTCTATTCGAGATATTGACCCACTGACCTTGGTGGCTTCCCCCCATGTTCATGAACCTTTCCCAGCCCGCAAGTCGACCCCCTAGGTTCCCCAATCTGTCTACCTTCAGCCCTCTCAGCCCTCTCATAAACTTCTACCAAAACCCCTAGCAATTGAGGCAGCCCCACCAAAGCTTTTCAGATGTACCCAATTAATTGAATTCAGCCCCATGGTATCTACCCAGGTCGACAATCCCAAACCCCAGCCAGGTGCTCTCATTGGACCTGAGGCCAATTCAGCTCACCAGGAATCTGCTCGCCCCCTCTCCACTTCCTTGTCAGCCTTCCTTCCTTCACTTCCTTGTCAGCCTTCCTTCCTTTGGATCCTCAGTCCCTCTCAGCACAGCAAATTGCTGATAGAGTCGATATACCCTCGGCACGGACATACTAGGATACCCGGCTGCACCAGTCCTCAAGAGTGACTTCTGATATCCCGGGCAACTTCTCTCGAGGTTCCTTCATGCACTCCTCAATACCTCCAAGCCCCCGAGTCCACATTGACGAGAGGAACAACCCAACTGAAAAAGCCCCTCCACCTCCATCTAGGACATTGCGACCTGCAGTTCTTATCCATCAGTATCACAAAACCAAATCCAGATCAGTTGGCTCGTCCCCTCTCAAACCTCTCCAGGACCTACCATCTTGGATGCCTCCTCCTGATGCTGCTGACCTCGGAGACATTCATAACCTCCAGACCCATAGTTGTGACGAAAACTGTGAGAGACAGATCATGGTTGATCTATCCTCCTATTTCGACAATCTCCATACAGAGAACACGATGCATAGCTCTGCTCCCCCTGAGGAGTTGGAGCCCCTGATATCAGATCCTCTAACCACCGTAACCCCTCATGAAGCATCAGTCACCAAAATCCTGATCCCCACATCGAAGGAGGGTGTAGAAAATCCTGCCGCAAAGGTGAAACTAGGTAGAAAACAAAAGGACAGAAAGTTTAATGCTCCCCATGAAGATGGTTCCTGGTATAGTAGACTTCGACGACTCAAGCGAAGGGCCGTGAATACAGGTTGCATCACGGATGGATAAAGCCCTTATCTGGAATGTCCGTGGGGTGGGCAATGTGCCCACCATGAGATCCTTAAGAAAGCAAGTTAGGAAACACAATCCCCGCTTGGTGGCCATCCTGGAACCAATGCTATCAGAGAGCAGAAGACCTGCTATTGGGCTAAAACTAGGTTTCCACTCCTCTATCTCTAACGGGGAGATAGGGGGTAAAGTCTGGGTCTTCTTCAGGCAACATCTTAATGTATCTGTATTATGCTCTTCTAACCAAATGATTTCTTTTAGCCTGGCAGTTCAGTCCTCCTCTGAGCCGATCATTGTTTCTATAGTCTATCCTAGCTGCTGCAAAATTTGCCGAAGGGCCCTCTGGAACGAGATTGCTGTTCTTAGCAGGTATATCAACTCCCCTTGGGCTGTGGGAGGTGATTTCAATGCAGTATTAAATAGAGATGAGAGATTGGGTACCAGAAGTCCTGACGCTGTTAGCACGGCTGATTTCCTGGATGTAGTTCAGAACGCTTCTCTGCAGGATGCAGGCTTCACCGGGAACCGTTATACATGGTGCAGCAACCGCTCGGACAGTGCATGCACCTGGGGAAGACTGGACTGAGTCCTCTTCAACAACAGATGACTGACAGCTTTTCCTCTTTTCAGAGTTGAGCATCTTCCAAGAAATAACTCTGATCATGCTCCTCTTCTCCTCTCCTTCCCGAACGTTTTCCAGCCTAGAATCAAGCCCTTCCATTTCCTACGAATGTGGACCCTTCATGACACCTTTCAGACTCTCATCAGCAAGGCCTAGAAAGGGGACTGTTCCCTCCACCCTATGATTAACGTTCAATTGAAGATGAAGAAAGTCAAACAGCTTCTTAAGGTCTGGAACAAAGAGACTTTAGACAACATCTTCCATCACCTTCGTAGGGCTAAAGAGGAAGTAGATATCATTGATCACCGCATGCAAGACGATCCAGATAGTGACCTAATGCAGCAAAGTCTTGAGATTAGACAGCGATTAAACCATCTTGAACAGATGGTAGAAATGTTCTGGAAGCAGAAAGCGAGAAATTCTTGGTTGGAAGCTAGGGATAGGAATACAAAGTTCCTCCATGCGTCTGCAAAAGACAAAATCAGGCGTGCTTCTATTTCCTCTATCACGGATGAAGATGGCAAGACGTTCTCCAAGTACGACGAAATCAAAGCTGCGGCGGTTAACTACTTTCAGTCTCTTTATCAGTCAGTACAAAGCAGTTTCCAGGAGGACTTCTCTCAGCACGTCCCTCTTCGGGTTTCTCCTCTAGATAATCTTAACTTTTGTGCCCCCCCCCCCCTAATTTGAGGAAACTCAAGCAGCAGTTTCTTCCATCCCAAAAGACGGGGCCCCAGGCCCTGACGGTTTCTCTACCGCTTTTTTCACTGAATGTTGGCAGATTGTGGGGGCCGATATACACAAGGCTGCTGTCTTTTTCTTTCAAGGGGATGAAATGCCTAGGGCTTTTTCTTCCACTCTACTATGTCTTATTCCTAAATCTCCCTCACCTTCCAAGTTATCTGACTTCAGGCCTATCAGCCTGTGCAATGTCATATACAAGATTATCTCTAAAGTGTTGGCTACAAGATTAAGTTTGCTTTTGCCCAAGTTGATCTCAATTGAACAAGGGGCTTTCGTACTGGGGAGAGCCATTACGGAGAACATTGCCATGGCGCAGGAAGCTATGAGAGCAATAGATAGGAAAGTTCGTGGGGGCAACTTAATCCTTAAGCTTGACCTTGAAAAAGCTTACGATAGAGTTGAATGGCATTTTCTGAAGAAGGTTCTTTCTAAGTTTGGTTTTGAAGATAGAAGCATTCGATTGCTGGAGAAGTGTTGGGCTAACACATGGTTTTCGGTATTGGTCAATGGGGAATTGGCAGGTTTCTTCAAAGCTTCGAGAGGGCTTCGCCAAGGTGACCCCCTGTCATTGGCTCTCTTTATTATTGCAGGGGAAGCATTTTCATGTAGCCTGAAACATCTTCTGGAAACAGAAGCCTGCCTGCCTTACAGTCTTCATCGTGGCTGCCCCTAGGTATCACATCTTCTTTATGCCGATGACACCTTAGTGTTCTTAAATGGACACCATAAGTCCCTCAGGAATTTCAAGCAGTTTTTGGATTCCTTCCAGAAGGCTACGGGTCAAAAGATAAACTGCACCAAGAGCAGTTTCATCGGGCCCAAATTGATGCCGTCCTCCAGGGCCTGAGAGATTGAGAGACTCCTTGGCTTTGCAATGGCTGATGATGGAATCAAATATCTGGGCATCCCCCTCCGTAGAGGAAGAGTCAAGTTCCGGACTTCCAATTCCTCATTGATAAGGTGTCAAATAAAGTCAGCTATTGGAAAGCAAGACTACTATCCTAAGCGGGCAGAATGACACTGATCAAACACGTCCTCGGCAGTATCCCGCTTCATATCATGGCAGCAGTTCATGTCCCCGCTCAGGTCATATCCCGTCTCGAATGTAGCTTCTCTAAGTTTTTCTGGGGTTGGGCGGATGGTGTCCCCAAATTTCATTGGGTAGCTTGGGGAAAGATTACAAGTCAGTGAGCGAAGGTGGTCTGGGTATTAGACGGCTTAGAGAGGTCCTATCTGCCCTCCGAATGAAGATGGTGTGGGAGGTTAAATATGCTAATAACGTCGGCCCCTGGGCATCTCACATGCGATCGAAATTTCCCTCAGACATTATCGGGGGAACCATCATCAGAAGTAGGGATAAGGCTTCTCCCTACTGGAAACAAATCAGATCCTTTTTTCTCTACTCGATTCGAAGATCCAATGGCAGGTAGGCACAGGGGATCTAAACATGTGGACTGAAAATTGGTCGGGCTTGGGCCCATTGCAAGACCTTGCACCAGACCCCATCCCCGAACACATTCTCTCTCTCAGAATCAGGGACCTCCTGGGAGCTGCAGGCCCGCTCCCGCCGTCAGCCAGCTTAGCATATCTGCCGCTCCACGCAATAAACCACATCTTTAATGGAGGTTACGCAACTACTGAGGACCACCCATCCTGTTTTTGGCCCCTCGATCCCTCTGGCTTGTTCACAGTGAAGTCGGCATGGCAGCGCGCTAGAACCCCATCTCCTGCTCCAAGATCGAGTAAATGGCTATGGTTCAAGTCCCTTCCCCCCAAATTCTGTCTTTTATTGGAGATTGTTGCAGGGGGCTATCCCAGTGGACGCTCGTGTTCAATCCAAAGGAATCTCGTTGGCTTCCAGGTGCTGTTGCTGTGACGTGACTACTTCTGCCACCTTCGCTAACTATGAATCCATCTCCCACCTTTTCCTGACTGGGAAACTTGCCTCCTCCCTTTGGATGCATTTCAGGTCATTATACGGGATCTCCCCGCTGCCCTGTAATTTAGTGGAGGGCATTTTAGCCTGCTGGAGAGAAGCGTCAGCCCCTGACAGCGCCCCCCTGCTAACTCGTTCGATAATTCCAATTTTGATTCTTTGGGAAATCTGGAGGGCAAGAAATGAAGCCAGATTCGAAGGTAAAGCAATTCATGTTCGTCTCTCCATGGCGCATATTAACTGGTGGGCTAAATCTGTGCTTGGGGATTCGCCCTTGGGGAAGCCTATCAACGCCCACCGACTGTTTGGGTGTTCCCCTGTTCTTGCTCGCCAATCTTGCTCCCTCATTGTCACTTGGAAAAAACCGGCAAAAGGAAAGGTCAAGCTAAACGTAGATGGATCTGCGAGAGGAAACCCGGGAATGACTGGCGGCGGTGGTGTTTGCAGAGATGAGCACGGGAATCTGATTTTTGCTTTCTTTGCTGCCTACGGGATGTGCTCCAATAATCAGGCCGAGCTGCGTGCAATTCACGATGGAGTCGTCCTCTGCATGGAACGAGGGTTGAAAAATATCAAAATTGAATCCGATTCTAGAATCGTCATAAACCTCCTGCTTGGGAAAGCGCGCCCCTCGTGGCCTTGGAAAAATTGGGTCTCCAGAATTTCCTCATTGATCCAGCAAAGAGCTTGTTCTCTTAACCACATTCTCAGAGAGGGCAATGGGCTGGCTGATGCCACGGTCTGTATGGGTAGTGATCTTCAAACGTCAGCTCTATTCCCCTCTGCTTTGTCCCTTCCGAGGCAGGTCAGGGGCTGCTTTTTCTTGATAGGGTCGGTCTTGGGACAATTAGAACCAGACCAACCAGGTCCTTATAATGCTGGCTGAACCTGTTTTTTCATTTGGGGGTTTCCGTTTTGGTTTTTTCGATTTCGATATGATAGGAGAGGCTCTATATTGTAGTTAGCCCTCCCGAAGTACCTGGTTTGTACATCTTTGTTTATAATAGCAATGATATTATATTTTAAAAAAAAAATTAACCAAAAAAAAAAAAAAAAACATTGGGGCATATATAGCACCTATTTTGTATTTATGTATGGGCACAGGTATATATGATGCATGTGAGTTTTGGATATGCCTGATGTTCGGAGTCTTGTCTTACTGTGATGTTTAGAAACTGATGGACAGAGTGGATTTGTCATGGGCATCTTCAAGGGCCCCAGACAGCTTTGGACGACAGGAAATTGGGCATAGGTAATTCACATCTACCTTATCTATACTAACAACTAGTTTTTTGGACTGTCCTTTCCTTTGTTTTATTTGAATTAATGCTATCATCTAAATCCAAGTCATAGTTGACAAACCATGGATGCATGCGAGACGGCCAGTTTGGTCCTCCGGATTAAATGGCATGAAATTGCATTTTATGGAATTAACACTGTTATCGCATAATAATTGCATGTCTGGAAATATTATGGTATTTTGACCTTCCAATCTTTATGTAGATCATATTCTTCCTATGACAAAATTATTGAATTAAGTAAAACTGGTATTTGGTCGATCATAGAATTGTAATTAATGAACCAGATTCACAACTGATATTGGTCACTTGTACACTTGAATGTCACGTGTGAAGGGTGCATGTGGATGGACGGGCATGGATAAAACACATGCATCAATGTGGGGCCAATAAATGTAATGGAATTCAAGTTACAGCATTTGTTGCCTTGGTAGTTTTTGACTTTTCAATGGCAGAGGATCCACTGATTGATTGTTTTCCATGCATCAATTTGTTGACTGCTACTTTCTGACTTTTTTTTTTTCCTTCTATGCAGGATTTATTGGCTGGAAGTTCTTCTCGATGCCTTTGCAAGAGAAGATGAGGCTTGCACGTAGTAAGGAACACAGGCTATACAGCCTTGTATTCTGAGACCCTTGATCCTTCAATACAATCTAAAGGTCCATTTTTGTAATTCTACCATATTCCAAAATCATGAAATGATCTCATGTTGATGCCGAAGAGTGAGTTCTTTCCAATACAGTCAAAAGAGACCCAGTTGAAAGTTCTTTCCATTCTTCTTCTTTTTTTCCCTTCTTGCTTTAAGAACTTGATCTGTGCCGGTCTGTTGTTGTTCTTAGCTTCTGAGGTGTTTGTCAAACCTAATAGAGACATTGGACAAGGAAGAAATCCAATTCAATAATCATAACTCGTAAGTTTAATTGATATGCAGGGGATTTGAAAGAGAGTTTCTACATTGGTCCCATGGAAGGTGGTAACTTGAATCAGTGGCCTTCTGAAGGTATCGTTTGCTCTTATCCAAATCATCATTTGTGGTTATCATGAATATGGGTTTGCTTGGCAGAATAACTTGCTAATTTCAAGTTACCAGTGCATATAGATTCATTACATCGGTTTTCTTGAGCTAGAATTTTCACGCTACTGTCTAGGAAACTCTAGGAATCTTGCCACATTGGAGAGCTACAATGGAATCATATTATGAGAAGATCCTTTAAGTTTCACATTTCTTGATGTGTATTGGACTATTGATGCGCTTAACTTGTAAAGAGTGAGATCAATGATTTATGCTACTTTTCTAGATCTAACTTTTTAGATTTTTGAGAACAAAATGGTTTTTCTTTTAGTCAGTCTTGCAAGTTGTTCTGGTCCAAGCGTCTACTATATTAGCTGTTCTGTTTATATGATATCATCTTCAGCTGGAAAGATTTCCACCTTGATTTTATTGATTTCTTTGGAATTGCAGCATGTTCACTGACTCTCAAGATAGTGAACCTATTGACAGTTCCAATCTATTTATTTTGGCATGAAATAGATTGTGCAAAGACTGAAACTGTTGACAACCCATGGTGCCTTTACTTCTCAAGATAGTGAACCTATTGACAATTCCTGTTGGTATTAATCAAAAGCCAAATGTTGATGCCATTGTTCAGAAGGTAATATTTCTCACCCATTGTCATGTACATTTGAGCAAACTAGTTTTCTCCTTGATTTCTTAAAGAATTTATAATTTCTATAAGTCCATCACCTATGCTGTCCTCTGATGATTGTCTTACTAATTCTTGTTAAAGTGTAGAGGTAACTGAACTTTGTAATGATTTTTGTGATACTTTCAAACACTTTTTTTTTTTTTTCCAGACATTTCAGTTATAAAAGAATAAATGAAAACTTGGTCACTATTTGCAACATATAGCAAAAGGATGTAAATTGGGGTATACAAGTAATTCTTGTTAAATTCTCGAGTTAACTGAGCTTTGTAATGATCTTTGTGATAATTTCAAACACCTTTTTGGTTATATATTTTAGTTATAGAAGAATGAATGAAAACTTGGTCACTATTTCAAACACCTTTCTTATGTTGTAACTTCTTTTGTTTATTGAAGGCGGAAAGGAAATGAAACACTTTTCAAAGGTTGATACGTCAGTGCTTAAGCAACACTACGAGAAGAAATTACTTGAGTTGGAGCAGGAAAAGAAAGTTTTGCTAGTAACTTTTCTATTTTCACTGCTGCTTTTTGTGTTTCCAATATAGAATCATGCAATTGTGATTTTGATGTATCGTGTTTGGTTGCAGGTTGCTTGCTATCTAGTTACAAGGATCCTGTAGCTAAGCAACAAACATCCAAAATGTGGGCCATTATATCAATGCATGGATTTGTAGGCCCCAGTTTTACAAATGGAAAATCTATATGGTACTGTACAAAATTTCCGACCTATAATTGTATTCTTCCTCAATATATTTTCTCAAGGAACCATACATATCATCATTAATACTTGCATTCATAAAAGCATACTTTGCTTCTTCACTTAAATCTTCTTGTTATAGGTAGTTTTTAGGTCTTTTACGCTAAATATAATTTTGTTATTTCTAAAGTTTCTGTTATCCATCTGCTTCTATTTTCGTGTATTCAAAATCCTTTGAAAGAATGTGTTTTAATAATTTTGTTGTTGATTTTCCAGAGTTTGCAGGAATGGGAACAAGTCTGCTATATTGCAATGAAATACGTACAAATTTGACCATAGTGGAGGTGAGACAGCGACAACTAAACTCTCTTTGCAATTCCATGTTTCACGTCCAACCTGAAACTATGGGAATTGCGGTTTATGTTAGCCCCACTTAGGCCATTTCCTCTTTACTGATTTTTATTTATTTATTTATTTTCTTCAAAAAACTGGACTTTATTGATCAAACAAACGAAATTTATAGCCATTCGAGCAGGCCCAAAACAAAAAGGATCCGGGCCCTGCCTATCATATGGGACAGCTAACACAAGGCTATGCAGAAAACAAAACAGAGGCCAAAGGCAGCCCAACTACAGTAGCCTCCCAGCTTGCACCAACAGAAAGAGCATAAAAAAAGAGGACAGAAACTGAACTGAAACAGGCCCCATAACAGAAAACACAACAACCAGCCAGACGCCTGGCCTGAACGAGCAAACTCCCAACGAAGCTGCAACTACGCACCACAACAGACAACCTAGAGAATGCTGCCACCACGGCATAGCAGGGACCCCCACTACAGCCTGAGCGCACGAAAACCGGCGAAGACAAGCACCAAAGAACCCCAGGCTGCCTCATAATTTTCGAGAAAAAGGAAAACGCTTTACAAGGCTCAAACCAACCAATAGCCCAGAAGAGAAAAGGAAGGGATCTCTGTCAGCTAACCGATCTGAGCGAGCCAATCTCGGTCCTATCCAAAACGATCATACCGCAGACAAGAGGAGGAAGGGACAAAGAATGAAGATAGGTCATGGACTATTGAAGATGGCTCCCTTCTTGGGCCATTCCATCTGCCGGGCCGTTACCTTCTTTGAGGATATGAGTGAAAGAAAAATTCCCCATCCGGCATAGACAATTAATTCTAGATATCTAATGTTTCCACTTCCAAGGAGTATTTGATTACGAAGAGAGAGCTTGAAAAATTAAATTTGAATCAGTTTCGACAATCATCCTGTCCAACCCCTTATCCAAACAGATCTTCATCCCGTCATGAATAGCATGGAGTTCCGCCATGTTATTTGAACCAACCTCGTATGCCGTAGTGAACCCGAAATTAAAGGCCCCGTTGTCGTTCCTGCAGATGCCACCCCTGCCTGAGGGGCCAGGGTTGCCAAGCGCCGATCCATCCACATTTAATTTTACCCAACCTGGGAAAGGCTGACTCCATTTCACCAGGATCGAGGAAGATCGACGATGATTATTTGCCAAAGACATTGGGCTGGAACCGCGGGGACCTCCAATTCTATCCCATAAATCTTCTCCTAAAACCGAACTTGCCCACCATCTGACTCTAGCCACTAATTATGAGAAAATCATAGGAGCATTGTCGCAGACTGCGCTGTTTCTAGAGTGCCAGATTTCCCACAGAATGAGGATTGGCAGCAAATTTCTGACAGATTTTGGCGCAGCTTCTGGCGTCGAAGCATTCCTCCAATGGTTTAGTTTGCCTGCGATTGAACTGTGGATAAGAGGAGGGACACCACACAGCCGACTAAAAGAAGCCCAAAGGGCTTGAGCGTGGCGGCCAAAAAGAAATAGATGAGATATGGATTTAGCTTGTGGGGAGGAATACGAATCTTGTAGACAACATCTACATTTGGAGGCAATGGAGACACCTTTGGCTTGCACGCAGCTGTCTACAAGAATCGCATTTTGGAGAGCTCTCCATATGAAAATGGAGAACTTTGGGGGGAGAGAATGGAGCCAGATCCACAAAGGCCAGGACAGGGGTGGCCCAGGAGGTCTCAACAGATTCCACGCAGACCAAACAGAGAAGGACCCAGAGGCCTCAAGCGGCCAGAAGAACTTTGATCAATAATCGGTTACGGCAGAAGGGAGAACACCTGGGCTGGAGGGAGGGGGCCGGAACGACGAAGGGGGCCCCTGCCTAGCCAATTATGAGACCAAAAATTCAGTTCGCCATTACCAACAAACCATTGAACTAACTCAGAGAGAATGGGGAGAAGGGACCAAATACGCTTCCAAAGAGGGGACGGGATAGGAGAGGAGGGCCTCGGTGCATTGGGATGAATATCTCTGCTGTATTTGCTTCGCATTAACTTTACCCAAGGACCATACGGATCTCAATGATTTACTATCCATGCTAGCTTGAGGTGATGCGCATCCATAACTTCTTGAAGCCTTCTAATACCCAAACCACCTTCCTCTGTGAGTCTCGTAATCTTTTTCCAAGCCAGCCAATGGTGTTTCCTGTTCCCATTGGCCCACCCCCAGAAGAAATTTGAGAAACTTTTTTCGATCTTTTCAATTATGTGGCGAGGGGTGTGCATGGCTAACATGATGTGGATAGGAATACTTCTCAACACATGACGAACGAGAGTGAGTCTCCCAGCTTGGGAAATCAGTCTACCAGCCCACCCTGAAGTCTTCCTGTCGACCTTGTCCACCAAAAACTGAAATGTTGAAGCTATGATTTTGCCCAGGCGAAGAGGTGCCCCCAAATAGGTGATATCGTCCCTGGCTTTCTGAAAACCGAGAATACGCTCCAAAGATCTGATTCTAGCAGACGGAAGAGCATTAGAACAAATGAAATGACTCTTTTAGAGGCTGAGTTTTTGGCCTGTCACTGCCTGGAAAAGAGCAAGAAAGGTGTTGAGCTGCTAGAGGGAATCCCTTCTATCGTTTGTGAATAGAAGAATATCATCTGCGAAGAGTAAATGTGAGATGACAGGACAACCCCTACGCATTGAAAACTGACAACATCCGCCGCTGGCAATCATAAGGTTTAGATTTACTAAAAAGGATTCCATTGCAATGAGAAAAAGTGTTGGGGAGAGCGGGTCCCCTTGTCTCAACCCCCTATTAGATTTAAAGAAGCCCGTCGGTTCCCCGTTGATAAGGAGAGAGAACCAGTTGTTTCCCCAACAACTCTCCATGAGCTGAACCCATCTCTGGCTGAACCCGAATTTGAGGAGCACTTGTTTAAGATAAGCCCAATTCACCCTATCGTAAGCCTTTTCGAGGTCAAGCTTGATGATGATATTTCCTCTCCGAACTTTTCTATTTATGTCCCGAATCATCTCTTGGGCTAAAGCGATATGCACCGCTATCGATCTTCCTTGAACAAAAGTACCTTGTTCCTGCGAAATCATCTTAGGTAAAAGCGAAGCTAGTCTGCTAGTTAAAAGCTTTGCAAAAATTTTATAAATAACATTACATAAGCTTATGGGACGAAAATCTGAGAAGGAGGCCGCTGAAGGGGACTTTGGGATAAGGCAGATGAGATTTGAAATGAATGCTCTCGGGAGGGCAACCCCCTCCAAGAAGGCCCTTGCTGCTTTTAGAATGTCGCTTGCAACAATGTCCCAACAGGAAGCATAAAAGGCTGCCGAGAAACCATCGGGACCCGCGGCTCCGTCTTTAGCCACAGAGAGTGCCGCCGCTCTGACCTCCTCCATCGAAGGAGGGGCTAATAAGGCGTCGTTGTCCATGAGGTTGATTATTCGAGGAATAGCTTGTAAGAAATCAGCGTTAAAGGAGGTGGGTTCCTCCTGAAAAAGCTCGAAAAATCTAACTGCTTCGACTTTTATTTCCTGGCTAGAAGAGACCGTTTCTCCAGCTGCATTTTTGATTGAGGTAATGGAGGCCCTTCTGATTCTTTCATTTGTAGTGGAATGAAAAAATTTGGTATTTCTGTCTCCCTCAGTGAGCCAGGAGTTCCTGGTTTTCTGTTTCCAGAAAACCTCCTCCATGAGGTGAAGGCGGCTGAGGTTTTGTTTTGCTTCAATGAATCGGCGGGAGAGATCTTCAGAAGGGTCAGATTGCATACTGTTGTCGAGCCCGTCGATCTCCTCTTCAGCTTTTTGAATGAGGTGGAAGATGTTACCGAAAGTTTCCCTGTTCCACACCTTTAACAACTCAATGCTTTGTTTTTTTTCAACTTCAAATTAATATTGATCATTGGATGAGGGGAGCATTCCCTAACCAAGCCTTCTGAATTTGTTGAAAGAAAGTGTCATGCAACATCCACATTCTGAGGAATTTGAAGGACCTGACCTTTGGGGGAGCACAGGGAGGGAAGACGAGGCGCAGCGGAGCATGGTCGAAGAGTAGTCTGGGAAGGTGATCGACCTGAAACCGAGGAAAAGTAGACACCCATCCGGAGTTTAGAAGCACTCGTCCGCCTAGCCCAAACACGGCATTCCTTCCTAAGCAGTTACACCAAGTAAACCGATTGCCCACGAATCTTACATCAATAAGGCCGGAGTTATGGATCATCTGAGCAAATTTCGACATGCTAGAAGCATCGTATGTGCGACTCCCTCTTCTTTCAGATGAGTTTGCTACTACATTAAAATCGCCTGCGATGGCCCAGGACCCCTGGATCGCTTTGCTGAGAACAACAATCTCATTCCAAAGCGATCGCCTTTGGATTTTGCAGCACTTAGCATACACTATCGAGAGAGAGATCGGCTCACTCCTGGTAGCAGCGAGCAAAGGATAAAGTCAGCATCTGGGTTGAAACCATGGTCGTCGTACCATTCATCTGATTCTTGAAGAAAATCCAGATCTTCCCCCCTTGATCACCATTTGAAGCCAAGCAATGAAAGCCTAATTTTAGGCCCAGCGCTACCCTTCTCCCATCAGAAAGCATAGGTTCCAAAATCGCCAAAAGACAGGGATTGAATTGCTTTACCATACATTTGAGATGTTTAACGGTAGGTGCATTACTGACCCCGCGTGCATTCCATATAATTGCGTTATCCATCCGTGACACATCCTGAGTTCACTTCCTAACGCTTCAATTTACGTAAGCGGCTGTACCATTCACCTGAAGAATTCATTCTATATTATGGTCTACTGCACTGTTTTCTGGTTTGTCTGGACGCTGGAGGAGGAGGATTAACACGAGACGGAGACTGGGCATCAGTGTTCTCAGTCACCACTCGAATAACAGAGGAATCATCGTCAACCTAATAGAAAGAATTGGTTTGCACTATGTTAAAGAAAGAGGATAGATCAACCATAATGTCACCCAGTTTTTCTGCCGGGGCGCAATTGCTAGATCCTGGCTCCCCTAAACCATTTCCACCGTCCAGACGAGGTCTGCTAGAAAACTGATTATTGTACTGATGATCCATTTGAAGTGGTGAAGACCGCTTTAGTTGAAGTCGGAATATGCCAATATGTCCTAGAGGGGGGTGAATAGGACTTTTAAAAGTTTTTAAGGTGTTTTTAAAATCCTATTTCACTAATCCTATGAATATGCAATTATCAGGATTACTCAAATGTAACTCTACTGGTTTCCAAGCCTGTTAGAGGATCCAATCACAAACTATTCAATAGATAGCAATATATATATAACTTAGTTTATGATGGATATGACTGTGTATGTGTGTAAGGTGTGATCGGATATATAAATATGAATGCATTGACATAAATCACACACACTGAAGAAGAGCAATCACAAACACAGTCATTTTATAGTGGTTTGACTACTTGTCTACTCCACTACCGGTAACCGCACTCAACCCTTAAGTGTACCAGATTTCACTAAGGAGGTTTCACAGCAGTTCACCTCAAACCTAAGGTTTTAAATAGTTCACCTTCAACCTTTACAACTTACACTGAGGCTGACTGTTTATTCCCTCACGAGCAAAGGTCAACACAATACACCTACTTTTAGGCACACTGGCCAAGGATCTTCCATAAGACCCTACTGGAGGTTTCTACATGGTTCACCTCAAACCCGAGGTTTCACAGTGGTTGACCTCAAACCTAAGGTTTTGCTGGTTCACCTTCAACCAGATGTTTATGCTCTCCACAGAGCAAGGGTCCACACAACGCACCCACTACGTAAACTCCCGCCGGAGGCCTCCTTGAGGACTTCAAAGGGTGAGAACCACTTAAGACCCAATCCTACAAAGGAATGATCGCAAGTGTTCTCTTGGACTCTAGATACTTACAAATAAGTTAATGAGTTCCGATCAGCACAATGCCGAAGATCTCCTCCTCCTTGTCGACGAAGAGTCTTCTGCTCCCTTGATCCGCAACACAAAAGATGTACCGATATATGGTGACGGGTTGGGTCAAGGTTATGATGGAATCCTACTTTCTAAAGGTTTTCTTATAAGGAAGATAGAGTAGTTCCAATCATCTAGGCATTCAAGGCATCCCAGCTTAATAATTTACCATTGAGATGGTAGCTGGAGGATCCTTGAATGTAAAAGTTCATTCCCCAATCCACTCTATTGAATATCAATGATGAGGGTGGATTGGAGGATGAACTCCCTTGAGAGAAAGGGATTTGGATATAAGATATAAGTTGAAACACACAAAAGCACTCTCTTCTTTCTCTCCAAGCAACAATAGACAAGTCCTCTATATATATGCAAAAGGTTCCAACGGATATAAAACGGTCACATTTATGACTGAGTTCAATATCATCGAGCAGGTTTGATATCATCGACCGTATACTCTCGATAGCATCGATGGTCTGCTCGATGACTTAAACTCAAACTCATACGCTTTTGAAACCTTTTAGCCAGCTGGTCGATGAATCGAACCAATTTTTCGATGTCATCGGATTTCAAACTCCGATTCCATCGATGATAGGTTCGATCCATCGACACTTAAAAAATGAGGGAGACTTGACTAGAAATATTTCAGGTTTTTAAGAAGTGATCGAGGGTCAGCCGATGTCATCGGAATTTGTATATCGATGATATCGAAGGTAGTGTCGATGTATCAATAAATCCTATAGATTTACCAGTAAGCTTGTTGGACAGTTTGTGTCCAGTTTCGATGCAATTGACTCGGCCTCGATATCATCGACATATGAATATCGATTTCCTCGAATGGCCCCCGATCAAAGTTTAAAACAACCTGAAATATCTGTTGGAAGAAATGCGCGCCCACGATTGATACATCGATGGTCTTCCGATTTATCGATATTTGATTTAAGATCATATCGGGAAGAACATTGATATATCGAAAGAATTTGAGATTTTCTTTTAAAAACAGGGGCGCCGAAAATCTGCCTATTGATCTTATCGAGCCACTTTCGATGAGCTCAAGATTTGAGTATCGATGATATCGATAGGTGTATCGATACATCGATAATTCGTCCAGATATGTTGTGAGGTTGCTGGACATATTTGGTCCTCTTTTCGATAGTATCGATGAAGCATGGAGGACTCGACAGTGCAGGTCGATCATATCGAGGGTGTTTCGATAAAATCGATAAGGCAAGAAAAACTTAGAGATTTTCCTGTTTTGAAAAAGTTTTCTCACCATAAAACCCTATGATTTTCTAGCTTATTTTTAAGGGTTTTATTTATCTGGTGTTTTGGGACATGGGATGTGAGGCTTTAAATTTACCTGTGGCGAGCTTGCACACATTCGGTTAAGGCAGACACTTGAATTGATCTTCCTATCAGGTTCTGTAGACAATCTGACTCAACACTCAAGTAACTTGACAAACCAGGGCACTTTCAGGTTCGACATAGGGTGAAGATCATCCGGCCCACCATCACGCCAGGACGACTCCCCCACTAGTCCGACGATCTCAACATGTCCTTTAAACGGAACGGCCGTCGGAAGCCGAGAACTCGAGAGAAAAAGAAAAGAAATAGAAGGGGGAGGGAAGACAAGGAACAGAGCTCACCGGAGAAGGAGAAGCCTAGAGGTCACCGGAAATCGCCCGAGTACGGGGTGAGCAGAAGGTAAGGTACAGAGACAATAGAGCAAATAGATCAAAACAGTATTAGGGCATCCTCTTTTATAGATGACTCGACTGTGCAACATTTAATGCCCACACTCATTATGGTAGCCAAATCAGTGCCTCAATGATTGCGCTTGGACACGTGGAGCTCTCTCACTCGCTGACCATTCTGTCTCTCCAAAAGATGCCACGTGTTGGCACCCCGTAGGCTAGGAGCTGAGTAGGTGGGTTGCCAACGCACATGACCTCAAACAACCCGCATTATCTCGAGCACGCTGTACCATGATTAAAGATATGCCTCGATACTCATGCACGCCACTTTATCCAGCATTAATGACAAGTTGACTCAACACCCTAAGCACAGAGTAGTTCGACCTCACCAATACCGACCTACTTCGCGAGCCCGCTACATGAACTTGGAAGTAGGGGGCTTACTGTTTTGGGGGAAAAAGGATGGACCAATAATGGTTAGGTCGGACATTCGTGCACACCACGAGGTCGGTCAACAACTGATACGACAAAGAGCTCGACTGCAACCCTAGGCCGAGTGAGGAAATAGATCGACTTCCGTCTTCCAACAACTCTCCAAAGGCAGATCGGCTGACCACCAATCTACTCGACACTAAAGGAGCTCGGCAACGACCCAACAGAAGAACTCAGGTTGGTCGAACCCCTCCTTGAAACCGCTCCCCTCCTCAATCTTCCACTGCCCGCTTCTACTAGATCCGACCTAGAACCAACTATACGGGTCTTACTAAAATTACCCATCCGAGATCCTAACCAAAGATCTAGGGAGACGACTGCAACATAGATCTATCCGAGATCTCCGCCGAAGATCTCGGAAGATTAGTGCGATATGGCAGGGTTCTGAATCCCACTACAATATGCTCATACCAAACAGGGAATGTCCCTTTATATCACTGCCTCCCCTCGCCCATAAATAGGAGTGCCCTGATTGCTTGCCTCCAAGTGCAGAGGTTCGTAAGTAATATCCCGTGAATACAGGGTCGATCCCACAGGGAGATGAATTGTGAGAAGAAAAAAAATCAAATGCAAAACAAACTAAGTAATAAAAATTAATCTGATGATTTGATTTTGAGATTTTTGAATTGATGTAATTCAACTGAATAAAATAACACCCAAGCTTCAAAGTTCCACACATAGGTTAATGTTCCAAAATCATGATGACTTGGATAACACAACTAGGATCTGAGCACTATGGTTAGCCTAGTCGGAAAATAAAACAGTTTAAATATTTTAATAAATGATATAAAATATTAGAAAATTATGGATTTGCACCATTGACATATATTCTCAAGCATCAGTGATTTTAAGTATTCAATATCTATAGGATAATTAATATCAAAGAAATATAACAGGTTGAGAACTTTTCATATCTAGGAAATCTGATTGATCTAGGGTAAGCCTATCCATCAATGTGAATCTCATGTGATGGAAACATATAGATCTTATAAGAGAATAAAAAAACAAAACCTAAATAATAGATAACATGCATACACCATTCTTCTCATCATTAAAACAATCAATCATCATAATATTAAAGAAACATTAAACCCATGTGCTTCCCTTCTAGCTTGGGGTAGAAGGAACTTAGAAAAACATAATTAAATTGCAGAAATAAAAAGCAACAAGAAATAAAGAAAGAAAATGTAAATAGAAAAGATCTAAAAAAAAAAACAACTTATAAAACCTTAATAAAACTAAAAATTCTTTAAAAACCCTAAACTTTGTTCTTGAATACCTTGAATAATAATTAAGAATGCCCTAGGAACCCCTATTTATAAGTAGGGAACTCCAATTTTTGTATAAAGTTGAAAAACCCTAGAAATCGCCTCAAATATACGTTATTTTTTCAAAATAGACTTCTTGCTGCATAGTTCGTTTAAAACAGACTTCCTGCTGCACAGTTTTCCAAAATAAACTTCATAGCTTCAGAATACACTTTTTCAAGACGATTTCAGCATTCTTCACTTCAAATCTTCAATTTTCTTCATTCTTCACTTCAAATCTTCAATTTTCTTCATTCTTCACTTGGTTTTCTTAGATCTTTGGCATGTGAATTCTTCAATCTTGGTCTCCTAAGATTCATCTCTTACCTTGGTAATTCTTGAGCATCAAAATTATGCTTTTAACACCATTTTTCAATTCAAACACTTAAATTCACCCTGCAACACATACATGAGTAAAATAGAATATTAAGTGGATTTATGTTCATAAAACCAAGATATAAATGGAGAAAATTATACAATATTTGAGTCTCAACACGCCCCTAATGGTGAAAGGTAAGCACAATTCTCCACTCAAAAACCCTATGTTTCATTGGACCTAAGTTGCCTACCTGACTTTGGCATCAGAGGGTCTCTTGGATCAGCTAAGGTCTCCATTCTTGTTCCTTTTTGCAGGTCTCTGGTGGTCTAGGAAGGACGTCTAGATTTTTGCATCAACACCTCCTATACATGGAATGATGAAAAGGTCCATGCCTAGATCTCAATCTCATACACTGCTTGCCTTTTGCCCCTGGTTTGGTGGAGATGCAAAGCTAAAGCTACAACTAATGCTACGATAGACCCATACGAAAGGTATGCATAATGCATCCTTAGAATCTCTCTCTTGAAAATTTAGAGTTTCACCTTAACGAGGACTCTATTTTCTATTGTTTTGAATCTTTTGATTGAAACCCAACTGCAATCGCAAACATCCATGCTCTGGGCCACCAGATGGACGGTTTGTATCTTCCATATACCACATGTATAGGGGTGGAGCCCAAAATTTTCTTTTTCAAATTTTTTCTTTCTTTTTCATGTTTCTTGGATCCGAAAATGGTGCTGAGTTGCGTACATATAGACTAAAGAAATGATCCGTAGAGTGTAAGTGTAAAGATCACATATCAGACTATTCTAGCCATTAAACAAAAGCAGGTTCAATCAACAATCTGAGCCATCTCTTTGTTAGGGCCCATCATAGGAGAATTAATTTTATCATGCAATCTTAACCATCCCATCCTTAGCTTTGGGAACGGATGGATAATGAAAAAGAAGGCAACAACTTCCAGATGGATTGGATCATCTGATTGGTATGAATTTTTTGCAAGCTGGTCCTTGAAATGTGCACCGGACCCAATGGACGGTCCAAGTAAAACAATTGGACCGTCCAATTGTCCTGATGCAGCGCAAAGTTTTTAATTTATTTAAGCTAAGATCTACTGGTCATTGAATTTGCATACCCAATCCTGTCCATGTGGCATATACAAAAGTATACTAAAGTATAATGAGAGATAAAAGCATTTAGGTGTCTTTGGCATGTTCGGGTGTCCACCGAATCCCACGCAACTGCATCCATGAACAGGGAAAGATGCTTAGGTTGCATTTGGATGCATTATAGGATTGGATTTTGCGATAATTATTTGAACTGTCCCAATTATTCAATTGGTGGATATCAATTGGAAGAATGGAAATAAAAATAAAAAAATAAAAAAAATCAACGGTCCAAATTCAACTAGAAAAATAGGATGAGAGGATGGTTAGATCAGTTCTAATTTCAACCAATTTTCAATCGACATTGGGACTCAAGAATTTAATGGTCGAGATTGGCAAACACGTACATTGTGTACGGTGAATGATATACTAAAACTTTAAAATGGTCTATTATCACGTGGCTGAGAGGGATTCAGCTTTTCAATTTTACTTTCCATTGATTTAATCAAAAAAAAGTTGTGGATTGCATTTGTTCTGGGTGTGGCCCACCCACATGACCATGTCTGATATTGATGTTTTAAAGAATGGGACAAGAGAATCCCACGCGCATGTGTTAGGCATCTCACCTACACGCAACCTATTAGCCAAAGTGGCAAAAGGGCATGCTATCCTAGCCATCCATCCAATTAAATTTATTATTTTGAACGGTCTGGCACAAATCTCATGCCATTTAGTTTATCAATTTGACCATAATTTACTTAAAAGATGTACGGCTAAAAACTTTGGCCAAGTTTTCTAATAAAATTGTGGCCCAAATTGAGTAGAAAACAGCTTAGTTTCTTCATCAAGGGTATTCATGTTTGGGCCCACGTTATTTACGGCTTGGATCTCATACTCATATATTATATACTATATACTATTACACTACATTGGAATATGCCCCAATAGCATTTTACATGCGTTGCTTAGGAAATTCTAGAGTTCGAAAGAGGAGATTTTTCCCACCTAAATCTCAACTTTTACCCACCAGCTTTTTAAAATCATCCAGACTTTACTTTTCTAACTAAACCACTGCTGTATGAATTAACTCTTTATAGATGAAAATACCCTTCCTTTCCCGGTGGCATCATGATATCCACTATGCCACCGTGGGACTTTGCCTTGTCCACGATGACATTGTCCACTGCCAAAAAAAGGGCTAAAAGCCATAGCTAAAGACATGTGGCTATGGATTATAACTGTAGTAAGGTCGTAGCCATTTGTAGTGTAGCCATTGTTTCATTAGATTCATAGCCATTAGATCTGTAGGTACATATCTAATCCGTAGCTATTTCTTTGTAGCGAAAAGTACATACAACTATGGATAATTGAGCGAGTCTAACACCAAATTGAGCAAGCTTCAAATGAAATTAATCGAGCCTAACATGTAATTGAGCGAGCTTCAAATGAAATTGTCT